>CM033795.1:32594849-33101186 GCA_019656835.1 Rhododendron ovatum | reverse complement strand
TATTTATTTTTTTATGCTAAATAATATAAAAATTAAAAATAATCAGCCAAAAAATTCGGTCAACGCCGATGAATTCTAAAATTTAGTCGCTAGAAGCCAACCTTTGTGGGCAAATTTTATTTCCTCGCTAAATAGCTCCCCTATTACGACGAATTTGAATTCCTCGCTAAAAAGCTGCCCTATGACGACGAATTTGGGATTTTGTCGCCAAAAATTTGCATTTGCCGACGAAAATAATTTCGTCGCCAAAAATTAAGCCTTTGACGACAAAAAAAATTTTCCTAGCCAATAGCCCTCCTTCGGCGACGAAAATAAATTTCGTCGCTAATTTTCGTCACCGTAGACCAACTTTGTTGTAGTGCCTTATGGTCGCCGTTCACCTATGCGCAGCCAAGAATGAGTTTTGGACCCCCATTCCCCTTTCACATGGGCTCCGACAATACCCGGGTTCGTCTACGGGAAGTATTTTTCCAATCTAAAATTATTATTTTTTGTTTGAAAATAGGAGTAGTGTCCGAACTGGCCACGGTGTTCTAATCACCCCGCGACCCTACCTATACGACTACTCACTAATCATTGCCCATAAGATAAAAGAAATCCTAACTTGAAACATGTTTCTACTGCACGAGATGAAAAATAAACAGAAAAATATCAATTGATCAAATTCCAATGAACAACTTTAATTAAGAGCATAAATTAAAACTAGTTACCGAACTAAGTGAATACTTGAACAAAACGTTAAAGACTTCAAAGAAGAAAACGCAGAAGAAAAGTAACCAATATTCGGAGCCAAAGTCTTGCAGTCCCCGTTCTCTGTTCCCTTCCGTCGAAACTTTTCTTGTTTGCAATTTTTTTCTGTTTCGTCAGTGGGAAATCAGATCTTGACCGCCCTCGTTTGTTCCGTCCTCTGACAGCATGAAAAAAAAAAGATGTCCTGCAAAACCCTTCTTTTCTCCTTTTATCAATCACCAGTGGGCCCCCAAGGTACTCCCCAAATTCCCTTAAAAATCTGATTAACCTTTTGGTCATCCAAAAAAAAACTCTCGGCTCACTATTTACAAACTATTGTGAACCAATGGACCCACCCAGTAAACATTCAATTCCTAGGCCAATTCTGTTATAGCCCAACTCAGTACTTCATTTTGCACTCCAGATCAAATTCAAACAGCCCAAGTTTTAGCACCATTCAAATTCCAACTTCGTACTTTTTGTATAAAACTCTTCAAATACCTACAATACAAAAAATAAACCATAAAACTTCAAATAATTATATAAATAGACTTAATAAAGATAAATTAGAGGGCGCGTATGTGAACATTTACGCGCCTATCACACCCCAACTTACACTTTGCTAGTCCCGAGCAAAGAAAATAAAATGTAACTAAAGAAAACAAATTAAAATCGATAGTCTTTTAAATCCTCAGGCGGCCCCGGTAGGACGAGTGAAGTCTCGTGAGGGTTTTCAGCAGTGATTACCCACAAAACACCAAGAATCCTTTCACATGAAATCTGAAAAACCGTAAGACAACTCAATGATACCCAAACAAAGAACATGAAGCCATCGTAAAGAGATAACGGGCATAAACAGTTCTAGATACTATCAAGTAAGAAACATAAGTCATGGCACCTATACTCAGCGTGTGTGAACAAGGGCTTCGGTCACAAGTGAAAAATAACCAAAAGTTCTCTCCGGACCGAGTCTCGACTTCAAATCTCACCGTGTCATGCACTCAACAAATGAAATCACTCGAAACAAGGTGCATATAACTCTCAATATGTGCAGGAAAGTTATATAAATGAGAGCAAAGTATCCTGCACAAGTTGACACGAAAAGAAAGCTTTATATAGTAAACACACGATCTCATGAAAGAAATACCAAGTGTTGGAAACTCTCTTTATCCACCAATCCAAAACCCATTGCCCCTAGGATCAAATAGGACTTCAATTCCGGTGATAACGTTAGGGTAGGAAAATATTTCAAGGTTAGGTATACATTCAAGTGTTTGAGAATAGGCTAACTACAATTCACATAGGACAAATATAACGATGCCATCTTTTTTTTTCTTTAATATTTTCCTTCTTTTCAACTCCACCACATCTCTCTTTCCTACCTTTAACATAATCACACATTAAGAACAAACGTTTCTCCTTTCCACAATAATTTGGTGTCTTCCCTTTTGGCTTTTTTTTCTCTTTTTTTTTTTTTTTCTTTTTCTATGAGAAAGATCACTAATCAATAAAACTCAATTCTCACTACATTTACGCTCTCTCTTCTAAAAAGTATACCTCCACACAATTATCCAAGCCTTCTCAAGACATAATATCGATGGAGGAGCTCAACAAGAAAAGGGTATCATGCGAGAGGCTCAAATGGGCTCACAAGAGATAAATGTATGAAAAAAGAAACGAACCGGCTCAAATAGCAAAGATGGCCTATAATCCTCTCCAAGGGCATACACAACCATGCAATTTCCAAACCAAGAGATAAGTAGGCAAATTCCAACACTCACGACAAAAAAATGAGATCAACAACGAATTTACTTTTGACAAAGAGTTTATTTGACACCACTCCAAGAAAAGATAAGGCTCTAAACTCACATGGGCATAAGTCTCCACTAAACTAGCCATCAAGAATAATCAAGTCACAGCTCACAAGCAACCAAAGCCTAAACAGACGTGAAGTGCAAATGTGCTAAAAATAAATGCCATGACAAATTCTTCGCGACAGGCTAGCAAAAAGAACTACTATGCCACCACAATATCAAAAGAATGACTATCATATCTCAGATTCAATCAATCACAAGCCAATCTCAACAGCTTTCAGTCTCATGCAAAAAGAATTCCACCTCTTTTTTTTTTCAAAATTTTTTAACAAAATAACAAACAAAGTGATCTCCCCCCCAACTTGAACTATTCAATGTCCGCATTGAAAGCATGAAAAATAAAGATAGGACATAAACATAAAAGGAGGATAGATATCACCTCGAAAAAGAGGGCTAAGCAGAGTAAACTATAGATAGAGGGAGACCCCAACTTGGATCGAACAACCTGCAAAATGTTAGCCTCCAAGACAGCAAGAAAAATAACTAAAAGAAATAAATAAGGCAACAAATAAAATGAAAGACAAAAATTAAACCATCCACTTTCTTCACATGAAAGACACGGGTACTACTTTTCTCCTTGGCCAAAGACTGTGTTTCCCTATTTGTTGGAAGGACAGTATGCATAGGATTCAACGATATCTTGAGAAGTGGTACCATCATCTAATAGGCTGTCACTCCCTCTGGGGCTGCCAGATTCCTTACCCACCACTCCGTTTGTGAAGCAATCTCCACAGAGTTTGGACATTAAAGTCAGATGGTTCAGACAGAATTCTCGCTGCTAACTACGCGCCTGCCGTCAGACCCAACCTCCTAAGTACTACATACATAGCTTCGACCAGGTGGCTATACCAGACCATTATGCTAATTTTTTTTTCCAATTTCCTTTTTTTTTTATTTAAGATTAACAAGAAATAAAAGAACAAGTATACAAATATTGTGCCCAAAACCCAAGTCAATGATGGGTACCCCTATTGCTAGGGGCCGGGTCCACTTCTTAGTGAAGACAGTGGTACGCGAAAGCTACCCGTCGGAACGTAGCCCAACGGCTACACAACAGGGTCATCCGAATAAACAGGATCGACCAAACTCATCAGGTTCACCTACTTCCACATATTCCAAAAATGGTTTAGACGCTGCCCATTAACCTTGGAAAATTTTATTCTTGGGTCACAAACATCTACCGACCATTCGGATAAACCTTATGCACAACGTAGGGACCGTCCCACGGGACCTCAACTTACCAGGAAACAAATGAAGGCGCGAGTTATATAACACACTTTCTGACCAACACTAAAGGTTTTGCGCTGAATATTCCTATCATGATACGCCTTAACCTTAGCCTTATAAATACTCGCTCTCATACGCGTCATTCCTAATCTCCTCAAGCTCACACAACTGGAGCTTCCTATGGGCACCCCCTCAGGTAAACGCGTTTAGCGTCTTAATGGCCCAATAGGCCTTATGCTCCATCTCAACGGGCAAGTGGCAGGCCTTACCATAAACGAGCCGGTAGGGTGAAGCACCCAACACGGTCTTGTAAGCAGTGCGGTAGGCCCACAAGGCATCGGTCAACCGAAGTGACCAATCCTTCCTATTCGGGTTCACGGTCTTCTCTAGAATCCCCTTAATCTCGCGATTTGCTAGCTCAGCCTGACCGTTGGTTTGAGGGTGATAGCAGTAGACACCTTGTGAGAGATGCCATACTTGCTCATTAATGCCCCAAAAGACCTATTGCAAAAGTGCGTACCCTGATCAGAGATAATGGCACGTGGCATGCCAAACCTTGACAAAATGTTAGTTCGTAAGAACTCTAGCGACCTTAGAATCACTGGTCTTAGTGGGAATTGCCTCAACCCACTTGGAAACATAATCCACCGCCAGAGGATGTACTCATAACCGTATGACACCGGAAACGGGCCCATGAAATCAATCCCCAACAATCGAAGACCTCTATCACAAAAATGTTCTGTAGGGGCATCATATTCCGCGGCCAACCTTGCCTAATTTCTGACACCGGTCACACGACTTACAAAAGACGTACGCATCCTTAAAAAACTCGGCCAAAAGAAACCACACTCACTGACCTTGGCGGCGGTCTTCTTTGCGGAGAAATGACCTCCGCACGCCTCGGTGTGACAAAACTCTAAAATTCCCCTTTGATCAGTTTCGGGGACACACCGGCGCACTATCTGGTCCGCGCAATACTTGAACACATATGGATCATCGTAAATATATTGCCGGACCTCTCTCAAAAATCGCTGCTTCTCAGCTGTGGACCAATGGGGTGGAATTTGCCCAGTCACCAAATAATTGGCGATATCTGCAAACCATGGGCACATTAGCAGCGAACAACTGCTCGTCAGGGAAAAATCCACAATGGGGAGATGAGAGGTGGGGTCCTCAAACTCCAGACGAGACAGGTGGTCGGCCACTACATTCTCAACCCCTTTCTTATCCTTAATCACGAGGTGGAATTCTTGCAGCAAAAGAATCCACCGGATAAGGCGAGCCTTCGCATCCTGCTTGGTCATCAGATACTTCAAGGCCGCATGATCGGTATACACCACAATCTGCGAACCCACCAAGTAGGACCGAACTTGTCTAAGGCAAACACCACCGCGAGCAATTCCTTCTCGTAGTGTATAGTTCATCTGTGCCTCGTTCAATCTTGCTCGCATAGTACACGACGCAGGGATCTTTCCCTCGCCGTTGCCCTAAAACTGCTCCGACTGCATAGTCAGAGGCGTCACATCAACTCAAAGGGCAAACTCCAATCCGGAGGCTGACAATCGGAGTAGTGAGACTCCGCTTCAAGTCTGAATGCCTCCTCACACGCTCGACCACACAAAGGGTGTCTTTTGACAACAAATGACACAACGGCGGGAGATAGCACTAAATCCCTTAATGAAACGCCGATAGAAACCGGCGTGACCGAGGAAAGACCGAATGTCTTTTACAGACTTTGGAGTGGGAAGATTTGCGATCAAATCAATCTTCGCCTTATCCACCTCAATACCCTTGGATGAGACAATGTGTCCCAACACAATCCCTTGGGTCACCATGAAGTGGCACTTCTCCCAATTAAGCACAAGTGCTTCTCCTCGCACCGTTGCAAGACCTTTCCTAAGTTCTCGAGGCATTCGTCAAACGAATCCCCAAAAATGAAAAGTCATCCATAAACACCTCCACGATCTTCTCTACCATGTCGCTAAAAATTCCCATCATGCACCTTGAAAAGGTTCCGGGAGCATTGCACAAGCCAAACGGCATGCGACAGTAGGCAAACGTGCCATAAGGACACGTGAAGGTGGTCTTCTCCTGATCCTCCATGGCTACCTCAATCTGATTGTAGGCAGAGTACCCATCCAGGAAGCAATAAAACGCCCGGCCAGCCACTCTCTCCAGAATTTGATCAATGAATGGGAGAGGGAAGTGGTCTTTTTGGGTGCTCGCATTGAGCTTTCGGTAATCTATGCAAACTCACCACCCAGTTTGAACACGGGTTGGCATTAGCTCACCCTCACCGTTCCTCACAACTGTCACGCCAGCCTTCTTAGGCACTACCTGCACCGGGCTCACCCACTCACTATGGGCTATTGGGTAGATAATACCCGCATCCAAGAGCTTCAGCACCTCAACCCGAACCACTTCCTTCATATTGGGGTTCAGACGACATTGAGGTTGTCTAGAAGGCTTCACGTCCTCATCTAGAAAAATGCGGTGTGTGCACACCGTTGGACTAATACCTTGCAAATCTACTATTGTCCAGCCTATGGCGCCCACGTGCTTTCTCAACATGGTAAGCAATTTAGCCTCTTGATCTACCTCAAGGGATGAGGAGATCACAACCAGAAAAGTATCATCGCCTTTAAGGAAGGCATACTTAAGTGTGTCCGGCAAAACCTTTAATTCTGGTTTAGGCGGCTGGACTGACGATGGGAGAACTTTAGGAGATGGGGCGCCCAATGGCTCAGGAACTGGGTTCCAAGCGGCGCCACACATATCCTCCACTGCAAGCATCTCCATTAGACTCCCTCCTTCTGGAGAATCTAAGAATGACGCCTCTTCGGCGGTTGAGGCTATCTCCAGAGGATCCTTGTGTAACACACTATCGACATGCTCGTGCACCAGCGTGTCAATCAAACTCACCTCGTACACCTCCTCCTCATCCTCTACCCGACTATCCACGTTGAAAACATTCACCTCCATTTTCAAATCCCTAAATGACAATTGGACTTGACCAGTTTTGCAATTCATAACAGCACTGGAGGTGGCAAGAAAAGGACGGCCAAGGATGATGGAGTCTTCTCAAAGACCTTCGGTATTGGACAAGTATCCAGGACAATGAAGTCGATTGGAAAAAGAAACTCGCCCACTTGAATTAGAACATCCTCCACCACCCCTTTTGGAATTCTCACACTCCGGTTAGCCAATTGTAGCGTGACCGGTGTGGTTTTCAAATCGCCTAAGCCAAGTTTCAAGTATACTGAATAGGGGAGCAGGTTGACACTCGCTCCTAAATCCAGTAAAGCCTTATCGAACTTTTGGCCTACGATCGCTATAGGGATGGTGGGACAACCAGGGTCCTTACACTTGGTGGGGATCTCAGTTTGGAGAATGGAGCTCACTTGCTCCGTCAGAAGCACTTTGTCCTGACTCTTGGTTCTCCGCTTCGACATGCACAGATCCTTCAAGACCTTAGCAAACTGAGGAATTGCGTCAATGGCTTCCATTAAAGAGATAGAATACTGAACTTTCTTGAATAATTCAAGCATTTGAAAGTTCACATTGACCTTAGGTTTTGCCACCAAGCAATTTGGATATGGAGCAACGGGTGGCGTTGGAGTTGTGGGAGCTACATGAGCATGCACCACCACTTCAGGAGACTCCGCCTCTTTCTTTACCTCAGGGACACTTCCCAAGTTTGGAACGACTATTGGAATTGCTATCGGCACCGGGGGTGGCACCGATTTTTGCTTTGGAGGTAAGTCCTTGTCGATCACCTTCCCACTTCTGAGAGTGATCGCCTTAGCCTCTTCCAGACTTGGATTCAAATTGCTCGGGCCAGAAGAATCGCCCATATAATGAGTACCTGCGGCATGGACTAGAGGTTGAGAAGGAAACTTTCCCTTTTCCTGCTAAACTTGTCCAACTGTCGCCGACAACTGGGTCAATTGGGTCCTAATGTCACCAATTGCCTGTTTGGTTTGCTCAGTGAAGCTTAATTGAGACTGCATAAGAGCCTTCATCATCTCATCAGTCTGTTTATCTCGTGGGGGATGGTTAATGTCAGAGGGTGGTCCAAAAGATGAAGGACCGAACCTCTGCTACTTCTGAGGTGGGTAACGGCATTGGGTCATTTGGCCCTGAGGAGGCCGAAATTGCTGAAGCTGCTGCTGAGGTGGTGCCTGAGGTTGCACCGGAGCTTTTTGATCCTTCCAAATGAGAAGTGGATTTTGGGCCCACCCTAGGTTGTAGGTATTTGAATACGGATCCCAACGTTGGTTAAACGCATTCACCTAAGCCTAATTACTATGGTATGTGTCTTTAACAATGGGAAACGCAGGGCAGGCAGTGACAAGATGCCCCGGACACTCACATAACGCACACACATCTTCGACTCTCACCTCATTCGCCTGATGGACTTGCTTGAACTTCAAGTCCTTTAATTGTTTAGCCATCTTGTCCAGCTGATCGAGACTGGACATTGTGCTCTCGCACACTAGAAGGAAAAATGCCAGACCCACTGGGTCCCTGTGCAGCCATGGCCCTATCACCGAGGTCGGAAGGTTCCCAACGTCGGTGTTTCTCGGCCAACTCGTCGAGAAAGTCCTAAGCATCGTCCGGGGACTTATCTAGAAAATTCTCCTATTTACAGAGGTACTCCATTTGTTGGACCGTAGCAACATTCAAGCCCAAATAGAAAAATGACACCAACTTGTGTTTCACGAAACCATGATGTGGTAAGGACAATAGCAAGTCCTTGAACCGCTCCCAGCACCTTAAAAACGACTCGCCCTCTTTCTGCTTATACGATTGGACTTGGCGAGTTAGGTACTTCGATTTACTTTCCGAGAAATATTTCTTGTAAAATAAATCTCGAACAGCAGCCTACGTCCTAAGAGACTGTGGCTTCTGCATCCGCAGCCACTTATCCGCATTGTCCCTGAGCAAGGTTGGGAAAAGCTTAAGGCAAACATTCTCCCACTGAGTAGTGGTGGCCAGGGTGCGCACCAACCCCTCGAAATGACGGACATGCTCATACGGATCCTTATTCTCCTTCCCATAAAACAAGGGAAGGGCATTATGCGTACCAGGTTTTATGGTGAAAGCATTACGTGCTTCCACCGTCTCGGTCGGTAGAACTATTGGACCGAGAGGAGTGGTCCTCTCAGGATGCATGTGCGCACTCATCGACATCGGTGGCTCTGCTATTGGTGGCTCAATTATTAAATCAACGAAAAGGCCACTGATATCAAAAGAATCACCACTAAAAGACTCTCCCTCCACGATTACTCTAGTCTCTCTCTCAATGGCTACGAGAACAAAAAGAGCATAACTCACTCATTTTTAATCCAATCAAAGTAATACAAGTCCCCAAAGTTAACTAATCCATATATGTAACTCTAGAAAAAATAATATAGTGACTCTCTTTACAAAAAGAAAAGCTAAAATCTCAAAACAAAAGGGGTATTTCCATATTCGTCCTACACTGAACAGCTTGCAGAAAAAAAATCATAACTAATTCATTTTAAATCCGTTTCAGTTGATTCCAGCGGCTAAATCTTCCCAACAAAAAGATCTACAACTTACTTGGAGAAACCCAATAACAATTCGTAGCTTAAAAGAGTCAAAAATGGCAAAAACTGAAGCTCAGAAAATCTGTCCTAGAATTACAACATGTCTTAGCATCCTTTTTGGCTTGCATGCAAACCAAATCAACTAAGATTCAACAAAATAAGATAGAAGACAGAAGAGGTAAACTGTACCTAAACTCAAATGGGTTTTTCTCTCTCCTCCTAAGCTCTCTGTCTCACTCTCGGACTTCACTCTCTCCCTCTATATATGTTTTCTTTTTGTTTTGTAAAATGCCACAATCATGCAGAACAAATCTTTTACATGTACAAGAGAAATGGTAGTGGGTCAAGACAAGTGTCCTTGGTTTGGACATATGTTGTCTATTCCGGCCACTTAGCCATGCAAAATCCCGTGCGTAGGCGCGTAAGCGCCTACAAAAACTGTCTGGAATTTGATCTCAAAAAAATACCGAATTCGCGTTGTAGACTAATTAGAAAATTTTAAGAATCGTCTTACTCTCGGAATTCTATGGAAAAATCCAAAACTTTGAAGTTTTAATGTTTTGTCATATCTATTACTCTTTTGTCATGTTTCAAGGACTATATCTAATACTCCCTAAACCAAGTTAAGAAAAGACATATGTAACTTCTAAAATCCACGGCAAGTTTTGTTTGATAATCCCAGTCACGTGAAATTCACTTGCACACACAACCCTCTTTGTTTTCGTCCCAAAAATGGGTCCCATTTTTTCAGCTTAATTTCACATTCACACATACACATCCAACAGTTCATGTGCACAGCCTCGCGAATTCGGATTTATTATAAATGAAAAGATTATTTTAATACACGAGTCAACCACCACCATGACCCGACTCAATAGAAAAATAGGGTACGCGTCTCATAACTATCTCTCATCTTAATGGTAAAATACCATTTGTCATCAAATAAAACTTAGTTAAATATGGAGTATTACAGTAAAGAAGGATGTGTGTGAGACACGAGAAACAAGAAAAAAATAATTTAAGTAATTTAATTCCTCTAATTAATAGAATGTATTTTATGGGTGTTATATTTGTTACTTATTTTGTCATGTTTCAAGCATACCAGCTTCCGACGTGCACACACCCTCACTTATATGCAAGAATCAATTTTTTTAATATACGGGATATTACATTGTGCTTATACGCATTCATTTTTTTTGTTATAGATATTTGAAACTAAAGCTGTCATGGTAGATTGGGCGCAGAGAGTTGGTAAGGAAAATGGTTTTGTGATTGTCATAAGTAAATCTGCTAGTATAAAGGGCAACAAGATACCGAAGTGCATTCTTATTTGTAAAAAGGGAGGATTGTACAAACCGCCACAGGAAGGGCATTCAATGCAAAGGAATACTGGAACTAAAAAATGTGATTGTCCGTTTAAGCTGCAAGGTGTACCACAACCTCCAGACGGTGTCATGTGGAGTTTGAAGGTTGTTAAAGGTTTTCATAACCATGAACTAGGGTAAAGTTTTGAGGGACATGAGTACCCGTTGGATACTTTAAAGAGATAGATGGTTGGAAAAGGGGCAGCGTTGCCATCGGTGGTTGTTTCGAATAGGGATCTAGCACTTTTTGGCGCCATTGAAATATGTTTCCCCTTCGCACAACACATCCTTTGTATTTGGCACATAAACCAGTGTGTAATGAAGAAGTGCAGCCCTATGTTTGGTACAAGGTGAGACAAGTTTTCCGAAGCATGACAGTTGCTTATTCATTCATCGACACCGATGTCTTTGCAACAGAAGTGGAATGCCATGTGCGAAAAGTTTGAGCAATACTCTAATGCCATACAATACCTTTGGGATACATGGTTAGGTCCTTACAAAGAGCGATTTGTTGTAGCATATATAATCTAGTTTATGCACCTCGGGAGCAATTCAAGCCAAAGATAACTTTCCTATAGTCATTGTACATTTACTGTCCTGCACTAAAGAATACTTTATGTAACTTTCCTATTTAACATAGTGTATTATTAAATTGCAGGACGAAGTCTGCCCATGCGAGGCTCAAACAATACTTGGGAGATACCATGTTCTCACTTTAAACATATTCAGAAAATAGAAAAGATGTTGAGCAGCCAGTTCGGGGATATTCAGGGGTCGTTCCAAAAATCTTTCAACATTCCACGACACGTACATCTACATGAAGGCATTTATAGTGAAATCAGAGGTCGCATTTCATTACAGGCAATGAACTTGATCCATAAGCAGGCACAACGCACTGATAATGAAGCCGGACTTTGCTTTTGTAAGATCAAAAGGACACACAAATAGCCATGCTTTCACGATATTGCACTTTATCGCTCTGTGGTCAGACCAATTCCGCTAAACTCTATCCACCCTCACTGGAGTATGTTGTCCATGCACGCCCAGAGGTATACTGATGAAGGAGCACGATCCGATAGGGCAGCTCAGCTTATTGAAAGATTAAATGAAATAAATTTCGACAGTCGAGAGTCTATGATGGAAAGATTTATTGATATGGCGGATCCATCTCATTGCATAGTTCAACTTCCAGCATATAACACAGAACACAGGGGTCGACCTACATGCAGAGATGAGCAACATAGAGGTCGTATACCTTCCTTCACAGTATCCACTTCAGAATCTTAGGCCTCACATATTCAAACATCGCGAAGGAGCAATGGGAGGGATCACCTCGCTTAGAAATTTCCTCAGCAGTATCAACGTTATATTTCCCACTGTGTTGACGTTCGAGCCGATGGTCATTGTGGCTTCAGGGCGATAGCCACGCAACTTTATGGTTCTGAAGATGAATGGGCTCAAGTACGATAGGACTTTATCCAAGAGATTGAACAAAATAGGGTCCTGTACGATCAGCTTTATCCAGAACATAATTATGTACCCCAGGTGCTACAAAGACTTCGTTGCTTCCAGTCATTGGTACCAAAGGATCATTGGATGGATTTTATATCATTGGGACTTGTCATTGCATCAACATACAACGTTGTACTACATACATTCGATATGATTGCTTCGAGTCGTTTCACTCACTTGCCGTTGAGCTCCCATCCAGTTCCATTAGAAATGCGCACACATATAGCTATTGGCCGTGTTAATGGCAATTACTTCGTGCAAGTTTTCCTATACCGTCATTACCCTGTACCACCCATCATCATATGGTGGAGGCTAAATGCATCAAATGAAGCACACGGATGGGCTCATCTTTATGAAGCACGCCTCCAATTGTGGTACGAAGTGATGCAGATAGATCCGCCGGGACGACAACCACAATTTGACAGAAATATTGACTAAATTTGTGTATTTATTTATGTTCATGTATTGGTTCTATATACTCAATTATAATTAAATGAAATTCGATTTCAGTTTGCATTATTGACTGTTCAAAGAAATATAAAATAAATTTAAGTGGATTCAACATACATAATTTACTTGAAAACTCAAATATAGAAGTTTCAAAAAATGAAGGGCAAAAAAAAAAAGGGAAATTGATATTCGCGCTCCAAGAATTACTTCAGGCGCTCCAAGCTACAGTGTTTTTCCAAAACTACCCTTTTGCAATTTATTTGACTCTTTAGGCACTCCCTTAAAATTACTTTAGGCGCTCCAAAATTACTTTACTCCTCCTCTGTCTCCTCATTACGGAAGAAAAAAGAGGAAGACGTCAACCCACAAACCCTAGCCGTTTACTGCTCCGATCATCGCCATTTTGCTGCTCATTTCATTCTCTATTTCTAGTATTTTTGCTTGGCCTTATTCTCTATTTTTGCTCGGCTTTCCATATCGATCGACAAAGCGGGTACCATGCAGATCTCGAGTACCTAAAACTTCCACAATGACATCTGATGCTTCAATGACTTTGACCAACTCCTTGTAGAAAGCCCTCTCTGAATTTTCTGTACAAAATAATTTCAATGAAGGCAATTAAAGAAAATATAGGAAAAAAGACCAACACAATAGTACCGATTCACCATTTTTAGTGAATTTGTGGGAACTCAGTCATCACATGTATGTGCTATGGGAGGAGATAATTTTGTTTAGGCCCACATATGTGATTTGTTCTATAGTGCGATTCGCCACTTTTAGTGGGCTCTTTCCCAATTCGAAAATCAATTCACATATGTGAAAAGAATAAAATCAGACTTGCTTTGTGTGCCAATCAGTGGATTTTGTCAATAACCGCAATAAAATACTAACGAATTTGGATTAAACAATGGATTTAACAACTATAACCTATAATCTCTTTCATGGATTAAACAAATGGAACTTATTTTGAAATTGGGGTTAGCTGCCATTAAACAAATAGCTCCATTTTGGCAGGCTCTGATGGAAGGTGAGACTCGAGATGTTTGTGGCTTCGAACCAGACTTTACAAATGAAGATTTTGCAGAGATAAATGCCATAATAAATCTTGCAGCCACAAGTAACTTTGAAGAAATATCAGAGTTCTACGAATCAAGTGAAGGTGTGAATTATGCTGACAATGCTAGAGATTCTGGTAAGCTTCCTTCCTCACATGCTTGGGATTGTAAATCTAGGTTCTTTTTTTATTGTTTTTTATTATTGGTAAGGTAAAACAATTAATATGCAGTAATCATTTTGTGGGTTGATACATAACCGGTAGTGTAGAGAAAAAAATGCTTAATGATGCTGAATGTGCGTCATTGTTAGAGGAAAATTTTTCAACTCAAGATGAGCTCCTCGATAGGATTTGTAACATGGCATTGAAAGAAGGTTATGTCACCACAATTAAAAAATCAAAATCGGGTTGTTATGTGATTATTGGTTGCGATAGAGGTGGGAAATATCGAGGCGCCAGTGTTCCATTGAGTGAAGGGAAAAGGATGTCAGGATCACGCCTTGTGAATTGTCCTTTTCAGATGTTGGGGAAAAAGAAAGTAAGCCTTGGAAAGTGGAAATAAAAGATGTCTCTCATCAAGTGATATGTCTGGACATCCTTTTTGCTGTTGTTTTTCAAAAGAAGAGGTACTAAATATTAAGCGAATGACCATGGCCGGTATACCACATCGACAGATTCTTACTTCATTGCAACAAAGTAATTCTAATTGCAAAGCAATAGTAAGGACAGTTTATAATGCAAAGGCTGCATTTAAAAAAAAAGTGTTAGCGGGTCGTATAATGATTCAAGCATTATTTGATGAATTAGGTCAAGGGGACTTCACTTTTGATATAAAACGGGATGGAAATGGCCATTTGACTCATTTGTTCTTTGCGCATCCTTCTTCTATTGCGTTAACCAAAAGTTATCCATATGTCTTTGTGATGGATTGTACTTATAAGACGAACAAATATATGATGCCATTGCTTGATATAGTGGGAGTTTCAAGTTTCAATGGATCTTTTTATTCTTGTTTTGCTTTCATGCAAAAAGAGGAAGAAGGAGACTATGTGTGGGCATTGGAAAAATTCAAAGCAATTTTAGGTCCTGACCAACAACCTTCTGTGATTTTATCGGATAGAGAATTAGCATTGATGAATGCCATTGAAGTTGTTTTTTTGGGGAACATCAAACATCTTATGTGTGTGGCACGTTGAGAAAAATGTTCTCTCAAAATGTAAGCCTAAATTTGAAAGAGAACAAGATTGGGAGAGTTTTTTATCGGATTGGACTAATTTGGTTGAATCTCCGGATGAGAGTTGCTTTAATGAAGCTTGGCAGCGTCTTCAAGTTGATTACGAGGAAAAATAATATGTTTGTAATTACATTAAGAATATTTGGCTCCCTTTCAAAGAGAAATTTGTGAAGGCATGGACTGGAAATCATCTACACTTTGGAAATCGTGTCACTTCTAGGGTTGAAGGTGCACATGCAATGCTCAAGAGATACCTTACTATTTCCACAAGAAATTTCCATGAGGTGAGAGAAAAGATTTGTCTTGCAATTGAGAATCAACACAATGAGATTAAGACGAAGATTGCTTCTGAAAAGCTTTGAGTTATTCATAAATTTCGAATTCCCATGTTCAAGGAACTTGTTACTCACGTTTCTATCTTCGCTCTTAGTGAGCTTTTGAGACAATATGAGTTGTCGACATCTTCTTTATTAGATCCTTGTAGAAGTCAATTTTCAAACACAATGGGTCTACCTTGTGCACACTTTATGCAAAACATGAGAGGTGAACCCTTGCTACTTAGCGATATCCATCCACAATGGAGAATTGATATAAGGTCATTCAATATGGACGGTGGAGAGAATACAAATGGAAGTGACATTGAAAATCTTCTCAAGAAATTTCATGATAAATACAAGTGCATGCCTCCTGGTCAAAGAGAAGATAGTCACAAGCAAATTGCTCAACTTATCGATGCCGAAATTCCATTGACTCTTGAACCAACCATTCAACCTCACAAAGGCCGACCATCGGGTTCCAAAAAAAGAAAGGGAGATAGCTCTACCACCCGCGATCCTTCAGTTTTTGAGATTGTGGAAAAGACACGAAAATGTAGTGTATGCCACCACGTTGGACATAATCGAAGCACTTGCCAGCGATGTAAAATATTTTTGTAGTAATAACTTTTTCTCACTGTACATTTATGGTTCCAACTATTTTTTTTATTGATATTTGCTCCCAACTATTTTTTGCAGTGAAAAGTTTGGTTGATCGAGGTGTTCTTACTTGATGTACGTAGTTACTGAGAGGTATGTTGTATGTTTTGGTTCAACTATTTTGCTCTTACTTGATGTAGTTAGTGCTGATATTTTAGTTGATAACCCCCCGTTCAATGTAAATGTACATTTTGATGGAGTCATTGTGTGAAAACTCATGAATTTGAAGTAGATTTGGTTGTTTATACACTATAGTCTTGCAGCCGTTATGAAGATTTTGAGGAAGCTGTTTATATGCAAAGCGTGTGCCATTTGCAAACTAGTTTTTTGTTGACACACCAACTGGTGTTGAACTATCTTATCTAATAGTATTTCTATGTTAATGGCGTTTGTTTGGTTGAAGATCTTGTTTTGTAGAACTCCACAAAACCAAACAGAAATAGGCATGGCCAATGCAGAAATGTTCTAGCTACTGTATTTATTTTCACAAGAGAGTAAGAACATGAGAGAATTCTAGCTATTTTATTTTCCGTTTGGTTCTGTCCATATTTCCGTTTGGAGTGCCTTAGTAAATGAAGAGCTAATTTGGAGATGGAGTGCCTGCAGTAATTTTGTATCTTGAAAAAGGTAGTATTGTAACTTCATTAAATTTTGGAGTGCCTGCATCAAAAAAGGGAGCCCCTAAATCAGCTCCCAAATAAAAAAAACAAAGAGATAATATATTGGTCCCAAAAAAATTATTTAATTTTTCATATTCAATATTAGACTTGTTTGATAGGTTTCGTTGAGTAGATTTCAAATATATAAAATTTATTTTAAAAAATACATGATTTCAACATTTTCAGACAGTTTATATATTAAAAAATATAATTAAAAAATTAAGTGCTCCAAATTTCAATCTGTTTGAACTGGTGAAAATATTTTATTGTTCTGATCATTTTATCTTAAATGGTCATAGTTAAATTTTGACTCTAAGGCTCTCGTTGATTAATCCTAATAGATATTTGATTCTACAACTTTCTTAGGATTAATCAACTAGAGCCCTATAGTCAAAATTTAACTATGATCATTTAGGATAAAATGATCAGAAAACTAAAATTTTTCTACCAGTTCAAACGGATTAAAATTTGAAATACTTAATTTTTCAACCTCTTTACACATTTTAAATTACCACAAAATATAATTTTTCCGTTTTACATTATTTCACCATCAATATTAGGCTCGTTTGATAGGTTTTGTTGAGTAGATTTCAAAAATATAAAATTTATTTTTTTTAAAAAAATGAAAAAAAAGTTGTTAGCATTTATAATTTTATAAAAAAATAAAATAAGAGGGAGAGAATGCAGGGAGGGAGAGAGAGAGAGCACATAGGTAAAATCGGATGGCCGGTGTCAGACCCCCTGAGACGCGGGGGCAATTAACAGCTCTCCAGAAAAATGAAGCAATTTCTCTCTCTCTCTCTCTCTCTCTCTCTCTCTCTCTCTCTCTCTCTCTCATTTTAGAGGTGAATTACTACTCGCCCCCCCGTGTCAGACCCCCCCCCCCGACACGGATTACTGTTTACCCCTTTTACCCCCGACCCTACCACCCCTTAAACCAAAAATCGAAAATAGCCAAAAAATATCCGGACCCATTTTCTATTATTTTTTTATTTAATTAATAATGTTTATAATCTGTATCTTTTTTCTTTTTTATTTACTTAAAATTATTTTAGTGTTCTGATTTTCAATCCAGTAAAATCGGTGAAAAGATCTTTTTTTTATCATTTTATCTTTAATGGTCATAATAAATTTTTGATCTCGTAGAATCAAATATCTTTTAAGGCTAATCAACGAGAGCCCTAGCGTCAAAATTTAATTATGGCCATTTAGAATAAAATGATCAGGAAACTAAAATCTTTCCACAAGTTCAAACCGATTGAAATTTGGAACACTGAACTTTTTAACTATATTTTTAATATATAAACTGTTTAAAAAGGTTAAAAAAATTAAGTGTTCCAAATTTCAATTCGTTTAAACCAGTGGAAAGATTTTAGTTTCCTTATTATTTTATCCTAAATAGCAATAATTAAATTTTAACTCTAGGGCTCTCGTTGATTAGCCCTAAGAGATATTTGATTTTGTGAGGCCAAAAATTCATTATGACCATTGAAGATAAAATAATAAAAAAAATAAGATCTTTCAACCGATTCAACTGGATTGAAAATCGAAATATTTAAATAATTTTAAATAAATAAAAAAGAAAAAAAATACAGAGTATGGACATTATTAATTAAATAAATCAAAAAAAAATTCAGATAATTGGTTCTGCAACTTAAGTTGCAGGTGATTGCTTCAACGTTCCTGGTGATTGCTTCAAGGTTCTTTGCAGGTGATTACTTCAAAGTTGACCTTGCGATAGGATTGTTGCATATTGCAACAATTCTACAGAACGTTGGCCTATATGTTCACTTGTATATGCCTTAGTCTATATATTCATACTTACTCTCATTCACCACATCTTCACAATTTTCCTCTATTTTGATTTCATTTTCGTAATTCAAAAAAAAACATTGTGGATCAGTACAATTTTTCATTTTCGGAAAGTTGGTCAGTTGGGAACGATGTTGCGAATGATGTTCCTTGTGAGGAGAGCATCTCCTACGTTCGGTGTGATTACACAGCTGAATTTACGATTGACCAGGTTAGTTATTACTGTTGATATTACACATATTTGTTACTTATTTTTGTTAATGTTGTACTTTTTTTGTAGCACAACAAAAAACGTAGAAAATTTAATTATTTCACTTCATTCTATTTTCACTACGTACCAAAGGGCTGCAAGGTGCAGTGCCCTGAAACGGCACCGTCCTATGCAAGTCAAAAACCACCGCTCCCATTTATGAAGCCCAGTCATTCATATTTGCCCTGGCACCCTAAGCTGCCCATTTCACTTTGTTTTTTTTACTTCTTTAAGCAATATGCTGAAACTAATTATGGTTTGTCTTGATTTTCGTAGTATAGTTTTTTGTTAATCAATTTATTCTTTTCAGTGAATTCCTTTTAAAATTATTGTACAAATATTGGCCTCTTCTACTCTTCTCAACTATATAAATTTAGAAAGTAGAATTATATGGACCAAAAAAATAAGTCAAAAGATAACGTACAAAAGCAAGTATATTCCAAAAAGTTCCAGTGTAATGAAAATATTACGAATGAAAGAATCTTATTTTTTGATCTAGGAATTACACATATTTTTGTGGTGGACTGTTGTTTTGTTGAAAGAACTAAAAAATGTCAAGTTTTGAGTTTTCCTTTTCAGCTTATTTGTCAGTAAATATATTTTTAGTTCTTCAGTTTATATTGTTGAGACAAAAAAAAAGCCAAATCAAGGGGGCTGTCAGGACAGTTCTGTGTGGGCCCCCTTCGCGCATTTTTTTGAAAAATTCAAAATGTGCATACTGTAGGACCTGCAAAATAATGTATCTACTCAAAAAATCAGTTTGTACGAACATTAAATTTTTTGCATATAAACTCAAATTTTATGTTGTAGATCGATCGGAAATAACTTTTTCTCTAGATAAAAAGGTACTAAGGAAAATATGGATGATTGGACCCCCCTTCATAAATGAGACTTGCATAGGACGGTGCCATTTTAGGGCACTGTAGCTTACAACCCTTTGGCAGCGCTACAGGGACTCGGAGTTCCACTTATTTGCCACCTAAAGCTTACATGCAAGATTCAATTTTTTTAATATACGAGATATTACATTGTGCTTATACATATTCATTTTTTTTGTTATAGATATTTGAAAATAAAGCTGTCATGGTAGATTGGGCGCGAAGAGTTGGTAAGAAAAATGGTTTTGTAATTGTCATAAGTAAATCTACTAGTATAAAGAGCAACAAGATGCCAAAGTGCATTCTTATTTGTAAAACGGGGGGATTGTACAAACCGCCACAGGAAGGGCATTCAATGCAAAGGAATACTAGAACTAAAAAATGTGATTGCCCGTTTAAGCTGCAAGGTGTACCACAACCTCCAGACGGTGTCATGTGGAGTTTGAAGGTTGTTAAAGGTTTTCATAACCATGAACCAGCTGAAAGTTTTGAGAGACATGAGTACCCGTCAAGGCTGACCCCAATCCAGCAGCAATTAGTTCGTGATATGTCTAGCAGCACCGCACCTCGAGAAATTCTTACTTTTCTGAGACGACAAGACTCGTCAATTAGTACAGAAATTAAGAGTATTTACAATTTGAAGGCACTGTATAAGAAAGAGCAACTGGGGGGTCTATCTTCTATTGGGTACATCTTGAATGAATTAAATGAGAAAAGATACATTTACAACTATCTTACAGATGAACACACCAACGAAATTACAGATATTCTTTGGGTTCATCCCAGAAGCCTAGAGTTATCTGTCAATTTTCCGTCCGTGTTGATTATTGATGCGACGTACAAGAGTAATGAGTATCGAATTCCACTCTTGGAAGTTATGGGTATCACATCCACAATGAAAACTTATTCTCTTATGTTTGCATATTTGAATAATGAGATGAAAGAGCGACTGATATGGGCATTGGATACTTTAAAGAGATGGATGGTTGAAAAAAGGGCAGCGTTGCCATCGGTGATTGTTTCAGATAGGGATTTGGCATTTCTTGGCGCCATTGGAATATGTTTCCCCTTCGCGCAACACATCCTTTGTATTTGGCACATAAACCAATGTGTGATGAAGAAGTGCTGCTCTATGTTTGGTATGAGGTGGGACGAGTTTTCCGAAGCATGGCAGTTGTTTATTCATTCATCGATACCGATGTCTTTGCAACAAAGATGGAATGCCATGTGCGGAGAGTTTGAGCAATACTCTGATGCCATACAATACCTTTGGGATATATGGTTAGGTCCTTACAAAGAGCGATTTGTTGCAGCATATATAAACCAGTTTATGCACCTCGGGAGCAATTCAAGCCAAAGGTAACTTTCCTATAGTCATTGTATATTTACTGTCCTGCACTAAAGAAAACTTTACGTAACTTTCCTATTTAACACAATGTATTATTAAATTGTAGGGCGGAGTCTGTGCATGCGAGGCTCAAACGATACTTGGGAGATATCATGTCCACGTTTCAAACATCTTTTCAGAAAATAGAAAAGATGTTGACCAGTCAGTTCGGGGATATTCAGGGGTCGTTCCAGAAATCTCTCAACATTCCACGACACATACATCTACATGAAGGCATTTATAGTGAAATCAGAGGTCGCATTTCTTTACAGGCAATGAACTTGATCCATAATCAGGCACAACGCACTGATAACGAAGCCGGCCTTTGCTTTTCTAAGATCAAAAGGACACACGGATTGCCATGCTTTCACGATATTGCACTTTACCGTTCTGTGGATAAATTAATTTCGCTAAGCTCTATCCACCCTCACTGGAGTAAGTTGTCCATGCACGCCCAGAGGCATACTGACGAGGGAGCACGATCCGACAGGACAGATCAACTTATTGAAAGATTAAATGAAATGGATTCCGACAGTCGAGAGTCTATGATGGACAAGTTTCTCGATATGGCGGATCCATCTCGTTGCACAGTTCGACCCCCAGCATATAACACAAAACACAGGGGTCGACCTACAGGCAGAGATGAGCAGAATAGAGGTCACATACCTTCTTTCACAGTATTCACATCAGAATCTCGGGCCTCACGTATTCCAACATCGCGAAGGAGCAATGGGAGGGATCACCTCGTTGAGAAATTTCCTCAGCAGTATCAGCGTTATATTTCCCACTGAGTTGACGTTCGACCTGACGGTCATTGTAGCTTCAGGGCATTAGCTGCGCAACTTTATGGTTCTGAAGATCAATGGGCTCAAGTACGACATGACCTTATCCAAGAGATTGAACAAAATCGGGTCCTGTACGATCAGCTTTATCCAGAACGTAATTATGTATCCCATGTGCTACGAAGACTTCATTGCTTTCGGCCATCGACACCAGAGGTTGATTGGATTGATTCTATATCATTGGGACTTGTCATAGCATCAACGTACAACGCTGTACTGCATACATTTGATATGATTACTTTGAGTTGTTTCACTCACTTGCCGTTGAGCTCCCATCCAGTTCCATTCGCAACGCGCACACATATAGCTATTGGTCGCATTAATGACAATCACTTCGTGCAAGTTTTCTTATACCGTCATTATCCTGTACCACCCATCATCATATAATGGAGGCCAAATGCATCAAATGAAACACACGAATGGGCTCATCCTTATGAGGCACGCCTCCAATTGTGATACGAAGTAATGCAGATAGATCCGCCGGGACGACGACCACAATTTGGCGGAAATATTGACTAAATTTGTGTATTTATTTATGTTCATGTATTGATTCTATATACTCAATTGTAATTAAATGAAGTTTGATTTCGGTTTGCATTATTGTCTGCTCAGAAAAATATAAAGTAAATTTAAGTTGATTCAATATACATAATTTACTTCAACATATATATTTTCACTGGTTCAAACTGATTGAAATTTGAAACACTTAATTTTTTTACTATATTTTGAAATTCTATCTAAAAAGTTAAAAAAATTAAGCATTGGTTCAAAGTTGCCCGTTGGTTAAAAAAATGTAATTATGACCATTGGTTAAAACTACAAACGGTCTAAAAATATCCAAACTTTTTTTCTGTTATTTTTTCTTTATTTAATTAATACTAATAATTATACATTGTATCTTTTTTGTTTTTTATTTATTTAAAATTATTTTAGTGTTCCGATTTTCAATCCGGTTGAATCGGTGGAAAGATCTTAATTTTTTTATCATTTTACTTTCAATTGTCATAATGAATTTTTGAACTCGTAAAATTAAATATCTCTTAGGACTATTCAACGAGAGTCCTAAAGTCAAAATTTAATTATGGCCATTTAAGATAAAATGATCAGAAAATTAAAATCTTTCCACCGATTTAAACGGATTGAAATTTAAAATACCTATTTTTTCAACTTATTTGGACAGTTTAAACTACCACAAAAATATAATTTTTCCGTTTTATATTATTTCATAATCAATATTAGGCTCGTTTGATAGATTTCTTTAAGTACACTTCAAAAATATAAAATTTATTTAAAAAAATTACGTGAAACAAAAGTTATTGACATTTAAAAATTTATAACAAAAGAGAGAGAGAGACTGAGGTGTGAGAAAGAAAATGCGGAGGTGAAATAAGAGAGTAAATAGAGAAATTAGTGAACCCGCGTCAGACACCACCTGACTGGGGCCGGGGGTGGGGGTGGTGGTGGTGGTGGTGATTAACACCTCTCATTTTTCTGTTCAAAAAAGCTTTCAGAAATCACAACTGAAATTCTGAAACTAATCCATGCCCTGCAATGGAAATTCAGGCCACCCCTTTTCCAGGTATCACTTCTCTCTTCTTGTTTCGATAATTCAATCTCAATGTTGGCATCAACACAAAATGTAGTCTCAATTTCTTGTCAAATCGATAGATTATATTCATTATGTATGTCTCCATATTCACTAAATTTTGCACTGCACAACAAAAACCCAGGAAAAACACAGCCCTTGAAATAAAAAACAAACAAGAAAATCATCCAAGCACCAAAAGGGACTGCCAAAGAACCGCCAATTCAAAGGTAAACAATTTAATCCATTTGCCCATTTACTTTATTACTTGAATTGTTGTCTCTAAATCCGAAATCTATAGCTTCAAATTCCTCTGTTCTGCAGTCAAAAGCGAGTATTCAGCACAACTCGAAACCAAAACGTTCCTATCAAAGCAGTAAGCAACACCAATGTTTTAAAAACCAAACCGGACAGACTCGCGAAGCCTCTCAAGAAAAACCCATCAATTCAGGTCTCCCCAAAACCACCCGAACAAACCCGATCCACTCCTGGTGAGAAGAAATCCCGAGGAAAACAGAGCAAAGGTGAGTAAAATGAAGAAGCGTGTGGGGTTTGAAGAACCAATTGGGAAAGGCAGTGGAGTGGTTTTGGCGGAGGGAGACGCGAAAGGGCCGCCTCGGACGCCGGTGCTGGGTTCGCCGTCTTTGAACAAGCACCAAATTTTCTATGATGCCCAATGTGGTATTGGGGCATCATCCCCCATTTAATCTGGGCCTTTAGATCATGTTTTGGACGAATCTCAGCCGTTGGATGAAAACCACTCCCAAAAAGTAGGGTGGTTTTGCCCATTTTTTCAGAAAAAACGTAATTATACTTACCATGAACACTTGTTCTACTTACTAGTTTATACTGATACTTACCACAAAATATTGTATACTTACCACAACAAAAGACTTCACTTCAACGTTTTTGCCCTTTCTCTCTCTAACTTGTTCTCTAGGTAGCCGATTTTTGGCAGGAAAATAAATTTTTTTGGCAGAAAAATATACCTTTCTGCAAGAATTTTTTTAATTATTGAAAATTTATAAGTTCACACCACTTTTGTCCTATGTACCCTATCTTTTGTCATTTTTATAATCATTTGTGTAATAGATTATTAAATATTGGGTGAAAATATGAATTTAATAATACTTAATTTGTAAACAAATTTTTTATAACAAATTTTCAAAACCAGATATTTAAGCCAAAAAATTGCCTTGATTGAGATTCATGTTGTTAATATATTTTATTAAATTATCTTTAATTAAAAAGTACTTTACAAATATTATTGAGAAAATATTTATTCATTTGTTGTTTTGAATAACTTACAATTAATGTTATTAATATATTCTATTAAAATTTTACTTTGTGTTTATATGTTTCTTATAACAAATTTTTAAAAATAATAAATATAAACCATATAATTGTAATAATAACGTAATTAAATTTAAATAATTTATTTGAAATGATGTAAGCTATCGTTTAACGTGATATTATAACAATTAGTAGTTATAATTGACATTAGACTATTCAATTAGTGATAGGGTAGCGATTAATCTCTATAATCTACTATAGTAGTCAAAATCATTTGACTAAAAGCTTAATTGATTGATCATATTCAATAAGTGATGATATTGTGATGATTGAGTATTAATATACTTGGCTAAAATGAATTGGTTAATGTAGGTTAATAGTGATCAATGTTTTTAGTAGAAATAGTAGTTAACAGTAGTCTTAGTTGCAATCAATAAGTGATTGATACAATTGGCTAATGTAAGAGTAATCACTAACTATTGATCTCTAATGACCCATTCAATACGTCATTTAGTTTTATTAATCATTAAGGTATTATGCTTTAATTAAAAGGTAATACAAATTAAGTAGAACTAACTAACATCACATTTATTGTGGTAGTTACCGTATTAACTACCCTCATTATGGTGCATTAGTTATGTTACATAAATTCCGACCAACCTGTCATTGTTGTCATACTTACCACAAAATCAGGCTATTGATACCACGCTGGCTGGATTTAGTTACCATCACAATATTCGGTTGTTCACGGTATATGTGTACATACCACAATTCTTGCTGGTACTTACCTTATGTAAAGGCTTTACTTACTTTTGAAAATGATTCACTTATTGTCAAACTTGTGAAATAAATGCTTACCTACCCCACATTATGTCATTAAAGATACGAAATTCCTCCCTACCTACCTTAAACTTCTCAAACTTATCCATCTGGTTTTTCACTTTTCCACACATATTCCTTCTTGTCTCAGGAAATGAATATTGAAGAACCTCTCTAACTTTCAAGAACAATAAATTGAAGAATTTGACCAAGTAAATTTATCCTCATTCTGTAGTCTTTATTTAGTTGTTATTCTTAGATATTGAACATAATTTATTATTTTTAACAAAAAGTTAATGATTATGTTTTTGGTTTGTTGTTGATTTGTCAAGATAAAAATAACCATAATGTATATCAGTTGATTACCACAATATATGAAAATACTTACCACAAACTATGATTGCATTTGAGCAGATTTAGAATTATCTCCATAATGTGTTGTATTTTTGCCACTATATATGAAAACACTTACCACCAATTGTGGTCGTATTTTACCAGATTTAGAGAGATGGATGACAGTTTGAAAGGGAAGAATGTAGTGATAGACATTAGTGATGATGACGGACATAGTGATTATGATGGATATGGTGATGATGATGGACATAGCGATGATGACGGATATGGTGTTGATGATGGACTTGACGATTATCGGTTGGATGAATTAACGGAAGAAGATGTTTATGAAATGGCATTTGATTCGGATGAGGATGGAGAAAGATTCTATAATACATATGCCAAAGTGAAAGGCTTTAGTGTCCGAAAGGATAATATTCACAAGGACAATGAGGGTATTGTTACTTCACGGAAATGGGTTTGCTCAAAAGAAGGATATCGAGAAGCTAAGTATATGGAAAGAGAAGATCGAAAAAAAGAGCCGATGGCACTAACTAGAGTTGGATGTCCTGCTATATTTCATCTCAAATTAGATCGAAGGTCAAACAAATTCGTGGTTGCTAACTTTGTAAGCTTCCACAACCATAACTTGATAGGGCCTATGGGTGTGCCCTTCCTCCGCTCTCACAGGAAGGTTCGTAGTCCTGATAATGACCCCTTTTTCTATTACAAGTATGACGTGAATGAGCAAAATCGGTTAAATAATATGTTTTGGAGAGATTCAACATCTCTAACAGACTACCTGTGCTTTGGAGACGTGCTACTATTTGATGCTACTTATCGAACGAATGCTTATGGGAAACCTTTTGTGATACTAGCTGGAGTCAATAGTCACTTCCAAACTGCAATTTTTGGGTGTGCATTGTTGACTGCTGAGACTATTGAGACTTATACATGGGTATTGGAAAAGTTTCTTGATTCCATGGGCAATGAAAAAATGCCAGTGTCAGTAATGACAGATGGAGATAAGGCCATGAGGAGAGCAATAAAAACTGTGTTGCCTAATGCTCGTCATCGTTTATGCAAATGGCATCTGAAAAAGAATGCTGTGAGTAATGTCCATGTTCCCGGATTCCTATGTGACTTTGAAAAATGCATGTCAATGCCAACGGAAGAAGAGTTTGAAATTGCATGGACAAATCTTGTGGACAACTATAATTTTCATGAAAACAATTGGGCGATAGAGGTTTACAAAAAACGGCACCTATGGGCTGAGGGGTATTTTTTTTGCAGGAGCAAAAAGCACACAACGTGTTGAGGGAATGAACGCATTTATGAATCGATTCCTAAAACTACGTTTATGGCTTTTTGAATTTGTACAAGCATATGATAGGGCTCTTGCTAAACTTCGACATAATGAGGCTAAGGCACAAGTAGAGAGTGAGAATAGTACTCCCATTCTTTCTACAGCCATGAAACGCATTGAACAGCATGCAGCTGATACATTTTCTCGGGCCATATTCAAGAAATTTCGCGATGAAATTAAGAAAGAGCAATCATTGTTTCGGGTGGATAAAGTTGAGATTGAAGATTTTCTGGTTTACTACTTATCTCGATATCGACAGGAGGATGCAACGTGGTCAGTATACTATCAGCCAAATGAAGGCATCATGAAATGCTCTTGCTTGAAATTTGAGTCAAATGGATTCCCTTGTTGTCATATGATTTCGGTAAAAAAAATGGAGCATTTGAGAGAAATTCCCTCTTATCTGATCTCACAAAGGTGGACAAAAATGGCCAAGTCCTCCTCTCTTCATGGCCGCACATCAATGCCGGAATGGGTAACACAAACGACAAGGTATGGTGCATTGTCAACTGCATGTGTTGAAATGGCTTTTTATGCTTCACAATCAATCAATGCATATGATGAGGCAAGAGAAGAAATCGCAAGGTTGACATTCAAAATGAGAGAGCTGTATATGTTAGATGTTCAATGCAAGCAAAAAGTGACAGGAGAAGAGAACAATGTCGAGGGGACATCTATGCATTTTGGTATTGGCGATCCCGTCATTATCAAGCGTAAAGGGGGGAGCCAAAATTTGGCAAAGGACTTTATCCCAAAGGTAAGAAAATGTGGCCACTGTAGACTACTTGGTCATACGCGGACGAAATGTCCGAAATTAGTATCAAGCAATATGGAGAACATCAACGAGAATGAATCATATTCGAGCATAGTTTACCCACAATCATTCACTGGGCGGTACTCATCTACATATTACCCACAATCATATACTGGGCGAGACTCATCTGCATATTACCGACAATCATTAACTGCCAATGGTTGTGAATCTAGTGTCGAACCTAATTTGGTAAGTCTCTTATTATGTAGTGTCATTTAATAGACTAATATCCATTTGTCCATTCACTGATTATTATAACTTTCACTAATTATTATAACTTTTAAACTATACAGGCTGTTGGATGGTCAACAAATCCAAATAGTGTTCAGGCTCAGATCCGAGGCAACAACTTTGGAGGATGGTCAACAATTTCCGGCAACGGTTTTGAAGGGTAAATGTAATCGCATGCAGTTTGAAAACGTAGTATGCAGTTTAAAAATGTAATCGTAACCTTTGTTTCATGTAATGTCTTTCATTTGTAATCGTAAAAACATCCAATATTCGTGGAAACAATGTCCAGTTTTTAGTTGAAAACATCTTTCATTCATGGTAAAGTAGGTTCTTTTTCATAGTAAGTACCTTCAGTAGAGTTTTTTTCCTTCCAAAATCTGTGGAAAGAATATTCAGTTTTAGTTATGTATATCCTATATTTGTGGTAAGTATGTTCTTTTTCATGGTAAGTACGTCCAGACACTATTTTTTCCTTCTAAAATCTGTGGTAATATTTTTCCCTTCAAAATCTATGGTAAGAATGTCCAGCTTTAGTTAAGTACATCCTGTATTTGTGGTAAGTACGTTCTTTTTCATAGTAAGCTCCTCCAGTCACTATTTTTTCCTTCCAAAATCTGTGGTAATATTTTTTCCTTTCAAAATCTGTGGTAAGAATGTCCAGATTTTGTTAAGTACGTCCTGTATTCGTGGTAAGTATGTTCTTTTTCATGGTAAGTACCTCCAGTCACTATTTTTCCTTCCAAAATCTATGGTAAGAATGTCCAGATTTAGTTAAGTACGTCCTGTATTCGTGGTGAGTGTGTTCTTTGTCATGGTAAGTGTGTTCTTTGTCAAGGTAAGCATCTTCAGTAGAGTTTTTTTCCTTCCAAAATCTGTGGTAAGAATGTCCAGATTTAGTTAAGTACGTCCTGTATTCGTGGTAAGAGTATTCTTTGTCATGGTAAGTGTGTTCTTTGTGATGGTAAGCACCTTCAGTAGAGTTTTTTTCCTTCCAAAATCTGGGGTAGAATGTCCAGATTTAGTTAAGTACGTCCTGTATTCGTGGTAAGTGTGTTCTTTGTCATGGTAAATGTGTTCTTTATCATGGTAAGCACCTTCAGTAGAGTTTTTTTCCTTCCAAAATCTGTGGTAAGAATGTCCAGATTTAGTTAAGTACGTCCTGTATTCGTGGTAAGTGTGTTCTTTGTCATGGTAAGTGTGTTCTTTGTTATGGTAAGCACTTTCAGTAGAGTTTTTTTCCTTCCAAAATCTGTGGTAAGAATGTCCAGATTTAGTTAAGTACGTCCTGTATTCGTGATAAGTGTGTTCTTTGTCATGGTAAGTGTGTTCTTTCTCATGGTGAGCACCTTCAGTAGAGTTTTTTTCCTTCCAAAATCTGTGGTAAGAATGTCCAGATTTAGTTAAGTACGTCCTGTATTCGTGATAAGTGTGTTCTTTGTCATGGTAAGCACTTTCAGTAGAGTTTTTTTCCTTCCAAAATCTGTGGTTAGAATGTCCAGTTTAGTTATGTACATCCTATATTCCTGGTAAGCACCTCCAGTTTGATGACATGGCACTAAAATGGTAGGGTATCCCTTCATTCACAACAAGCAGGCATAAATTTTCTCAACATTCATCAAAACAAGAAAAGACCTCGATATCATTGAATACATATCATAAATTTTGAGCTATTCCAAATAACAAAAGGCAACCACAATATCATCAGGCAGCAGCCATGTTAACAAACAAAAAGACAGCTGTATGTTAACTATAAAAAAGTCAAAAATCTACATGAGCCACAATATACATCCAAAAGGCAGCAGCCATGTTAACTAACAAAAAAACAACTGCATTTACATCCAAAACAGTACACAGTCAGCATCAATATGGTCAATCTTTCCTCCACAATATCATCAGTTTTTCCCTTTAGGGCTGGGATATTTCTTTTTAGCCTTCTCCATAATCTTTTCTTTCACATTGTTCCCGTCAAACATGATCAAGTCCAAAACTAAGCCAATCCTACCCTCTGCAGAACTGAACTTCAGCTACAATTAAGAAATTAAACCAAAAATTAGAAACAAGTGTTGAGTATATAAACCGATAGAAATGACATTATATGTAAAACTAGTTTCTTACCATAATCAATTCGTCTTCAATAAATTGCCCCAAATTAAAATACTTGGCGGTGTGCACGCCACAATCACCAGCTTCTTGAATTGAAAGCCATTTCAGTCTTTCAAATGGGAGCATACTAAATTTTTTGACTTGTGGCTCATCCAAGTATTGAAATAAATCGTCCAAGTATTTTACCACACATGTGACTAATTCAGCTCGTCTTTTATTTTCCGTTGGAGATGGCAATGAGTCAAGTATGTATACAATCCCATGGCGGATGTTTACTACACACATAAACCAATGACTGTCTGAATCATTTATTGGGATGTACACCCGTTCACATGCTTGGGGTTCCCCCGTGTATCGATGAGTTCCCGTATAATTTCTGGCCCAACTTTTGGCATCCAAACCACCACGCAAAGCATAATTCTACAAAGGGAGCACTTACACGTTAATAACTATAACCACATTCCCAAATATTAAAACAAGTAATGCATGACAAATACATACCGAAAAATAGGTGGGCAAATACCATGCTGGCCATAATCCAGTCGGGTACCTCTTCTTTTGTAGTAGAGTTTTTTTCAAAGTAACTAAGTTTATTAGTCCACTCTCAATCCACTCATTCGGCCTCGTAGAAAAAAAATCATGCCTATTTAAATGCTCTATGCCCAAGTCACAAAGAATTTCCCTACAAGTAATAAGGCAAATTGTTACTAGTCTAACAATTAAATATGTATAATTATGTTTGCCTTGTAAGAATTCCTACCTTTCAGACTGGGTATGGTCAAAGACATATCTTAGCATCAACTGCTTTTCGTTGAAAAGTATGGCCATTACATCTGCCCTCTTGGATTCCGCTTCCATGGTAGGCTTCTACAAATTAACAATCACGCATTCTAATGAGAGAACCGTAATAGAATTAAGAATATAATAATTATTCACATCTTGTTACCTTGTTGGCATTTCTCTTCAGCGGCTGAGATTTGTCAAACCTATTTATCTTCAATTTTTTTTTCCACTTATTCTTGCCATCAATTACAGGAGCCGTACGAGACAAGGCCTCATGAACATTAGCTGCCATCTTTTGTAATTTCTTTGATGAAGCATTCAATTTAGCTTCCTCCTTGCCTTTTTCCTTGTTTGTCTTTAGAGGAGCTGTCATCTGATCCGATAATGCATTTTCGGTGCATTTTGCCTTCTTAGTTTTAAAATGTCCTTCAACATCGGGTTCCTCCAAGGCAAATGAGTGTCTTTCTTGTTAATGCCTCTATTAATCGCAGAATATTTACGTTTACTATCTTTCTCATGCATAGCGGCCAATGTCTCTTCTAAGAGGCTCGACATTCTCTCTACCATACTAGTTAGATTTTTAACCTGGTCATTCTCCATTGATTTATCATGGTCAACCTCCCTTCCTTGATTCATCATTCTCTCTCTCTTGCCAATTCTATCTTCAACAATGACTTTGACCTATTATGAAAAATGGGAAAGAACCATCTCTTATAGCATCAACTACAATCAAACAACATTAAAACAAATAGCAGCAACACAACAGTCAAAACAGCTTCAGCAGTAACAACAGAACTGATCCTCACAGAAAAAGAGCAATATAATAGACTGCACTCAATCTCAAGTGTTGGACATAACATCTTGATAGGTAAACGGCAACCACATGAGATTATTCAGTCCATTTCCACATGACAGGCATACTTCTAGAATTGATCCTCACGGAAAAAGAGCAATATAATAGTATGAGTAGCCAAAAAACACCAACAGTAGGTAGTTGCTACCACTACAACAACAGTCAACAGCAGCAAATAGCAAATAAACAGTAACAGGAAGCAATAGTAGCAGCAAAAAAGATTCATCATTGGTTAACAGCAGCTACACATTACCTTTTCACCTTTCCGTTTTCTTATCTTATTGAACCAACAAGCTCTCTCCCTTATGTCTTTATCTCCCCAAGCTGAGAGGCGGGATGAAGGTCGCATACCACATCGGGAAGTGAAATATTCGGCTGGCGTGCAATGCTCTAAGTAAAACAACTGTAGGAAAATCAAAGATTGACATACATAATCAATTCAACATTCAAAAAAACTTTGACTTAATAAACAAAGTTAAGAGATGTACCATTAAGAACAATAGACATCCCCGAATCACTTTGCGTCCTTTCTGATACTTTTGAATCCCTTCAGCTAAAAACTTAAGAACAAATTGGCTCCAGTCCAACTCCCGTACAGAGGACAAGTCCTTTAATGCATGGAGAAAATGCTTATTGACTCCAAATTCTGATGTTGGACATAGAATAGTCCCCATTATGTACAACACAAATGAAACCTTGAAGTCATCGTCGTCCTCTTTGTTGTTCATCAAATAATTGTGTAAATGATCAAAAGATATAGAACTTTGGTCACGTACTTTATGCCTCAAACACAATTCATGAATTTCGGTATATTCCCCTTCAAGGATCACCCTCTGACCACCACATGGCAATCCTAAAATGTGGTTCACATCTAGTGGTGTAATTATGCAATCTTTGCCATGCACATGCAAGCAAAGAGATACAGGATCGAAATGTTGCACCAACCACTCACAAAGAGTTTGATCTAACTTCGTACATTTCAGTTCTAAGATACCTCCAAACCCCAAAGCTTTTACACTCTCTACTTGATGCGGATCAAGTTCTTGCATCCTATCATAAGCCGCCTTAAGTTGAGTCCTTGATATAAAGGTGTTCTAAACACAAAATCAACAACTCTAATCAATTTCACGAGAGCAATAAAAACTGAAAAGCATATGAATGAACATAGATACTATTACCACCTTCGGACCCTTCGGAAGATCAAGCTTAATTTTCTGCTCTTTGTATTTCTCGGTACTCCTGATAGATTTTTTCTTGTACTTCCGCTTAGCATGGTCTCCTAAAGCTTTCCACTTTTCGAAAATTTCCTCCATTGACTACAATTATTGAAAGAGTACAAATTCTAGCTTGAGAAGTTCAAAATCCATATAAGTGTAAACACGGAAACACCAATATAGCAAAAATTAAATAGTTACCATTGGCTTTAACGGATCATTATCCTTCAACTTGCATTGTTCTTGGCTACAACCAACAAATTACAAATCAAACTACAGTATCACAAATCTATGCCATTGCATTAATAGATTCACAAAGCTGAAAAATGACATCCTAGAAAAATATCCATGCATTATGAGGGTGCTTCGGAACTTCATTATGGCATTTTTCATCCATTTCTTTCAACTCTTCATTACGGAAATCTACAGCTACCACATTCCCCTTAGTTTTCTTTTTTGGTGGAGCCATCACACGACAAAACAATACAAAAGATTGCACAAAAAATATAAAACTGTAAAAGAGAACAAAGTGATTTTTCTTTTGCTTTAGACCAATGCAAGCGCATCATTCACTAGAGAACAAAGTGATTTTTCTTTTGTTCAGATCACATCAGAGAGTTACTTATTGATCACTATATGAACTTATCACTACCTGACTCATTTTCAAAAAATTCCCAAATAAAGAAACTCAACTTTCTTTCCAAGTTAAGGAAATTTCTCAACCAACCAATTAACAAATGCACGCACAGTCCAGCCCTGAAACCCTACAATAAAAATGACAGCCATTGATTTGATAACCATTTACTGGGCACAAAGGCTTTAATGCCGAGACTACTTGCATAAAATAAAACTATAGAACCCTGTAGCTGTTGGGTATTCAATGCCGAACTTGGATTCACGATTTGCTAGCTGTTGGGTATTGAGAATGCCCCAAAAGTTTCTATTTTCACAAAATCCTAAATCTGTCCTGATTTTCAAAAAACCCTAAATCTGCCCTGATTTTCACAAAACCCTAAATCTGCCCTGATTTTCACAAAACCCTAAGTCTTCCCCCATTTTCCCAAGCAACCCACGCCATGTGTGTGTTCGGCCGAGAGAGAAAGAGGGGGGGCGGGCACAATGTGTGTGTGTCGTGTGTGTGTTTTGGCCAGAGAGAGGGAGAGGGCAGGTACCTTGAGTGATGCTGTGGAGAAGCGTCCAAGAATGCTGTGGAGGAGTTGCAGTGGAGGAGCGTCCAAGAATGCTGTGGAGGAGTTGCTGTGGAGGGACTGTTATGGCGGAGTCCTGCTCTGGCGTGAGAAGAGATACTGTGGGCGTGAGAAGAAGAGAAGACGCAGAAGACACAGAGAGAGTGAGAGTCAAAAGAGTAACCGGTTTAGAAGGTTAAGAGGAGAGAGAGGGGAGAATTGATCAAGGGCTGAGATTAAATAACAAGATCCAACGGTTTAAAAACAAAGTGGGGCATGATGCCCCAAAACCGGATTGGGGCATGGGAGCCGGCTCCAACGGAAAAGGGTATCGGGTAGCACGCCGTACCAGAGTGCAGAGAGGTGCAGCAAGTGCCGGTTCGATAGGCTCGAGACCTCAGCTTACTGGCTGGGTCAGATCAAGTTGGCAGAGTCTGTGGGGAAGCATTTGCTTTCTTCCGGCTTGCCCTCGAATCGAAGGCCGAGGTTAGAGCATCTCCAATTCAATACGCTATTTGAGAGGATCAAAATATTCTATTTTATTCATAAAGTGATGTTAGAGGAAATCACTATTCATATTTACTCAAACCACAAATCTTCTATTTTTCCTTCTAAAATCACTTTATGAAAAAAAAACCTTTTTTTATACTTTCATTAGGATATGGTTGGTATAAAAATTTAGTAAGAAAAGCTTACAAGGACAAAAATGTCTTTTAAAAAGGTGAATAGTATTATAGAGATGATCCTCTATATTTTCTCTTACCCTCTAAATATAGAGGATCAAAATCCAATACTCTCAAATGGAGGACGGTTGAGAAGATGTATTGGAATGTTTTGATACTCTCAAATAGAGGTATAGAGGTATAGAGTATGGGTAGGAGATGCTCTTAGAACTCTTTTCTTACAACCTGTTAATTCTAATTGCTACACAAAAAGAACACACATATGGAGTATAATTCTATTGGCACAACGTTATGGGCAAAAATTTGAGTTTTTGAGTTAAGTTTCTTTAGCTTTACGCAGTTGGATTGTATAAAGTCTCGTTCCGCTAAGATTCTTATTTTTTAAGTATTTAATTTTTCGCTTTACAAAACATGACATTATCTCATAATACATCACATTTATTTCAAAAAATAAGTAATCTTTATTTTAGTTAAGAGAACATACCGAAAATTGGTTATTGGTCTAGGGTGATAAACGGAAGTTTCTTTGATACTGCAGTTTTTCCTGTCATATCATACTCTATCAATCTTTGGTTGGTTTTCCAATTTTTTCTTGATAAAGGAATTATATGCCAAAATATAGGAGTATAAATTTCAAGATGTGCAAGAAACTAGCAATTGATTTTGGGTTCTTTTTCGCATTGTGGCTTCAATCTGGTGACTACTTAACAGCCACATTATGATTAGGCTTGTGTATGTATGGCTCTATGCCCAAAGGTACAAATGGAACTTTTCCCCATGGATTTGGACCGAAGATACAATGATCCCCATGATTAGCAAGAATAAGTGCTTATTTTTTGAATTAAAAGTGATGGATTGTGCAAGAACCTTTTTTTTCTTTCTTTGCCAAAACAGATCCTGAAAATGGAAATTCCTCCTTGTAAAGAGCTCATCATGCAAGTGGAATGGTATGCACCATGAACTCCCAAAGTACAAGGGGTTCAAATTTCACTAACCACAACTAACCATGCTGACTTTTGGCGAGAAAAAAAGACGAAGAGGTCTTCACATATGTCTAGGCTGTTTCTGCCATTTCATAGCACCCTTTGATGTGCCTGTGCCTGCTGTGTGTGGAGTTTTGACCCTCTCAAATCCTCTCTACACAATTTTTCTGTACTGCTGTTCCCAAGCATTTTTTCTCAGTACAGGAAGGTTAAGGCATAGAGGATTTAAACTAGAGTTTTGGACCATTGCGGTAGTCTACGCATGTTACAGGGAAACCTGTTAGCTTCAAAGTGTAAATTCCCCTTATGCCAAGAATATTTCCTATGTAATTTTGGGACTTCTCTTATTTTCAGCCCATTCGGAGCCTTCGGGCTGAGCTTAAGCGGTACGTGGCACGACACGAATACTTATCTGAAGAGGCCGAGTGGCGAGATGTTTCTATTAACTATGGGCTGATCCAAACAGCAGCTGATGCCAACAGTGGCGGCAGCAGCACTCTTGATCAAGCACAGAACGACGCGGAGGAGGAACGAGCGATCACTCTTGTTGATTGAAGCACAGGCCAACGTGAAGGGGGAACAAGCGACGGAGCCACCGGAAACTTAAAGAAAATCAGACCCGTTTTCTGTCAAAAATATCTCAAACAATGAACCCATTTGTGTGAGGAAAGTCTAGAAATGTTAGTGTGATCAAATATTTGTTGAATTATTTTTTTGTTTTTGTTGTGTGGGCCATTTTCATTTTCAGGGTTTTGATTGACTGGGTGTTTCGTCATATTTGTGTTAGTATGAATTCAAGTTTTATGTGGAGAATTCAAAGTTTTTTTCGAAGATACAGAAGAGCTAGGACTTGAATTTTTTTATTTTTTTTTATTTTTATGGCTCCTGTATGAAGGATGGAAAATGACAGAACATTAGACCCAAGAGTTTTCAATCAGATCTGGTTAAAATTATATTGGATCTTGACTTCGTTTATAGAAAAAAATTGAGGAGAGTTTTGGCTTAATAATCTGATAGGATTTCAATTTTGTCTTCATCCAAGTTTGTTTTCATCTTTGTTAGTTTTGCGTCAATTTTTTTGTGGACTGTAGATTAATTTGTTCCTATGAGAGGAATCTAAAAAAAAAAAATTGTGTTCAAAACTTTAAAATAGTTCACTAAAGACAAAAATAAAACAGGCAATTTATTTAGGTGATTTTTGTCTTTCTTTAATTTTTTTTATTTTGGTTCTTGGTAGTTAATCAAGTTAAATCATTAAATGTGAATAAGAACTTACCCACAACAACAACAACAACAACAAAAAACTTTAATAAGAAAAAAATGAAATTTCACTAAATAAAAGTATTATGTTTTAAATAAGTATTTTTTAAAAAATTAAAAGTGAAACATTGTGAAAGAATGACATATCTTATAAAACCAACAATAAATACTTAAAAAATAAAAAATTTAGCGGCAAGGTACCTCAAAAAAAAGTCTCATTCGAAATCTCACTCATTAAAAAATTAGATAATTAGATGCCGGTCCTCCTTTCTAGGCTTGGTATGATCCCAACCTGAAATATTTTTCCGAAGCTGATGGGCTCGGGTATGTTGGGTGATAGACGTTTTTGCCCTTTTCCGGGTTTACTATATATAGGCTTGTCTTCAAAAGAATATTGGCGGAGAGAGAAGACACAGAGAGAGAGAGAGAGAGAGAGAGAGAGAGCGCGCGATCGCGATCGTGAGAGCGATCTCGAGAGAGATAGAGAGATATCGAGATCTAGGGAGAGATCGCGATAGAGATAACGATTGATGTCTAGCTTAAGCGATTGATGTTCGATTGAGAGAAGGAATTGCGTTGGATTGAGATTCAATCGATCTGTTGAGGTATTTTTGAGTATGTTGTTAGATTTGATTAGTTATTCAGTTGATGTACTTTTCATTTAGTAGTGATGTATGTTGCTTTGTGATTCGTTATAGCTTTGTGGTGCGTGAGGAGATGCAGGTTGATGGAGTCGGGCAGATGAGGTATTTTAATGTCGTTTTTGTTGGTAGATTTGTTTTTTTTCAGTGTTTATGTGATTGTTTTGATATATGAGAATTGTTTTTAGATCTATGAGAATTGGTTTCTGAATTACGAGAGCTGGTGTCTGAATTACGAGAGCTGGTGTCTGAACTATGAGGACTGGTTTTTGAACTATGAGAACTGTTTTCTGAATTATGAGAACTGGTTTCTGAACTATGAGACCTAGTTTCTGAACTATGAGAGCTGGTTTCTGAATTATGAGAGCTGGTGTCTGAACTATGAGAACTGGTGTCTGAACTATGAGAACTGGTTTCTGAATTTGATGTGAACTGTCGTTTTGTGTATTTTGCACGAGAACTGTTTAATTGTCGTTTATGTTGTTAGATTTTGATTTTTTTACTGTTTATGTGATTATTTTTATATTTGTATTATTTAAATATCGTTTTTGTTGTTAGATTGAGGCCTAGCTTGAATTATCATTGTGTTTGTTTGTTAGATTTTGATGTGAACTGTCTTTTTGTGTTTTTTGCATGAGAAGTGTTTATGAGAATTGTGTTTTTTAAATAAGAACTGTGTTTATTTTATATGAGAACTGTGTTTTTTATAGGAGAACTGTGTTGGTTTATGAGAATTATGTTGTTTTCCTTTGTGTGAATTGTTTGTTTTTTTGTTAGGGAAACAGAAAAATCATTGATTTTGTTTTGTAAATACAATGGATTGTGTGTTGGAATAAAGTTGTCTCGGTCGTCGAGAATTGGAGATTTTATGAAGATATTGTGTGGCAAGTTTAGTGATTTGAGAAGACACTCATTGCAACTCTTTTATACTATACATGATCATTCTAGTATCATGTTATATTAATCTCCTCTAATTAAACGAAAATGCTAGACACACAACCACTCCCACACAACAACTCACACAACCGCTGACGTCATGCTGACGTCAGCGCAAAACGACGTCGTTTTGATAATTTAAAAAAAAAAAAAAAAAAAGGGTCTCGGAACAGAGAAACCCCCCTTTTCCCTTTCCCTTTCTCGTTCCCTCCATTTTTGATGCTCAAAACATTCAAAGGGGCTCCCACCACCATTGATGACTACGATATTCTTCCCACGGCCACCGGTGACCACCACCACCACGGATTTCTGAGAACTCCAACGTTGTTACACCCACCATGAGTTTTATTCTGGGTTGATTTTATTGGAGTTAGGTTTGTTTGAGAGTTGAGCTGAATCTCTCCCTCTCTGACTCGTTTTCTTAGGGATTATTTGCTGAAGAGGACGAAGAAGATAACTACTGAAGGTATCTCTCTCTCTGTATTTTTTCTGGACTGCAGAAAATTCGAATGTGTATATATATATATATATATATATTTTTTTTTTTTTTGTAATTATGCATTTTGATTCTTAGTAGATCAGGACTTTACTGGTACATATACAATGGAATTTTAGATACAATTCAAGAAACCCTAGCCTGAATATAGAATGGAATTTTAAAATTCCATTCGAATGTGTATTTTTTTCTTACTAGAATGGAATTTTAGCCTGAATATAGAGGATGAAAATACAATTCAAGAAATCTTAGATTGTTCGAGTTGTTTACACTGGTATGTAGTTGACACAGCTTCTAGTGGTAAGTTGAAAACAAAGCCACAACAATTAAAATTTCAGTACAAATTTCACTTTGCATGCTATAATACATGTTTACATATTTTGATACATCTCTTGCTCACATGAGAAAATGGAGAAGCCGTATTTACTTGTCAAAGGTTATCCTGGTCTCATTTTAGTATTAAGTAGAGAAGCTATAAGTGGTTTCAGTTTAGAATATTGAAAGGACCGTTTAAAGTAAAAGTATGTGTATGTGCATGACATATAAGTGGTTTCGGTTTCGACTACATGCATTTTCAAATTGACTTGCAATTGCAAATAATGTTATATTGTATACAAAATCTCGGCTTAGTCTTCTTGTATCTTATATTGTTGTTCAATCTATTTATTGCATTGTCAGTTGATTATATCTCTATATAATTGTCTCATTTTTTTAACCACTAGATGATGTCGTCGGATTCTGTTCCATCGGCAATGCCTCCAAACAAAGAGTGTGTAGAAGAAGAAGAGGTGTGGAGTGGAGACCATGAAGACGAACAAGAGGTATGGAGTAGTCCTTCAAACAAACAGTGTGGTGAAATAGATACTAGCAGAGTTGGGAAGGAGGCAACAGAAAATTGTGAAGATGAAGTTGAAGAACCGAAAGAGGGAATGACCTTTGACACATCGGAGGAAGCTTATTCATATTACTCAAGATATGCTAAAGAAAAAGGGTTTGCTGTGGCAAAAAGAACATCGAGAAAGGGAAAAGATGGAAAGTTGAAGGATTTAACTATAGCATGCAGTCGTGCTGGAAAGGCAAGGGTGACAACAAGCAATCCGGTCAAACCACGGCCACAATCAAAAATTGATTGTCAAGCTCATGTTACCATTGTGTTGCACCCGAATGGAAAGTGGAGGTTAAACCGGGTTGCTTTAGTTCACAATCATGAACAAAGCCCGGGAAAGGCAAGGTATTTGAGGAGCAATAGGGTACTCGATGAACACGTGAAAAGAAAACTTGAATTGAATGATAAAGCTGGGATCAATCTGAACCAAACTTATACCTCACTTCAGATTGAGGCTGGGGGACCTGGTAAGCTTCCATATATCCAGAAAGATTGTCGGAATCATGTGGATAAAGTGCGTCGTTCACTACTTGTGGAAGGAGATGCTCAAGCGATGCACAATTATTTCATGAAGATGAAAGCCGATAATTCTGACTTCTTTTTTGCAATGGATTTGGATGATGAGGGTCGACTAAGGAATGTCTTTTGGGCTGATGCAAGGAGTAGGGCAGCTTGTAAGGAATTCGGTGATGTTGTGACCTTTGACACAACTTACTTGGTAAACAGGCATGACATGCCTTTTGCTCCGTTTGTAGGCGTGAATCATCATGGCCAGTCTGTTTTATTGGGATGCGGGCTCATCTCTCACGAAGACACGGAGTCATTTTCGTGGTTATTTAAGACTTGGAAGACATGCATGTGGGATTGTGCTCCGAAAGCAATTATTACTGACCAATGTATGGCCATGAAGAATGCCATAGAAGATATATTTCCTAACACCCGACATCGATGGTGCATATGGCATATTATGAAAAAGATCCCTGAAAAGTTGAATGGGTGCAATGCCTATGAGAATATTAGTTGGTGTATGCGTAGGGCAGTTTATGCTTCACTTACCATAAAACAATTTGAGGATGCTTGGGATGTGTTCATCAAGAAGTACGAGCTTCAAAGTAACACATGGTTAGAGGGGTTGTATTTGGAGAGGAAACGGTGGGTGCCTGCTTATTTGAACAATATTTTTTGGGCGGGGATGTCATCCACACAAAGAAGTGAGAATATAAATGCGTATTTTGATGGTTATGTTCATTCAAAAACGACCCTGAAACAATTTGTAGGACAGTATGAAAATGCATTGGGGAACAAGGTGGAAAGTGAAAATCAAGCAGATGCGAAAAGTTGGAACACTTTCATCCCGTTAATGACCGAAGATGAGTTGGAGAAGCAATTTCAAAGTGTTTACACCCATGCAAAGGTTAAGGAGTTTCAGAAACAATTTTTCGATAAAATTCACTGTTTTTGTGATAAGCCGGCTAAAGTTGATGATATCGGGTCCGAACATGAGATAAATGAGTGGGTTACATATGGCGAAGGAGAAGAGAAAAAGAGAATTCAAGTGGCATTTACTGTTAATTTCAATGCTGAAACCAATGAAACACATTGTAATTGTCGATTGTTCGAGTCTAGAGGAATGGTGTGTAAACATCAACTATTTGTGTGGCATCAAAAGGGAATTGAAAGAGTGTCTGACAAGTATGTGTTGAGAAGATGGTGCAAAAATGTGAAAAGGGTCCACACAAAAGTTCGAATCTGTTACGATAAGTCGTCAACGTCAATTGAAGCACGTCGGCATGACAACATGTGCAATATCTTTAATGAAGTTGCTGATTTAGCGGAAGAATCTCAAGAAAAGTATGATATGGTGATGAAACGGGTACATGAGCTAAAACGAGAGCTGATGGAAGTTTTAGTTGTTTGTGAAAGTAATGTGGTTTCACTTGGTGATGACACTGGTACTCGTAAAAGTTCTTTTTCACTTGGAGATGGAGTTATACCTCCTAAACAGAGCACGAACATACTTGACCCGGAAGGTCTTCGACGAAAAGGGAGACCGCCGTGCAAAAGAAAGATCGGTGTTGTGGAAAAAGCTGTTACGAAGAAAAGACAAACATCTAAGAAGCCATTGTCCAACGAAAAATCCAAGGTATAAGTTTTTTGACGATTCGTTGCTTACTAGTTAATATGGACATATAAATTTATTCGATGAATGTGTAATAGTTATATTATTTGCTAATTTCAGGAGGTTGAGGAGATTGCGGTTAGCCACCATATCGGGACGCAAGAGAGTATCGTAAATGTAAATGTAAGAAATTTTATTGACTTCTTGCATAATTTCATGTGTCATGTAATTGTTATTCAAAATACTTTATTTTTTATGGGCAGGGCCACCCAAGCTACATGGGACACTCAATGTGGCCAAACATGATGCCCCATCTCATGCGACCAAATATGGCACAAGGTGGAAGCATCTTCCCATTTTCTCCAACTTTATGCCCCATCGGAACAAGTTTGAACCAATTTATGCCTTCTTTTCCAAGTTCACAAAGCTTATTAAATGGTCAAGTTTGGATGGGTCAATCAACTATTGCGGGTAGTGAAGGTTGGGGAGGAGGACAATCAGGTATTTTGGATGCGCAAGGATGCGGAGGACAACAAAGTTATACGCAAATGATGAATGCGCCGGATAATGTTGAAGAGTAGTTCACTTGCTTGTATTATTTTATATCGTGTCCTATGTTTGTGTCCCCTTTTGTGTCCTGTATCCCTTTTTGTGTCCTTGCATGTAATGACCTTTCATGAGGTAGATGGTTTGGAGATTTTTGTTTCTTGTTGACTTCTTTAATGAAATGCATTCTACTTTATTCTTTTTGATTAATGGAAATGGACATAGACATGTTAGAATGTCAAATTGGTTGTCTGTATTCTTGTTGCTCCGGTTTTATGTTGAGATCATGATATTATTATTATTATTATAGAACATGAGATTGATAGTTTGGACCACTTCTATTCGACATTATCATGCTACTGTATTTGGTTCTTGAAAAATTTCAGCATGGTCTCCCTTATTTTTTGGTCCTAGCCCGACGTCTCGCGTCTCAGTCAGTACATCAATAACAACAATAGAAACAACATGAAGTCATTCACAAGCCCACGCCGGGCATTTCTCATTCTAAATCACCATTCACAAGTCATATTCATAGCCAAAACCTATTGCCAAATTATCATTTCACAACGAAAATCATAATACAATAAATTTAAAATCCACGCCGGGCCGTTCTCATCAAAATAACAATTACATACGAAGTTAGGTTTCACAATATTACAAGTTGATATTACAAAACTTAGTACATATTGATATTCCAAACTACAACAAATTGATCATTTTCCTTGGCCTTTGATTCACTCGAATGGCTTCAATCTCTGTCACTGCCTTTTCGAGTCTCCACTAGTCTTTGCAAAGTTATTGGTCCCATAGCTAACTTTTGCAGCAGCTGAGCTATCCTTTACAGTTGCACGATCACATGATTTCTTTTCCCATCCTCTAGATTTAATAGATGGCTCTCTCCATTGGCCGCGCCATATTTTTACTCCGCTTGAACTCCACCAACGAACATCTACATTAATGAAAAGAATAACATTACAAAGTTGAGCATTATGCGACCAACTTAAATTGGAGACAGAATAGCAAGCCATCAAAAATAAAAGATGGTCAACAGACAACATGGCAATCTGGTTCTTGTACTGTTGATAGTTTCTACATTTATGAGGATATGAGTCTGCATTTATGGAACTTTCAAGATTTGCATCACCATCTTCATGAGATTTTGGTTTATCTTTCTCATCTTCCTTGTCCTTCTAATCATCAGTTTCACTATCATTATCATTGCCAGCATCGTCGTTGTCAATGTCACTACTAAAAGAATCTGACTACGTGAATTTAGTCTTTTTATTCAGAGATTTATCGGCTAACTGTCCACATTTTACACCTGAAACCTTCCCATGAACAAGTTCTTCATAGAACTGCACCATATGAAAAAAAAAAAAGAAGCTCGGAGGCAGTGAGATAACTCATTGATTCCACCTCCACAGAAGTGCTCTCTTTACTCATGCACTCATTATTTCGGATCCTTTTGCATGAGATAACTCAAGTGTCAGCGTACATGAACTAATTGAATAAGACAATATTCAAAGCAAGCAAAGTAGTTTTGGTGGTATGTAACATTATGAGGCATGCTTACCACCGCAAAGAAACAATATGCCCATCTAGAAGAATGGATAATGACCAAGTACATAAACCACTTAGTTTGAAACAAAACCATCCATACCAAAGTCCGAAAGATTAAGGAAGGCCCGCACAAACTTTCAGATCATGCAATAGCTACAACGAGGTGGATAACGTAGATCAAGTTATACATGCCACAGCACAAGAGATTGGTTTGGTTCCTTTTTTTTTTTTTGGTTCATGCAGAAGCAATCATGAGGTCAAAGATCTGGTGATTTAAATTAACAAAATTTCTTAAAACATGTCATGTATAGATTAAATCCATAAAGCTAGTGACTAATAGATGAAACGGATCAGTGCTACAATAATGTTGATCTCGAAGCTCCAAAACACAAGCCAATTGCATCTTTTTAGTTTAATTGCTTGTTTCAGTGAAAACTTATACTTGAAACACTAAGTAGATTATATTATATAAGTACTTGACTTACATGATTCATACACATAGAAACGCCTAAACCAACTGCACATCTCTGTCTTTTTCAAACTTAAGAACACAGAGAAACAAACTTGTACACACTGATAAGGAATGGAGAAACGAATTCCATACAGCAAACAACCAAACAACCAAGGAAAAGCTTCACATCGTCCACACTAACCAGGAACGTCAACTACACTTCATTTTTTTCAACTTTTTTGGAGCATGGCCAGAAGGTAGAAATTTCGAATTAGGGGTTTCTCAAAATTTTCGAATTAGGTTTTTTTTTTTTAGTTTGGCAGCACAATATTTTAGGGTTTCTCAAATTGAAACCCTTTAATTGATGAGGATGAGGAGTAGATAGTGGGGGTAATTAATCTATCAATCTGAAACAAGGAGAGAGAGAGAGAGAGAGAGAGAGAGACCTTCGTCGTGGACAGCGTAGGGGTGCCAGAAGCCGGTGCTGGTGGCGGTCGCCGGCGATGGGGGAGCAGCCGGGGTTGGCGGTCGCCGTCGAGCAGCTGGGGTTGTGGTGGTCGCTGGTGGTGGGAGCCCCTCCCTCGCTTCTGTGTCTGTATTTTGAACGAGAAGGGAGAAGGGAAAAGGGGAAGGGGGGCGCGACCTGGGTTTTGTTTTTTTTTTTTTTAAATTATCAAAACGACGTCGTTTTGCGCTGACATCATCATGACGTCAGCGGTTGTGTGAGTTGTTGTGTTGGAATGGTTGTGTGTCTAGCATTTTCGCTAATTAAACTCTCCGGCCATTTTGGTTTCGTCGATCTGTATTGCCAGGTCATCACTATTTTTAAATTACTATCAATTACTGTAGTATTTTCTTAATAGTCACCAAAATGAGACAGAAAAGTTAGGTAAGTTTTAGTCAACAAAAAAAAAAAAAAAAAGTTAGTCAAGATCTATTAATTCATGTACGTACTGAGAAGTCACGAACCATAAATTCATGAGACCAGTTTTCCCGACACACATCCGCCGCGGGCCTTTCATCTTTAAAGAGCTTGACCTACTTGCCTTCTTGTACTACACAAGTTTCTACAACTCTTTTTTTTTTTTTCCGAAGAGTTCATTGACATCAAATGTGAGAGTTTACAAGACAATTGAGCCCAACAAACTAAATCAATATAAGAAATAAGCTCATTAAATGGTAAAAAAACAAAAACAAAAACAAAAAGAAGAAGAAATAAAAAGCCCATTAAGGGAAAAACACCGACATGCGTGTGAAGAAATTCAAACTCCTGACTTCCTAGAGAAATGCAAGAGTCCTAGGCAACCGAGTTAGCCCCAGTTGGTGGGATGCAAGAACGGCCCTTTTTTTTGTGGTCACAAAAATTCTACTACGTAATTAATAGACTTGACAGTTGCACATTTTATGTTGAAATATATCCAATATATGAAGTGCGGTATTTAATTTCACCCCCGTTAACTCTTTAACGCAATTTCTTTTCTTTTCTTTTCTTTTCTGCTTTCAGTTTTTAGAGTAATTTTTATTTCCTCGGTTATTAATAGATGAGGCGATGGAAAGCTTGGGAGAAAGGAAACACAGACAGTTGAATACCAGGCAGCTAATGGTATGTATGTGTGCTAATAGTCTCATGTTTCTACAAACACAAGGCTAAGTTCCACTAAGGGATTTTTTTGAATTTTTTCGTTTTGTCCCGTTTGTTTGTTTTGCGACAAATTTTTTCTCTATATTGATTTGTGACGAGAGGAATCAGAAAAGTTCATCTTATGACAATTTCATAAACCAATGTTGTTCATCAGAAAGCCAAATTTCAAGGATGGAAAAGTTAATCTTATGCCACCACTCATTTGCGAGGATCCCAATTAAAATTAGAGAAAGCTTTGTATAAACTGACTTCAATGATCAAACCTACTTCTTTATAGAGTTCGAGTTTTTGACACAAACATCTATGAGCCCCATGATTGGTTGGTTGCCATATATTCTGAGGAAGAGTTTCCAAACAATCATATTTATAGGAAATCTTTCTCATTCCAAGACTGCCAACACCAATTAGTTTATTGTACACGCTTCCATAATTATCCTAAGAAGCAAGCAATGGAGTTGAGAAGAAATACAAAAAGGCAAATTACCAACTTGGATGTTGTTGGAGAGATGTGCTGATGTGCCACAACGAACAAGTGCTAAAATTACCGTATATTCAGTGTAAACTTTGCTACGCATGTGTGACAGTTAGTTGAATGAGACGTACTAAATACTCATATATACATCACGAGGTTTGATGCAAACAAAATAACTTACTATATATTGCTGTACCATGTCAAAAAGTTGATGTGGTGTGAAAAATATTTTTTTGATATTAAAACGATTTTAAAGATATGGTTAATGACTTAATGTCGCTAAAATCAATGCATACTATAACCTTCAAAAACTTCCAAACCTTCAATCCTGATTTTTTACATTTTTCATTTTTTATTTTGGTTTTGGTTTTAGGAGGAGAGAGAGATAGAGAGAGAGAGAGAGAGAGAGAGAGAGATGGGTGTTGAATACGAAGGCAAAATTATTCTATTACCCTGCAGGAGTACCGTCACGTGCTATTTCACATTCATTGTCCACCACACATGTCTTTCAGTGCTTAGAATGAGACAATGCTAATGCGTGTGAATTGAACATGGGACAAAAAAAAGTAATAATTAAATTATATTTTTTATAACTAGTATTCTACCCGTTCGATATATATACTAGGCAACAAAAATCAATGTGATTTTTTTATTTTGTGCATTGAATGGATAGAACGCTAGTTTGCAAAAACAAAAAGAAAGTTGTAAGACAGGGAAGAAATGCAAAACGACATCTTATTCCGTTATTAACAACTCTCCTCAAAGGGCATTGAACAAAACAAAGCCGAATCCAAGTCCAAAAAGTTGAAAGCACAAAAAAAGCTTTCCAAAAAAACCTCCTACCTTGTTGCCCAAAAAACCAAGTCCTACCACCTAGTGAATTCCATCAAAAGCCCATAACCATCTCATCACCAAAGCTCCTAATCACCTCAGGAATCCTCTCGTTCCTCACTTTCTCCGCTGAGGCAGACCCCGAGGGCAGAATGGTAGATTCACTCTGCGCGTTAACGATTCTCTCGAGCCTCTCCTCGCTCACCCCAAAGGCAGCTGCAAAAGCGGGACCCCTCATGCTTTGTAGGACAGAGTTAGAACCCACCAGGAACTGAGGCCGGTTCCTCCGAGCTGAGCTGGTGAACCCGAAGAACTCGAATGGGCCGGAGTGAGACGCGATCTGGCAAAATGGGAAGTAGCGGGGGATCCAGAACACGTTGCCTTCGTTCACTTTAGCATTCATGGCTAAGGTTCCGTTGGGAAACACTATTTGGATTCTGCCACTTCCTCTCAAAACGATGCCGTACTCTGTGGCGGTTGGATTGAGATGTGGTGCCATCATTGATCCCTATATATTGTAAAAACAAGAAATAGTTAGCTAATTTTGATGATAAAAATGCAGTAATTAATTATCTACCAATTAAATTAAAATACTCGCCTAAATATTAAATATCAAAACTCATAACAACCATTGTAACTTTTTCCTAAGTTTTACGTAAGAGCGTGGAAGTGAGTAACATTACCGCAGTGAGATTGACAAGATAAAGGCCAACATCGGATCGCCGGAGGGGCGAATAAACGGACTGATCAACGGCAACGCTCGACCCATAGTCATTTTCAAAGTCGGGCTTCCTGTCGAAGAGGTTGTATGAGTCTGGCTTGCTGCTTCTCTCTTCATCTTTTCCACTCACTTGGTTTCCAAAAACAGAGTTCAAAAGCTTCCTTAACGACCACATTATGGGTTCATCATCTTCCTCGGTTGCTTCTTCATGGACTTGCACCATTCTCTTCAAGCATTGTACTCTTTCATAATGGTTCATTTCCAAGAATTGGGTCCAAACTCTTGATTGGTGCGAGTTCGACAATGATATGATGGGGCCAGATTTTTGCCAGGTCAAGATCTGCCTCATTTGTGATTCTGAGACCTGCAAAAGCAATTGATTATAGAGTTTTTTTTTTTTTCTGGTCCCTGTGTTGGAATTATAAGTTGTTATGAATTGCTTACGTTAAGTGCGGTCGAAAGAGTTGAGCGTTTGAAACCGGCAAGTACAGATGTTGGATAAGAGCCTCCACCAATGAAGAAAGACTGTAGAAACATAAAAAAGAGAGTATACAATTCAGCAAATTTTGTTGAAATAAATCGAAGTCAGAAAACACACAAAATTCAGTACCTAGCTAGGTAACTGTTAGTTATTTTTTTCCCCAAACAATTCGAGGGTTATTATACCTGGAAGGCGCCCCATCCAATGCTATCAGATTTTTCAATGCTACAAATGACATGAAGCTGTTGGCCATCGGCAATGTTAACCAAATAGAATGTAGAACCAGCTGGAATTCTATACACATCTCCGCAATTCAATCTCTTCTCAATCAGCTCATCCCTGTAGATGGATCCAACCCTTGCTTCGCCTGCAACCAACCTCATATAATAGAATCAATATCTAAAGTAAAAAAAGCATTCCAAAAACTTAGTCCCCATCAAAGAGATATGAGTAACCAATTAAAATGATTTGCTCTCATCAGTCAAACGTAACAGGTCGAGTATTAACTAGATAGGGATGAAATGTTACCTCTGCGGATAAAGAGAATCAGGTCAGAGTCGAGGTACTGAGGGATGAAGAGGGAATTGGGCTCCATGGTGATAAACCCAACATGAATATTGGGCATGTCCGAAATCCACCCGTGAGAGCCCCTCACCACCTTCATTTCCCCTGCTTCAGTCCTCACAATCAGCTTCATGTCCCGCAACAGGAACATCCTCTTCCTCTCTCTCCTCTCTCCTCCCTCACCACCCTCGTGGTGATGATCATAACCCCACACCATTGCCACCACATAGCACATGGCCACCACGAACAGCAACGAAGCACTAGTAATTCTCCCCATCTTTCTCTCTCTCTAACTTTCTCTCACTACTGCTCCTTTTATTTGTTCAGTATAGTGATTGGCACTGGAATTCAGTTTTTGTGTGATGATGGGTAGAGAAGTGGAAGGTTTATATAGGGGAAAAGGGAGAGAGATTTGAGGGTGGTTAATGATACGTGTTATTCATCCAGTTTTGTCTGGAGATTTGGGTGGCATATTGGAAAGCATATACGCCGTTGAGAAATAACCGGTCATCTCTAACATGACTACATTTAATCCATTCAAGACATGGTTCCATCCCCAATAAATCTAATTATGGAATTTCTTTTTGGCCTATACAGAATTTCATTCGGAGAATTTTGGGATAAAATTATTTTGTAGATGAACATACCTATTGCGATTATTACCTCAGTCACGTAAATTTGCAAAATGGCCTTCGCTCTGCTCTCAATCCTTGCACCACTCTCACGCTCTCAATTCTCGAAACTCACGAGTTTTAGATCGATGTTTGAGAGGTTTTTGAAAGACACTTTCACGCTCGCACATTATGTGACTTTGTTACTATCTTGTGTCATCCTTTTTGTCCTTTTTAATTTTATTGATACTTTCCAAACTAAAAAAATCAAATACATCCACTCATACTTTTTAAACTTTTGTGTACCAATTTACTTAAGAGCTCGATTAGTTCTTTAAACTGGTGGGAAAATACTTTGAATTCAGATTTATTTTTTAATTAAAACAGTACAGTTACATTAATTTTTGAAAGTAACAAATACTCCACTTTATGTATAATACATCGTCTAATTAAGATTAGTCGACTGCCCTCTTCTTGATTACCAAAACATAAAGACGAGGGGCGCCAAATATCTCTTTGGATAAAGGTTGCTAGAGGAAAATATAACTTAGACCAGGGGTGTTGGCTGCCTTATTTTGCAAAGGTCAGGTTCAACTTCTAACATTTGGAGGGATATTTGCTCGGTGGGGGACCTTGATTCCTGCCTTGGAAGGGTGATTCAAGAGGGCTTTGGCGTGTAGGTCAACTCAGGTCATGAAACCACCTTTTGGAATCATATTTGGTTGGGGAGTAAAGCTCTCAAAGAAGAAGAATGGGAAAATGATGGATAAGTACGTGTTTTGATAATTAATACCCGTCAAAGGCATTTTCAGCATTAATAAATTTTCTTGGCGGATATTAATTATCAAAACACGTCCTGAACCATTATTTTCCCAAGAATTATTTCCAAGGCTGTTTTCCCTGTCTACTAAAATGGAAGCGATGATGATCGGTTCAGTTGGGGAAATTCTGGAAAATGAAAGGTGGGCTCTGACGTTTGCAAGAAGTTTGCGTGTTTGGGAGAATCAACGACTGGAGAGTTCGCTCTTGAGGTTACAGAATGTGTGTCTAGACCCCTCCAAACCTGACTCGTTACAGTGGAAATGGACAGCAGACAGAGGCTTTACGGTGAGATCAGCGTATAGGCAGGGAGAGTTGCAAAATCTAGTCAAGGAACTCAGTGTTGGGGTCTTTGGGGAAGAACTTGAGTCCTCCAAAGGTGGAAATTTTTGCATGGATGGCTATTCAGGAACGTGTGGCAACCAGGTTAGAACATTGTAATATCATTACGGAATCTCAATTGCTGCTGTGCCCTTTTTGTTCACTGCATTTGGAAACACCCCACCATTTGTTTCTTCATTGTCATTTCTCATGGGATATTTGGTCGCTAATTTTGGATTGGTGGGATATTGAGTGGGTCTGCCCCTCATCTGTAGAGACTATTGCTAGCTGGTGGTTTGATAAAAGGTTTTCGAAATATAGAGAAAAACATATGGGAAATATAGAGAAAAACATATGGAAAACATGCTTTTTTGCAATACTTTGGTCGATCTGGATTGTGCGGAACGATTTTATCTTCAATAATGCATCTTCTCGGGTTTGGGATGTGGCAGATCTTATCAAAACTAGGGTGGCTACGTGGAAGAGAACCAAGCACGATCTCAAGTTATATATGGTGGAAAACTTTAAGGACAACCTGGATGGGATTTGTAAACTGAGATTTAAGTCTACCTTTGAGGTGTTATTCATCCAACTTTCTATTGGATGTTGTTGTTTTGGTAATTGATCTCTTTTGTTAGTATTCTAGTGAAGCACTTTGTGTTTCTCTTGTCTTTTCCCTCGATTTATCCCTTCAAGTTTAATAAAATTTCGTTTGCGGAGAAAAAAAATAAAAATCATAGAAGTGTATATTTAATTAGTTATGCGCAATGGAATATTAATTGCAACTTTCACCAAGGAAAGTAAAATTACTTGAATTGAGGAGTAGACAAGCTATTTTCGTAGTTCATTTAAAAATTAGAGCATAAACATTGAGATAAAAAGCACAATTAAATGCTCATGTCCCACTTGGCTTTGCCTGTGGCTGGGCACACCATGAGGTCTATCTTTTGTAGGATGGAGTTCATTTTTATTTATAACTCAAGTGTTCGGACCAACTTATGCGCGCATAATACTTACTAAGTAGATCATTCAAGTAATTTCATCATATAACCTACATAACCTTTACAAGTTGGGGAAACTAAAAATGAATTGATACTCACATACATGAAAAATGCAATACAAAATATATGAGTAGTACATTCATGAGAAATAATTTAATTGACTCTAGACTCAATTATTTTGTAATAACTCAGGTATCTGGGCCAACTTACACACACTTTGTAGTAATCATGGGGGACCAATCCCACCACCCACTTATGAGAGTCCCAATTCAAATTAGAGAAAGCTCTATATAAACTAGTCTCAATGAACTACTTCTTTATAGAGTTCTGAGTTTTTCACACAAACGCCTATCTGCACCGGTTGGTTGCCACATATTCTGTGGAAGAGTTTCCAACAATCATATATATATAGACACACGCCTATCTGCACCGGTTGGTTGCCACATATTCTGTGGAAGAGTTTCCAACAATCATATATATATATATATATATATATAGACACACACACACACTCCTTTCGTCCCAAATTCTTTGTCCTATCCACAAAACGGAGTGTTAAAAATAATTCAAATTTTTTTCACAAATTAAAAATACTCATTGATATCTAGTAAGTCGTTGAAAAACTTTTGATTTTTTCTTGTAAAAATTGTATTATTTTTAACACTCCGTTTTGAAGACCGGACAGAGAATTTGGAATGGAGGGAGTATATAGGAAATCTTTCTCATTCCAAGAATGCCAACACCAAGTTACGCTGCCAAAATTATCCCAAGAATGGAGTTGAGAAGAAATACAAAAAGGCAAATTACCAACTTGGATGTTGTTGGAGAGATGCGCTAATGTGCCACAAGGCCCACAACAAACGAGTGGTAAAATTACCGTATATACAGTGTAAACTTCGCTACGCAGATGTGACAGTTAATGAGACGTACTAAGTAGTCACGTATATATACATCACAAGGTTCGACGCAAATTGTTGAACCATGTCAACAAGATGAGTGTGGTGTGACAATTATTTAGTGAAACTATTTTGAAGATACGGTTAATGATTTAATGTCACTAAAATTTGCAAATCAAGAAAGTCGTAGGACAGGAAATAAATGCAACATGACGTCTTATAATCCGTTATTCACAACTCTCAAGCCTCAAGGGCATTGAACAAAACAAAGCCAAATCCGCAAGGAAGAAAAACAAAAACAAAATTGAAAGCAAAAAAAAAGACGCTTTCGAAAAACAAATCCTACCTTATTGCTTGAAAAACCAAGTCCTACCACCTAGTAAATTCCCTCAAAAGTCCATAACCATCTCATCACCAAAGCTCCCGATCGATCACCTCAGGAACCATCTAGTTCTTCACTTTCTCTTCCGAGGCAGGTCCCGAGGGCAGAATGGTAGATTCACTCTGAGCGTTAACGATTCTCTCGAGCCTCTCCTCGCTCACCCCAAAGGCAGCTGCCAAAGCGGGACCCCTCATGCTTTGGAGCACAGAGTTAGAACCCACTAGGAACTGAGGCCGGTTCCTACAGGCAGAGGTGGTGAACCCGAAGAACTCGAATGGGCCAGAGTGAGATGCGATCTGGCAGAATGGGAAGTAGCGGGGGATCCAGAACACGTCACCTTCGTTCACTCTAGCATTCATGGCTAATGTTCCATTGGGAAACACTATTTGGATTCTGCCACTTCCTCTCAAAACAATGCCGTACTCTGTTGCTGTTGGGTTGAGATGTGGTGCCATCATTGATCCCTATGGTAAAAACAAGAAATAATTAGCTAATTTTGATGATAAAAATGCTTAGTCATCATAAAATAAAATACTCGCCTAAGTATTTATCAAAACTCATAACATCCATTGTAGCTTTTACTTAGTTTTACATAAGAGCGTGGAAGTGAGTAACATTACCGCAGTGAGATTGACAAGATAAAGGCCAACACCGGATCGCCGGAGGGGCGAATAAGCAGACTGATCAACAGCAACGCTCGACCCATAGTCGTTTTCAAAGTCGGGCGTCCTGTCGAAGAGGTTGTATGAGTCTGGCTTGCTGCTTCTCCCTTCATCTTTTCCACTCACTTGGTTTCCAAAAACAGAGTTCAAAAGCTTCCACATAATGGGTTCTTCATCTTGCTCGGTTGCTTCTTCGTGGACTTGCGCCATTCTCTTCAAACATCGCACTCTTTCATAATGCTTCTTCTCCAAGAATTGGTTCCAAACTCTTGACTGGTGCGAGTTCGACAATGATATGATGGGGCCAGATTTTTGCCGGGTCAAGATCTGCCTCACTTGTGATTCTGAGACCTGCAAAAGCAATTGATTCGAGTTTTTTTTTTTTTTTTTTGTTGGTCCTCGCATTGGAAATATAAGTTGTTATAGATTGCTTACGTTAAGTGCGGTTGAAAGAGTTGAGCGTTCGAAACCAGCAAGTATAGATGTAGGATTCGAGCCTCCACCAATGAAGAAAGACTGTAGAAACATAAAAAAAGAGCAAACAATTTAGCAAATTTTGTAGAAATAAATCGAAATCAGAAAACACACAAAATGCTGTACCTATAGCTAGGTAACGTTATAAGCAACTGTTACTTTTCTTTTTTTCCAAACCAATTCAAGTGTTAATGTACCTGGAAGGTGCCCCATCCAATGCTATCAGATTTTTCAATGCTACAAATGACATGAAGTTGTTGGCCATCGGCAGTGTTAACCAAATAGAATGTAGAACCGGCTGGAATTCTATACACATCTCCGCAATTCAATCTCTTCTCAATCAGCTCATCCCTGTAGATTGATCCAACCCTTGCTTCGCCTGCAACCAACCTCATATAATATATCAATATCTAAAGTAAAAAAAACATTCCAAAAACTTAGTCCCCGTCAAAGAGATATGAGTAACCAAAATGATTTGCTCTCAACATTCAAATGTAACAGGTCAAGTTTTAACTAGATAGGGATGAAATATTGTTACCTCTGCGGATAAAGAGGATGAGGTCGGAGTCGAGGTACTGAGGGATGAAGAGGGAATTGGGCTCCATGGTGATAAACCCAACATGAATATTGGGCATGTCCGAAATCCACCCGTGAGAGCCCCTCACCACCTTCATTTCCCCTGCATCAGTCCTCACTATCTGCTTCATGTCCCGCAACAGGAACATCATCTCCCTCTCTCTCCTCTCCCCTCCTTCACCGCCGTCATGGTGATTGTAACCGCTCACCGTTGCCACCGCATAGCACATGGCCACCACGAACAGCAACGAAGCACTAGTAATTTTCCCCATCTCTCTGTCTCCCTCTCTCTCTCTCTATAGCTTTCTAGATCTCCCTACTATTCGTCTCTTTGTTGAGAGATTGCTGCTTGAATTCAGTTTGTGTGATGATGGGTGGAGAAGTGGGAGGTTTATATAGGGAAAAAGGAGAGAGATTTGAGGGTGGTTAGCGATACGTGTTATTCATCCACTTTTGTCTGGAGTTTTGGGTGGCATATTGGAAAGGGGATTGATACGGTACATGAAAGTTTTCCATGAAAAGGAATATGACAGAGAATGAACTGTAAATCTGAACCGTTCATTTTTCTTTCATGTTTCTTTTCGTTCTGTGAATCTAAACTGTTCATTTCTTTTTCATGTTCCTTTTCACGGAACAGTTTCATGTGTATCCTAACATTTTCCTACTAGAAAGCATATACGCCGTTGAGATCGGGAGAGAAATAACCGGTCATCTCTGATTTGTTTCAACATGACAACATTTAATCCATTTATAACATGGTTCCATCCCAAATGAATAGGATCGAAAAACCGACATAACATTTTTACAAGAAAAAACTACCAAAAGTACAAATAGCACGGTATGTTAGGCACAAAATTAAATGAAAGACAAAAAAATTCCTAATTGAGAAGTTGGGAAGTGGGTTTCGGGGATGGAATTAACTTTGTTATATTTTTTTATAGTTGGGTGTTAAGGCCAATTTCTACATACGTTCCTCGATTAACTCTTAGAGACCCCATTACATGAGGAGTCACTTTGAAATCGGGACAAAGTACTAACTGACATAGGCGGCTCTACAAAGAGCCTAAGGTATTCAAATGAACACCCTGGATAATTTTTCTTGTACATGATATTTCATATATTTTAAAGGTTAGTTTATTATTTGAATACACTATTCACTCAACTTTGAACACCAAACTTATTTAAATTCGAACGCATGATAGTTTACTACCCAATCCAAAGCCATTTTGTTGAAAGAAACTGCGAATTTTCAGTTCAGAAAAGCAATCGAAGGATTAAAGTTCAAATGTTATGTCAAAAAGGGGAAAATTGATATGAATAATTGAAGGTTTGGTGTCAAAAGCAATATACTAATATATAAACTATCGGGACGGTTCAAGGGACACCCAAAAAACACCTAAAAAAACACCCCAAATCCCAATCTCATAGTTTCTGATCAAATTTTTATGATCCGAACCGTTCAATGTGTGCAGAATGTGATTTTAAGGGTGCCCGCGAGAAATTAGCAAAAAAAATGACCGGAAAAGGCTTGATTTGAGCAATTTTTATTTGAACCGTTCAATAAAAAACTGTTCAAAACTGTTCGGATCAAGCCTTTTCCGGTCATTTTTTTTGCTGATTTCTCGAGAGTACTCTTAAAATCACATTCTAATCACATTGAGCGGCTCGGATCATCAAAATTTGATCGAGAACTATGAGGTATTTTTTTAGGTGTTTTTTTTGGTGTCCCCGGAACCGCCCCGATAAACTATTAAGTTAGTTATTTGAGTCTTTTTATTAGAATTGATAGCATTTAAGTTACTCAATTATGATCACCCGAAAAAAAATTTCTGGAGCCGCCACTGCTAACCGATAAGAGAGTTGATAACACTTAGGATAACCTAAGAAGAGTAAATGTGTCCGACCTTGGGGGTATCTTCTTCTTGGCAACTCCAATTATTGTTGTTAGCTAGAGCTCTAGCTAACAGGATTTTTCTGTTTTCCTGTCTTTAAAAAAAATGCAAGGTGATCTATAGCGATAGGTTAAGCTTGTTTTCATTATATGACATGACGCTCCAAATTGGTCGAGTCTGTCATCTTTGTATTACACTCCTTGGTGCATATTACTATAGAGTTTCGTTTTGTATATATCATGATTATTAATGATAGGGGAACCTTTTTTGTTGATAAAAAAACTCCAATTGTTGTCAACTTAATTGGTGCTATTGTCGTCGAAATTGCGTTTTTTGGCCGGGTCGAGAATTTGCCTCAAATTTTCATCCCTAAAGCTCCAATAAGGTGCTAAACTTGGTTCTAAAATAGCATGGTTCTATCTGGTTCCAAATATAGAACCACGAATGATTATAGCCAATCATTAGCTTTCTGTGACCAAATACACTGTTGGTCACCAAAAGTGGTCACTGAATGTGTATTTTCGATCCTGTAGTGAATTACCACACCGCCAAAACCCAACTATTTTCCATCAATTCACCACTAAAATTTGGCCGGAAGATGCATGGCTGGAACTCTTAATTCCGGCTCCGGAAGAGTTCAGTAAGTAGTTGACTGGGGTAGAAAAGGTAGGCAATTGAATGGGGATTGAGAAGGTAAGGAAAATGAAATGGATGAAATGAAAGTTGGTTAAATTTATTACTACCAACCTTTGAGGAGGCAGTATCGTAATTTGAGAAAAAAAAAAAAAAAAACTTTTTGGTGTCAATTTTTGACAAAGAGTATAGTCATTTTGAAACTACCATTAGAGTCGCTCGTAAACTCAGCTTCGGAAACTAGTAAATTGGAAACCAGCGGGAGAAATGATACTCCATTAGAATTACAGAACGGTGGAAGCATGGCATAATCGTAGCTCTGTATGGACTGTCGTCAATGAAGTACTCTAGAGAGTTCGAGTTTTGACACAAACAGCGCATATGAGCCGTATGATTGGTTGCCACATATTCAGTGGAAGAGCTTCCTACAATCATAGTATTTGCAGGTAATCTTTCTTATTCGAAGAAAACGCAAACACCAAGTTCATTGAAAAACGGTGGCAAAATTATCTGTAGAAGGCAAACAATAAAGTTGAGAAGAAATGCAAAAAGCATCTTTCCAACTTGGATGTTGTAGGAGATCGATGTGCTAACAAACGAGTCATAAAATTACCATGTGATATATATATATATTTCAAGATTGAAAGTATTTGGACATTATGGTAAATGAGTTAATGTCGCTAAAATTGGCAAAACAAGAAAGTCGTAGGACAGGAAAGAAATGAGAAACGACATCTTATTCACAACTCTCAAATCCTCAAGGGCATTGAACAAAACAAAGCCAAATCCGTGAGGAAGAAAACCAAAAACAACGAAAACGAAAACAAAATTGAAGGCGTAGAAGACGTTTCCAAAAAACAACTCCTACTTATTGCTCAAAAAACCAAAGCTCCAGATTGCCTCCGCGGGAATCCTCTCATTCTTCACTTTCTCCTCCTCCGAAGATCCCGAGGGCAGGATGGTGGATTCACTCTGAGCATTCACGATTCTCTCGAGCCTCTCCTCGCTCACACCAAAGGCGGCCGCCAAGGCGGAACCCTTCATGCTTTGTAGGACAGAGTTGGAACCCACCAAGAACTGAGGCCGGTTCCTGCGGGATGACGTGGTGAACCCAAAGAACTCGAATGGGCCGGAGTGAGACGCGATCTGGCAGAATGGAAAGTACCGGGGAATCCAGAACACGTCACCTTCGCTCACTTTAGCATTCATGGCTAAGGTTCCGTTGGGAAATACTATTTGGATTCTACCACTTCCTCTCAAAACAATGCCGTACTCTGTGGCTGTTGGGTTGAGATGCGGTGCCATCATTGATCCCTATTGTTAAAAAATATATATAGTTAGCTAATTTTGATGATAAAAATTTAGTAATTATTATCAAATTAAAATAACATACTCGCACGTGTATTAATATTAAAACTCATAACATCAATTGTAACTTTTTGCTTAGTTTTACATAAGAGTGTGGAAATGAGTAACATTACCGCAGTGAGATTGACAAGATAAAGGCCAACACCGGATTGCCGGAGAGGCGAATAAACAGACTGATCAACAACAACGCTAGACCCGTAATCGTTTTCAAAGTCGGGCTTCCTGTCAAAGAGGTTGTATGAGTCTGGCTTGCTGCTTCTCCCTTCATCTTTTCCACTCACTTGGTTCCCAAAAACGGAGCCCAAAAGCTTCTTAAACGACCACATAATTGGTTCTTCATCTTGCTCGGTTGCTTCTTCATGGACTTGCACCATTCGCTTCAAACATTGCACTCTTTCGTAATGCTTCATTTCCAAGAATTGGGTCCAAACTCTTGATGGGTGCGAGCCCGAGTGAGAGTTTGACAAGGATATGATCGGGCCAGATTTTTGCCTGGTCATGATTTGACTCACTTGCGATTTTGAGACCTTCAGTAGCAATTGATTAGAGTTTTATTTTTCTGGTTTTGGGAATTTTAACTGTTATATATTGCTTACGTTAAGTGCGGTAGAAAGGGTTGAGCGTTCGAAACCAGCAAGTATAGATGTTGGATTCGAGCCTCCACCAATGAAGAAAGACTGCAGAAACACAAAAAAAGAGCAAACAATTCAATAAATTTTGTGGAAATAAATCAAAACGTCAAAAAACACACAAAATGCAAGGGTTAATGTACCTGGAAGGTGCCCCATCCAATGCTATCAGATTTTTCAATGCTACAAATGACATGAAGCTGTTGGCCATCGGCAGTGTTAACCAAATAGAATGTAGAACCAGCTGGAATTCTATACACATCTCCGCAATTCAATCTCTTCTCAATCAGCTCATCCCTGTAGATTGATCCAACCCTTGCTTCGCCTGCCAACAACCTCATATAATAGATCAATATCAAAAGCAACAAAAACATTCCAAAACCATTGTTCAATGATGTTTTAGCCATATAGCTTCTTTATGCTGTAACATTCTTGTTAGTTCATTATCCTCATTTTAGCGTAGATCATACGATTTTGAAAAACAAAACTCTCTCCACTTTACTCCCCATCACAGAGGTATGCGTACCCAAAATGATTTGCTCAGAACAGTCAAACATAACAGGTCGAGTATTAACTAGATAGGGATGAAATGTTACCTCTGCGGATAAAGAGGATGAGGTCGGAGTCGAGGTACTGAGGGGTGAAGAGGGAATTGGGCTCCATTGTGACAAACCCAACATGAATATTTGGCCAGTCCGAAATCCACCCGTGAGTGCTCCTCACCACTTTCATTTCCCCTGCTTCAGTCCTCACAACCCGCTTCATGTCCTGCAACAGGAACATCCTCTCCCTCCCTCTCCTCTCTCCTCCTTCACCGCCCTCGTGATGATTGTAACCCTTCACCATTGCCACTGCACAGCACAGGGCTAACACCAGCAGCAACAAAGCACTTGCGATTCTCCCCATCTCTCTCTCTCTCTCTCTCTCTCTCTCTCTCTCTCTCTCTAGCTTTCTCTCACTACTATTCTTCTTTTTGTTGAGTGATTGCTGCTAGAATTCAGTTTGTGTGATGATGGTAGGAGAAGTGGGAGGTTTATATAGGGATAAAAGGGGAGAGATTTGAGGGTGGTTGCTGATACGTGTTATTCATCCAGTTTTGTCTAGAGATTTGGGTGGCATATTGGAAAGCATATATGCCGTTGAGATCGGGTGAGAAATAACCGGTTATCTCTAATTGCTAATTTCAAGATGACAACATTTAATCCATTTAGGACGTGGTTCCTTCCATCCCCAATAAATAAGTATAAAAAGCCGACGTAAATTTTATTTATTTTTTTAAAAAGCACGAATAGCATGGTATGTTAGACACAAAATATAATGAAACACAAAAAAAAAAAAAAAAATCTTGATTGAGAAAGAGGAAGGAAAAAAGGAAGGCAAGAAACAAAAGAAGCAACACAAAGCAATCATCCCCAACTTGGATATGGTCCAGATCCTTTTACTCCGCCTTCAGAACCTTCGAGCAACAACGTACGCAAAGGAAGCTGGGATCCACAGAAAGTCTAGTCATGAGCAAGGCCAAGGGAATTGGCTTGTCTGGGGATATAAGAAATGACCCAATTGTGCCAGGATGGAATTTAATTTCGAGGAAAATTAGGAGAAATAATTTATTTTCGACCAAAATTACCCCATTGTGACATTGTATACATTGTTTAATTTTCTTTGCAGTGCAAAGTATAAGATGATTTAATTTATTTATGTGTTGATAACTAAAACACTCTTAGGCTCCGTTTGTTTCGATGTAATATGTCTTACAATATAAAATATTTTTCGTGTAAAATATTTTAAGAAAAAACAAACTTTAAACTTTTATTTTTCGGTGTTTGGTTGACACATTAATTTTGTTTTCTAGAAATCAATAAAATAGTGTAGAGAGAGAGAGAGAGAGAGAGAGAGAGAGAGAGAGAGAGAGAATTGAACGTGGATTGGGACTAACGATCGAGGAAACTGAATAGTGAGAATTGCAGTGAATGTTCGTGAGTTCATTTCGGAAAATAACTTATAGAAGATTTAAGGGTAAGTCGTTTTCATCAAATTAACGAAAAATATTTTTCTTATTTTTTATACAACCAAATACAGGAAAATAGGTAAAAAAAATTTACGTCCAAACAAGCATAGCCTTGGGGAAATATTAATTGACAGCAAATTTCACAGAGCAAAGTAAATTTATTTGTGTTCAAGACCACACAATGACAAAGCATTTGCAAAGTTCAAGTTACTGAAAATACATAACACGGTAATAAATACTAGTAATATACTCCCTCCGTCCCAATTTGTTTGTCCTATTGTCGAAATACGTGTCTTTCAAAAAGATACTTATATCTTACATTTTATAATTTTTTTTTGAAGATTTTGTATAATAAAACTAATTGAGATCTATCAAACAAGATCCAAATTGCATATTAAAAATATTACGAATTGAAATTATAGCCAATTCTTTGAGAGGTCAAACACTTTCAAAAAGTCAAAATGAGACAAACAAACCGGGATGGAGAGAGTACTAAACAGTAAAGATTGAGGTACAACAAAGGTTGTACAGTAGCCATGTACAGATGATTTTTGTGCCCGTCTCGAGAACGGTTCCGAATACAGTTGTGTACAAAATTGTATTTAAAGTTGTATTGGTAATACTGCTCGTGTTTCTTCTAATTAAACAATCTAATTAGAATGAATCACTCAGGTACTGCAGTAGTTTGACCTTTTCTCATGAGGTTTTTATTCTCAAAAAAACCTGTTTTAAATCGTTTTTCTTCATTTTTTAAAACTGAAACGATGATGTTATTCTTCCACCATGTTTTAGATATATAAGAAATGCGGTGACAATGATTGGCCAATACAATACGCATTGATTCTTTGATAAATCGAGAATTGGTCTAATGGAAGAAAGTGCTCTGAGTTTTGAGCAAACAATGTGTGCGGAGATGAATTGTTTTGTCTTCCTAAGACATGGTCACGTGTTGTACTTCATCGATAGTTAGTCTAGATCAAAAAAAAGAGAGACAAGGTGAACACATGATTATTCACCATCAATTAGACGCCAAGTTCTTTATAGTCAGAAAACTGAATATTTCAACGCAAGTGAGGCTTATCATTTACTCCTTGGTATATGTCCGAGCAAAGACAATGACATTTGGAGGGAATTTTTATCCTTTAAAAATGCCGTACTTATTAAACGCCGTTAAAGTTATTCAAACGAGAAAGCAATGCGATTGGGAAGAAATGCGGAACGCCATCTTATTAACAACTCTCAAGCCTCCTCAAGGGCATGAACAAAACAAAAACCAAACCTGAAAGTAAAAAGAAACAAGAAAACTAAATTGAAAGCGAAGAAAAAAACAACTCTACCTAACCTTTTAACCCAAAAAAACCAATTCCTACATCTGCACCACCTAGCAAGTAAATTCCCTCAAAGCCCATTACCATCTCATCACCAAAGCTCTCCATCACTTCCAAAGCCATCTCGTTCTCCAATTTCAGTACCCCTGAAGAAGATGTCGGGGGCAAAATAGTAGATTCACTCTGAGCATTCACAATTTTCTTGAGTCTCTCTTTGCTCACCCCAAAGGCAGCTGCGAAAGCGGGCCCCCTCATGCTTTGTAGAACAGAGTTGGACCCCACCAAGAACAGGGGACGGTTCCTGCGGGCTGAAGTGGTGAACCCGAAGAACTCGAATGGGCCGGAGTGAGATGCGATCTGGCAGAATGGAAAGTACCGGGGAATCCAGAACACGTTGCCTTAGTTCACTTTAGCATTCATGGCTAAGGTTCCATTGGGAAACACTACTTGGATTCTGCCGCTTCCTCTCAAAACGATGCAATACTCTGTTGCTGTTGGGTTGAGATGTAGCGCTATCATTGATCCCTATCGTAAAAACAAGAAATAGTTAGCTAATTTTGATGATAAAAATGCTGTAATTTTCATAAAGTTAAACTACAATACTGGCCTATATATTAATATATTAAAACTCATAACATCAATTGTAACTTTTTGCTTAGTTTTACATTAGAGCGTGGAAATGAGTAACATTACCGCCGTGAGATTGACAAGATAAAGGCCAACATCGGATTGCCGGAGAGGCGAATAAGCGGACTGATCAAAAACAACGCTCGACCCATAGTCGTTTTCAAAGTTGGGCGTCCCGTCGAAGAGGTTGTATGAGTCTGGCTTGCTGCTTCTCCCTTCATCTTTTCCACTCACTTGGTTTCCAAAAACAGAATTCAAAAGCTTCCACAAAATGGGTTCTTCATCTTGCTCGGTTGCTTCTTCGTGGACTTGCGCCATTCTCTTCAAACATTGCACTCTTTCATAATGCTTCATTTCCAAGAATGGGTCCAAACTCTTGATTGGTGTGAGTCCGAGTGGGAATTTGACAATGATATGATGGGGCCAGATTTTTGCCGGGTCAAGATCTGCCTCACTCGTGATTCTGAGACCTGCAAATGCAATTGATTAGAGTTATTTTTTTTTCTGGTCCCTGTATTGGAATTATAAGTTTTCATCCATAGATTGCATACGTTAAGTGTGGTCGAAAGAGTTGAGCTTTCGAAACCAGCAAGTACAGATGTTGAATTCGAGCCTCCGCCAATAAAGAAAGACTGTAGAAACACAGAAAAAGAACAAACAATTCAGTAAATTTTGTTGAAATAAATCAACGTCAGAAAACACACAAAATGCAGTACCAAGGCAACTGTTGGTTTTTTTTTATTTTTCCAAAACAATTCGAGGGTTAATGTACCTGGAAATTGCCCCATCCAATGCTGTCAGATTTTTCAATGCTACAAATAACATGAAGCTGTTGGCCATCGGCAGTGTTAACCAAATAGAATGTAGAACCAGCTGGAATTCTATACACATCTCCGCAATTCAATCTCTTCTCAATCAGCTCATCCTTGTAGATTGATCCTACCTTAGCTTCTCTGCAAAGAACCTCATATAATAGATCAATATCCAAAGAAAAAAAAGAGCATTCCAAAAACATTGCTCATACAAAAATTATAGATGGTGGAGTAATCCGTAAATGATATTTTAGCCAATTTCTTGTCAGTACATTATCCTCATTTTATAGTAGATCATGCTATTCTGAAAAAACAAAACTCTCTCCACTTGAGCCCCCATCAAAGGGGTATGTGTACCCAAAATGATTTGCTCTCAACATTCAAACGTACCAGGTCGAGTTTTAAGTAGATAGGGATGAAAAATTGTTACCTCTGCGGATAAAGAGGATGAGGTCGGAGTCGAGGTACTGAGGGACGAAGAGGGAATCGGGCTCCATGGTGACAAACCCAACATGAATATTGGGCATGTCCAAAATCCACCCATGAGAGCCCCTCACCACCTTCATTTCCCCTGCATCAGTCCTCACAACCTGCTTCATGTCCCGCAACAGGAACATCCTCGATCTCCCTGTCTCTCCTCTCTCCTTCTTCACCGCCCTTTTGATGATTGTAACCCTTCACCATTGCCACTGCACAGCACATGAGGGCTACTACTAGTAGCAACACTTGCGATTCTCCCCATCTCTCTCTCTCTCTCTCTCTCTCTCTCTCTCTCTCTCTCTCTCTCTCTCTCTCTCTCTCTCTCTCTCTATATACTATTCTTCTCTTTGTTGAGTGATTGCTGCTAGAATTCAGTTTGTGTGATGATGGTAGGAGAAGTGGGAGGTTTATATAGGGATAAAAGGGGAGAGATTTGAGGGTGGTTGGTGGTACGTGTTATTCATCTAGTTTTGTCTGGAGATTTGGGTGGCATATTGGAAAGCATATACGCCGTTGAGACATAAACGGTCATCTTTAATTGCTTTCAACATTTAATCCATTCAGGACATGGCTTCATCCATTCAAAAAAAAAAAAAGAGAGTACAAATAGGAAGGTATGTTAGACACAAAATTAAAATTGAGAAGTTGACAAGGGGGTTTCGGGTAGGGGCGGCTCCAGCATTTGCTGAATTTTTCAAAATAAAATTGGATTTTGATTTGGAATTTCTGGAAAAGTACTGAGTGAGATTTTTGTGAAAGTTTGTTACACCTTTTCACATGAGTTGTGACTTTTTGTAAATGATTGTAACACCCATTAAATTGTGGTGTGTTCGTTTGAAAAAGAAGTGATTGTTAGGAAGAGATGTGAGTCATGGGGTGCCTCCAAAAGGCATGACCCTTCCTAATTATTTGTTTAAAGGGTGCCTACTAATAGGCATGTTCTTTCCATTAATTGTCTTCAATAGACATGACCATTTCTTATGGTTGTTTACTAGAGACACATGCCTTTCACACAAGGGTGCTTATAAGTCTATAAATAGGTCATTTGTAAAGTCATTCGATGGACCGGAAAATTTCATACTGAATTACTCTCTTTCTCTCTATACATTCTCTTCCTAGAATGGCAAACCGATATTCTATTATTCCACATAAATAGAATATCAGCATTGATTCTTTTACATTTGCTTAGCAAATATTCTATCTGTCTTTGTTTGTACAAACGCAGACAAAAAGAATCTAGAGTTCGGATTCGATTTATTTAAAGGCGGATTTACTGTAACCCGATGCACACCTTTTGGTGGGGGCAAATACTGTCTTTAGGAAAGCGTTCTCCTAACGTGACTCGAATGGTTTCTATCGTTTCCAGATTTTGAAGAGACAACCCCATCACATTCATCATTTTGAAGACTGGATTTCCAACAGGATTTTTATGACAAAAGTATGTAATATGTAAATGGCGAAAAGCTCAAGACAAAGAATAAAAAAACTCTAACTTAGTGAGATACTTATATTACACGGAAAAGAAAATTGTATACATAGATCCCTCTAAAATTTATTGGGGAACTTGGTTTAGTTTGTTAGGCTATATTATTCAGTTATCCAAATTTAATTGGACTTTCATGTAGTTTACAACTTTATTATCACCGCACATCCACAAGCACTTGTAGTTACCCACCTACACACACGCAAGCAGTTAAAACCCATGCTCACATTGTGAAAGCAAAACACGTAAACACACTCACATTGTAGGTGGGTGCGCACTACAAGTGTTTGTGTATTTGTGTGTGTGATTTTATGTATTTTAACTCCGCACAAGTGATCTAATGCTGACAACATATAGACCATTAAAATTAAACCTTTTTTTTTTAGGATCGAGGGGGTTCGTTGAACCCCTTGTATAATGGTGGAGCAGCCCTTGGTTTCAGGAATGTGATTTACCTTGTTATACTTTTGACAAGAAAGGATGTTCGGGCCATTTTTCACATATCTTGATTGACTCCACCTCAAGATGACGAATGGGACATAAAGCACTGCGTGAACATTTCCTCTTGAAGAGATTTTCCTCCAAAGCAATGGCATTGTGGGGCATACATTGTTCAATTTTCGCACGGATTGTTCTATAAGATAATTTCATTTCTTTTATGAATCCTGCTACACGCACAGATTTTTTTGTGGCCCACCATGGGTCCCACACAAACGATCTGAGTCATTCATTAAATGTAAAACATTTTTTTTGAGGGTCTACGCAAAAAATCAGCTGAATCCGACACCTATAGATGCTTGATCTAATCATTTAACTTTTTACTTTTTACTTTTTAATCACTCAAGGGCAATTGTTTGCGTTTGACCTTCTCTCATGAGTTATATATTTATTCTAAAAACAAAATTAATCTTTTTTTCTAATTTGTTTAAACTGAAACGATGTTGTTATGAATTATTGTACTTAGTTATGTCAATCCGCCATGTTGATTAGCTAAGAAATGCAGTGACGATGATTCCAATATGAATTTAGATATGTACTTACAAGTAAGAAGGCATATGATGCCGTCAAATTCTTGTTAATTTTTGTAAACAATTTCAAAAATTAATAAAATTTTCTTTTGCCGTTCAAAAAATAATCATCCCAAACCTCGTCACTTGTCTCCATAAAACACAAAGAGGGAAGTAGTAGCAGGAGTAGTAGTAGTATACATATTTATGTAGATCAAGAATTAGTTTGATGGAATGAAAGTGCTCTGAGTTTCGAAGCAAACAGTGCATGCGGAAAGAAATTAGTTAGGGGTGTTTTCGGTAGTGATAAAAAGTTCGTAGATTTTTATTTGTGATTAAAAAGTTGTTAGGTGTTTCCGGTAGTGAATAAGTTATTAAAATGTCAAGTTGTTTCCGATAGTAAAAAAGTTTTTGATGGATATGTAAGCAAAAAAGTTGTTGAATTGGTAAAAAAAAAATAGTGAAAACCAGTTAGCAATGTGTTAAGTTAAAATTTTGTCCTTCAAAAGTTAAAATTATCAAAACAAGAAAGCAACGCAATTAGAAAGAAATGCAAACCGCCGTCTTATTCACAATTCTCGAGTCTCAAGGGCATGAACAAACAAACCCAAAAACCAAAACAAAAATTGAAAAGAAGAAGAAGATTGAAAAAACCAAAAAAAAAAACTCTTCCTACCTTATTTTACCCAAAAAAAAAAAAAAACAAGTCCTACGATTCCGCCACCTAGTAAATTCCCCCGAAGCCCATAACCATCTCATCATCGAAGCTCCCGGTCATGTCTGAAAACCTCTTGTTCTTCGCTTTCTCCACCGAAGCAGATCCCGGGGGCAGAATGATAGATTCACTCTGAGCATTCACGATTTTCTTGAGCCTCTCTTCGCTCACCCCGAAGGCGGCTGCGAAAGCGGGCCCCCTCATGCTTTGTAGGACAGAGTTGGAGCCCACCAAGAACTGGGGCTGGTTAATGCGGGCCGAGGTAGTGAATCCAAAGAACTCGAACGGGCCGGATCCAGAGGCGATCTGGCAGAATGGAAAGTAGCGCGGGATCCAAAACACATCGCCTTCGCTCACTTGCGCGTTCATGGCTAAGGTTCCGTTGGGAAACACTATCTGGATTGTGCCACTTCCTCTCAAAACGATGCCGTACTCTGTAGCTGTCGGGTTGAGATGTGGTGCCATCATCGATCCCTATATCCAAGAGACAGTCAGCTAATGTCATGATCCAAATGTAGTAACAATTAACAACAAAGGTACAACCTGTATAATTGAGTAATTGGTGTTCTATATATATATAACAATTCCACGAAACTCAAACTACCGATTGTATGATTTGAGCTTTGTGAAATTGTTATAGAACATTAAGATTGAATAAGTTATATAACTTAAAAGTGAGTGAATATTACCGCATTAAGATTGACTAAATAGAGGCCAACACCGGAGTGCCTGAGAGGCGAATAATCGGACTGGTCAAGAGCAACGCTGGAGCCATAGTCGCTTTCAAAATCGGGCTTCTTGTTGAAGAGGTTGTAGGAGTGGGGCTTCTTGCTGCTTCTTCCTACATCATTTCCACTCAATTCCTTTCCGAAAACTGAGTTCAAAAGCTTCCTGAAGGACCTCATAATCGGTTCCTCCTCTTTCTCGGTTACTTCTTCTTCTTCGGAATGCATTGCCATTCTCTTCAGACATTGGACTCTTTCGTGATGCCTCATTTCCAAGAACTGGGTCCAAACTCTTGATTGGTGCGGGTCCAAGTTGGAGTTTGTGTTTGACAAGGAGATGATCGGCCCAGAACTTTGTCCGGTCAGGATCCGGCTCACTTGCGATTCCGAGACCTGCAATTAATTAGAACTATTTGAGTAAGGTTTCTTTGTTTTCCACTTATAAATGTAAAGACGGGATGATGTATTGTTAGTTTTAAGTGTTTTCATTTTGCTTACGTTTAATGCGGTAGAAAGGGTGGAGCGTTCGAAACCAGCAAGTACAGATGTTGGATATGAGCCTCCGCCGATGAAGAAAGACTGCAAAATCATTAAGACGAAGCAAGCATTTCACTAAATTTTGCAAAAAAAATAATCAAAAGCCAAAACACAAACAACTGTAGCAGCGTAGAGCAAGCCCATAATACGAGTCATATTGTGTTCAAATTCATAATTTGACAGTTCTATTTTGGTAAAATCCAAGTTTATTTTGTACTATCTTTTGCTGCCAAACAATGGCAAAGTCGTCTTTGCAACAAATTTTAGGACCAAAGTATATTTTGCGCGCCAATCTTTAAGATTTTGTAAAAAAAGACAACGAATCGCTGCAACGACGTCGTATTTTTACTTTTTGATCGCGTAACAAGTTGAAAATTAACTTTCATAAAGTCATTAATATTGAATAAATGGCTGGGTTTGTTTCGAGTCATATGCAATTGGTACGTTTCATAGAACTTTTGTGATCGAGCTTTCGACGCTTAATTTACCTGGAATGTGCCCCATCCAATGCTATCAGATTTCTCAATGCTACAAATGACATCAAGCTGTTGGCCATCGGCAGTGTTGACCAAATAGAATGTCGAACCAGCTGAAATTCTATATACATCTCCGCTCTTCAATCTCCTCTCTATCAGCTCATCCTTGTAGATTGACCCAATCCTTGCTTCCCCTACAACCCAACCTCGTAATAAGTCAATGTTCCAATGAAAATTTCTATCTTTTCTAGTATATATTTCAAAATTTCAAGTTTTATAAACATGTAGGTGAGAGAGAAATTAAGAGGAAGTGAAGTGGTAGACACCACGTACTCCCACACATTCGGCTGGTATTCAACAATACTGATTTTCACCGAGAGAGAGAGCAGTACCTCGACGAATGAAGAGGATCAAGTCAGAGTCGAGGTACTGAGGGATGAATAGGGAATTGGGCTCCATGGTAATGAACCCGACATGAATATTCGGCCACTCCGAAATACACCCCTTAGAGCCCCTCACCACCTTCATTTCCCCTGCATCAGTCTTCACCACCCGCTTCACATCCCGCAACACGAACCTCTCTTCCCTCCTCTCTCCTTCGCCGCTCACCACTGCCACCGCATAGCACACGGCCACCGCGAGCAGCAACAAAGCACTAGTAATTCTCCCCATCTCTCTCTCTCCAACTTTCTCTCACCTCCTTTTCTTTGTAATGTAATTGCCACTGGAAATTCAGTTTTTGTGTGATGATTGGAAGAGAAGTGGGAGGTTTATATAGGGGGAAAGGGAGAGATATTTGAGGGTTGGTTGATGATACGTGTTGGTCATCCAGTTTTGTTCGGTTTTTTTGGTGGCCTATTGGAAAGCAATTACGCCGGTTGTCGGACGGCGAGGAATTTCCGATCGACTCCAAAGACAAAGTCAGTAGTGCCTTCCTATTCATTAATTTGTGTAGTTTTGTATGACTTCTTCTTTTGCCTCCCCACAAAAACGGAGGCACCTCATCATTCAAACGCGGTCGTTTGTGAAACAATAAGTTTAGGAACACTTCTGCCGGCCACAAACATTGTTGTGAAACGATAAATATACATAGAATTGTTATGAAATGGTACAGCATCGCCCCAAGAAACAAAGCAAGAGCAAAAAAAAAAAGTGGGAATTTTTGGGAGGCCCTATTTTCGCAATCAAAGTCTACCCATGTATGCTTACCTTTAAAACACAATCCCAGACGTGTATACCATTCGATGCACATGAACCGTCCGCAATTGTGTTTCAAAAGTTGTGTGTGTGCAGCATTGTTTTTTAGCAACTACTAGCATTGAGTTTTGCTAAGCAGATGCTAAAAATTTGAAAATTTAACGTGTTTTTTTTAATTGATATTAATGCATTTGCACAAATATCTATACACTCTCCCCCCGATATCATGAACTTTTGCACATAATCAACTAACCTTTGGGTTGGAGTTAGCATTTTCCTTTAGGCTTTTATTTTAAATCGGGAGCTTATTTCCAAATTGAAAATACTTTGCCCCAATTGCATATTTGTCCAATTTAGGAAACCCAGCTTGTTAAGGGATATACTCCAATCAAGACTTTCATACAGCGTTTTTCTTAAACTTTTGAAAATGGACAAATAATTTGGGCATTGAAAAGTCAAAAAGTAGACAAACAAAATAGGACGGAATGAGTACAATAGTACTAAGCAGTTGGTTAGGTTATCTGGATTGATTCTACATATATAGTATTGGTTATGTTTTGATTCTCGATTTTCTAAAACCATTGCAAATGGTCCAGTTACTGGATTTTTAAGAAATCGCACCAATACAAGCCGTGTGCACCCCTAATTTCGTCTTCTCTCTTTTTTTGCTTGTTAAGCAAAGAAAATCCAAATAAAGGAGAAAAAAAACCATTGGAGCAACTTCAGCCGATGGACAATCTTAAATGAAATTTCTGATAATAAACAAAGGGATAGATTGATTTTTACATTCCCTTTTTTGTCTATTAGCAAAAGAATACATACACTTTCAATACTAAAATCCAAAAAAAGGGAGTGTAAAAATCAATTCTCCAAACAAAATGGTTGACAAAAGTCACTAATCATCGCTGTCGATCCAAAACAACCCTTTCAGGTGTATCTACTAGCAACATTATGATCACAAATGACGGTTTTTTTTCTTTTATCCGCATCACAAGTGATGTTTAGAGAGATTTAAAAGAGACACAAGTTTTTTTTTTTTTTTTTATAACTCAGGTGTTCGAGCCAACTTTTGCGCACGTCGACTAATTCTAGGAGCTCAATCCCACCGCCCACTTGCAGAAAGCACAATTAAAGCTGAAGCAAAACTCCATATGGGCTGACCCCAAAGGAGATGATAACATATGAAAGTTTTCGAATCTAAAACCTTAGAAGGAATTAAATTCTTAAGTTCCAAAGTCTCGATCACTTGGCAAACCTCTTGGATTAAAAGGGTCAGAAGTTGACAAGGCTGATTTTATCACTTTGTCAGAATAGCATTGTTTCAATACAACTACTTAACTTTGCTAAAATAGCCTGACATGAGGAAGGGGGTGGCTTGCCTCAGGCCCGAAACAGACTACATGAGCAGAATAGCACTCAAATTCTTACCTTGGGCCACTACACACACTATTATTCAATTGCTTGCTTAAAAGAGTAAAAATTCTTTCTACATGTGTGGTTTTTAAGGTTTCCACCACCGTCCGTTCTGAGCCTCAACGTGCGTTCTCCTGCCTTTGAGAAAAGGCACATCTGTTCTCATTTCATTTTTGGAGGATTCGTTTCCTGTTCCTGCGGCTGAGAAGCCTCAAGCTCCGCCCCCCCTTACTCACCTCTCTGTCTATAAAAAAGCCGAACCAATTGCTATCTTATAGGGACCGCAGAGTAGTATATACACACAAAAATGAGTTTTATCATACATCAATAGATACATTAAAAATCAATTTTTGTGTATGAAATGGTCATAGACACTTTTAACTTTCAAAATCAATGACCGTCCATTCTGTAAACCAAAATTCAAATTTTGATATAACTATCAATATCCAACGACCAAGCTAGATTTTTACATGAATATACTACTCTGCAGATCCTAAAAGATGAATGATTCAGTTTATAACAAAAAAGGTCTTGTGGAGCTCGTAGGCGGTGGTGAAAACTCCACATCATAACAAAAAAAGGTCTTGTTGAGCCCATAGGCGACGGTGATTTCCACCTCTAACGGATAGAATTTATTCTGCTTTAAAATGCTCTTTAAAGTGGCATTCTTTTCGTCTTCCTTTTTTTGCGGCAATCCTACGTTTGGTTTTTTTTTTTTCTCTCTCTTTTCTTTCTTTCTTCTTTCCTTCCAAGTTCCAACTCTGCTTCTAACAAAAGAGGCAAGTCACTAGGCCCACACCCACATGTTCTTTAGCTTATCAAGGAAGAAACCTTAAACTGTAGTATCTTTATAAAAGAAATCTAAAAGAAAAAGCAAGGGGAAAACTTGCATGTAATCGCTCATCCGACTCAGCTCTGCGTTTTCACTAAAAATTACTAAATTTTGCCATGTTCATAACTTGACATTTATGAACAACAAGATGACTTATTGACTAACGGAAACGTCCTTAAGACACGTTGAAAGAAAGTAAGAGCATTCAGAGCATACTTTGGTATTGATACGACCATTTTAATTGCTTGTCTATAGTTGAACCTTGATCCCATGAGGTCAACTTCTTAGATGAACTAACCACTTATTTAATTTGTAGCACCTGTCGAGCAAATCGACTAGAGACAATTTACTTGTGCAAAAATGGAAGTCTTTTCTTCAAATCATACTACAATTCAGTCCATTTTTTTCGAAAATAAAAAATGATACTCCTTGGCTACAAGTATTAATGGTCAAATTACATCTGTGATGCATCATGATTTTTGCAGTATGTTAATTGTCCTCTACCATTCGATTGTGCGTGGTTCTAGCAAAATTAGTATTTGTTGAATAGTGAGCTTGACGAGGTGAAGATTCCGATCATTTTGCCGACTTAGTATATGAACATTACTCTCACTCTAAATTGATGAAGAGTGCGGGGTAGATGTCACCTTTCTTTTTGTGGCAATGAGTTCATTTTTTGGTTGGACTCATACTCCATCTATAAGATCGAATGCACAATCCCTAGGGATTGATATAGAGGTTTGTTAGCTCCCTACAATCTCATGTTCGAAAGCTCTCATCGTTTGCCATATTTTGGAGCTAATTCATATAGAGTTTTATCCGATTTACTTATGTCCCATGTTATTGGATGCTAACATTCGACAGTACAATGTAATGTGAAACTTTACTCGATTTTAATAGAAAATAAGGAAAAATAACAACGAAAAAATTCTGTAAGAGAAAGTCACATGATAGTTAGCGGATCGGTGGTCTCAAACATTGTAGCTATAAATTTTTGGCAAATTTTATTTTATTAATTTTTAATGTTTTTCTTTGTATGTTTGTGTTTTGTAGTTCAGACTTTTTGGGTCCTAGATTTGGTTCTGAATATATGTTTGTCTTTTTCTCTTTTAAAAAAAACAAAAGGAACAATAATCTAGTTACCAAGATTGCCACGTGCCCTCATCCGACACGTTAGGATAATAATCTGTGTCTACATGGGCAACACCCAAACGAAGCACTAGTGTCATTTTAACGGGCTTGAATTTCAGTTCAAAAACACGCCGAGTACCGGATCAAAAAAAAAACGCGCCAGTACTCTCCGCTTCGATCGCAGCGGTCACCCCTCCGGGAAGCAATCCAAAAATGACGGAGCCACCACCCACTCCCTCTCTCTCTCCTCAAACCGACAAAAACAAATCCCCAGAAATCCCAATTGAAATCGTGAGCGACGAAGAAATGGCCCTCATCGAAGCTGCCCTGGCCGCCGCCGGCTCTTCTCAGCTCCGTAAAAATGCGAGGTCTATTACGTCCATCACTCTGCTGGCGAAGAGGAGGTTGTCGACGGGGGAGCAAGCCAGTTCGGCAGGCGGCGACATCGAGGACGCCGGCGGCGGTTGTGGTTCCCGCAAGAGGAGCAGGGTTTTTGAGTCGTTATTGCACCGGTTTAGGAGGAACAGAGGCTTGTCCGTTACTGATATTACTTGCGCGGTAATTGGGTCTCTTTCTATGTGATGCGAATTTGGTTGTTGCCTGGGCGAAGCCCATATTGACTGACTAGTTCTTGTTGGGGTACACCCAAGTGGTGTGGGTGTGTTGTAGGGGATAAAATCCCTTGGTCCCCTTTCCCTTTTGTTGACTGCCTTTTGGCAGTGTGTGAGTGTGTGCTGGAGACGTGAGGGAGAGAGTAGAGAGTGAGCCGGTTTGTGGCTCCCCCGTCCGGGGGAGCGGTGCTCCTCGGAGATGCTCGGATACTCCGTCGGAGAGCCACCGGAGTGAGGGAGAGAGAGTGAGGAGTGATGGCAGCCGGGTTGTGGCATGCCAGAGAGGTTTTTTCATGTATATTGTATTTGATATGTGATTAATACATATACGGAGTTTTTCCTCGGATATCTCTCGTTTGTGCTTGATTTATTTTTCGTGCTTGTGCTTGGAGGTGTGAATCGGGGTCGGGGTCTCGACCCAACAGTGGCATCAGAGCCGGAGTTGCTGGTTCGGAGCTGTGGCTGTGCAGCGGAAAGTCACCGGAGAAGCACAACACGTCGGAAGAAAGCACGGAACATGGCCTAAGCTGGGTTCTCGGTTGAGCCATCTGATAACTCAATCGGACCAGTAAGGGTTGTGCACCTCACTGAGACGAGTCTATAGGAGGTGACGGGGTCGAGTTTCGTCACCGGATGAAGGCTCGGGAGCCATTCGATCGCAGCGGGCGGAGTCGGCGGCGGGCAGACGGGCTGTTTTGAAAAGCCCGAGGTCATGGATGATCGAAGACGAGTTTTGAGCACTGGGTTGTGTTCACCTCGAGGAGACGATCACGGATTGGGATAGCACGTCGCCGGAGGAGCTCGGAGGTGGCGGCAATGGCCGTTCGAACGACAGAGGTGAGCGGCGGAGAGGCGGCTCAAGGGTGGTTCGTACCAGGAGTCGTCGGATGCGAGATTAGAGCACGGGGTTGTGTTCGTCTCGTCGAGACGAGCTCGGGAGTGGTCGGAAAATCACCGGGCGACGCCGGAGCGAGCCGCACGCGCGGCCGGAAGGAGCAGCGCGTCAGATCTGCGCGCGCGTGGGTTGCACGCGGAGAGCACACGCTGGCACGCGGAGAGCACACGCTGGCGTGTGGAGAGCGTGTGCCGGTCAACGCCACATGGGCGGTCAACGCTGACTAGGCGATGAGTCAGCAGCCCAGTGAGCATGCCACGTCACCCGACACGTGGCAGTGCCACGTCAGCAGAACTGGGATCAGAGGTGCCACGTCGGATGCCACGTCAGCCGGTCAATGCTGACGTGTCAGGTCAACGGTCAAACTGCCCAGTCAGATTTGGTTTTTTTGCGATTTCGGGGCCGTTCGGACTCCGTTTTTCGCGTATGAGTAGTCGATTTTGACTATCTCGACATTCCGGACGCAACCGCGCGCTCTGTTTTCGGATTTGGGGCTCCTAGGCTGGTGCGAGTGCTTAGTGGAGCATGAAAACGCGTGTTTGGAGGCGGTTTGGGTTGCATGGAGGCTTGGCTTGTAAGCAAGGATACATTACATTCGAGCGGGTTTGTTCGTCTGGTAATGACACAGGCGCTTACGGTTTGCTGCAGCAAGGACAGTCGGTGATGATCTATTACGGAGCTGGTAGGCAAGGATACATTACATTCGGGCCATGTAGCTCGTCTGGTAATGACACAGGCGCTTATTGGAGTGATAGATCGATTTCGATGGAGATCCTGAATGCTGGGGAAAGCCGGGAATGGAACGGGAATGGACGAGTGGCAGGGAGAAGACTGGGGAGAGCTGACGGGAGTGCAAGGAGTTGACGGAAAGTGGCGGAAAGGACGATTGACGGAACAGACTTGCAGAGATCGGAGGTTGATCGGGGCAAACATCCGTGGAGATGGTGAGCAAGGATACACTCGGGTTGGTAGTGACACAGGCGCTCACTGGAGCGATGGTTTGCGGAGATGATCGACAGTGATCGGAGGCAGTCTGGTTCAATCGAATTTTGTGCTCTGTGATTGGGCACGGTGCGTTCGGGGTTCAGCCGTGGAAGATCTGGTCTTGCAAGGAGACACTCGGTCAGTTGGTAGATACACTTCCGGTGTGGGGGTGGTGAAACTTCTGATGGCTAGCAGTGACACAGGCGCTTGACTAGAGGGGCAGAACGGGATTGACGGACGCGGATTACAGCATCCAGGGGGTGATGCGGGCGCTCATGCAGCAGAGGAGCGCGGATAGAAATCAACTTTGCTGCGGACATCTCAGGATTGAGATGTGGAGCATCCGGGTTTGGATGCGGAGCACTCGGTTGAGGGGGTGCGGTGTATCGGTGGTGTTGCTGATATGAGCCACGGATATCTAGCTGGGTTGTTTTAGCCTCCTCGCAGGTGATGTGTGAAATTATCTGGCGAGTGGAGTCTCTGGTGTGAGCAGAGGGTAGCTGTGGTGCTAGAGTGGCGGATTGCAGCCGGACAGCGCTGCGGATTCAACGATTACCCCACTCGGGTGTAGGGGGTGATTGTTGGGGTACACCCAAGTGGTGTGGGTGTGTTGTAGGGGATAAAATCCCTTGGTCCCCTTTCCCTTTTGTTGACTGCCTTTTGGCAGTGTGTGAGTGTGTGCTGGAGACGTGAGGGAGAGAGTAGAGAGTGAGCCGGTTTGTGGCTCCCCCGTCCGGGGGAGCGGTGCTCCTCGGAGATGCTCGGATACTCCGTCGGAGAGCCACCGGAGTGAGGGAGAGAGAGTGAGGAGTGATGGCAGCCGGGTTGTGGCATGCCAGAGAGGTTTTTTCATGTATATTGTATTTGATATGTGATTAATACATATACGGAGTTTTTCCTCGGATATCTCTCGTTTGTGCTTGATTTATTTTTCGTGCTTGTGCTTGGAGGTGTGAATCGGGGTCGGGGTCTCGACCCAACAGTTCTAAAGTAATTGATAGCACCTGAGAGAGAGATTTTGAAACTTAGACCTCCTAAGGAGCAACCCATTGGGATTTGAATTTGGTTGTTTTCTAATTTCTTAACGAGGTTGATGGTTGCGGTTGATAGAGATAATTACATTGTTCTCTTTTTTTGAATCGTATGAATGCTTTGCTGTTGATTAGCCGCTCATGCAGCACTTACAGCTGAGATGAGTGTGAGGGGAAATTCGCAACCCTTTGTTAAAAATCCTTCACTTCATAATATGTGCTTTCTTGATTGGTTTGTTTCTTCCTCACAACTTTCTTCCCCGTTGTGACTTGTGAGGCTCTTATTTGATTGAATTTGTGGGTATGTATTGAACATTTGAGAAAAATGGAGCTAACCTATGGGATTGTGCATAGGTAGAAACTTACTCCCTCCGTCCCAAATTGGATATCAATTTTTTCTATCCGTGCTAATTTCAATTTCTTATATCTTTCGATAAGAATCTCAAAAAATATGTAATATGGATCTTGTTTTATAGTTCTCGACTAGTTCTATTTTACAAAATTTTCAAACTCATGAAAAGCATTATAGATTAAAAGATAGAAGCGATGAAAAATGACACGAGTTTCAAAAATTGTCATCCTTTTTGGGACGGAGGGAGTAATATTGTTCTTGGCATTGGCCATCCTGTGTAACAGGCAACTTTTTGTGAAGGTTTCAAGCAATAATTACCCTTGATTAAGCTAGTGTAGAGAGACAACTTGGGTAAAAAGACTGCATTGTTTGTATTAGTTAGTTTCCTTAATCAGATTTTTTTTATAAGCACATGGTCAGTAATCTAGTTACTCCAGTTTGCTCCAACGGATTGACCAATTGGTTCTTGAATCTTGATACATGTGGTGCATTTACGAGTATAGAAATTTTCTTTTGAAAAGCTTCGCAATCAGTGTGAATCATTATTGTAATTTCCTTGATGTAAACCTTTACATGTCATCCCTTGATCTCAATAATCAATTTGATCAAATGAGATCAGCCCTTCAACTATGAGGAATGTGTTCCACAATCCTATAATCCGATTCTGAGACCTCCTCCACACCACCACACCCTCCCACCCCCCCCCCCCCCCCCCCCCGCATTATCTGCTCCAAATACTCTTATGGTATTGGCACCTACATTACATGGACTTTCAAAATGAATCAAGTACCCAGTGGCACGCACTTGACAGGTGTGGGGGTGTCCCTGATGCATTCTGTTGACATATTTTTCTTTGTTTTACTGCTGTCAATGAGTAAATGCCTGCTTTGATACTCTTAAGTTAGAGAAAAACCAATTTATCAGTCAAAGTGGAGTAAACCTGTAAGAAATAAGCATATTGTTGTTCAGCACATCTACACCGAACATGCATACCCGAGTCCATATAACATAGGTTGGTACTCCTTATCCAAGCACCACTGACGTGGGTCGTGGCTATTCTGAGACTCAAGCACGCTTTTTTATGCACAGATGAATGCCGGCCAACCAAACTTGGAAACAAATCTTTATTGGTCTCCTCTTGCATTGAGTTTTTAGGACTTGAAATGGGAATCAATATGCTCTGGCAGCTGTGTCCACCCAACTCCAACCAAATCATTTACTAGGTGATTTGCTTTGGCAGTTGAGTCCACCCAAATGATGTACTGGTGTCACACCACATGCTTTAGTTTTTTGGCATTCTTGCATTAGTCTGTACTCTTGTAAGGAACTAGTGACTCAAAACTTGTTAATCATTTCCTTATCGAGAATTTGTGTCTTGATGCAGTTTTGTTGTTTTGAAATTGTTCTTAACTTTGAAATGGTATTCTATTTTTTGAAGTTTTGGTGCTGGGATCATGTCACGTTAATCCTCATTTCTTCTTCACATTAGGAATGGTGTGAAAAGCAAATGGAATATTATCTACTGTTTGGCAGACCAAAAGTTTCTAAAGCTATGAAAGCAGGTATTGCTCGCCATACAGTACTTGAGGAAGAGGTATGCTTTTCAGTCCTGTGCTATTTAACATTTACATTATTTGTCACGCTGAGCTCATTCAGAAAATTAGTATTCTTTCATGTGGGCGTACTTTGTAATGACTATGACTGTCAAGTTTCTTACCCAAGCTTTTAAAATGTTTCTTTTGCCATATTTGATTACTGGGAACATTCCATCATCTTGACAATTTTTTTTTGAACTAAAGTTAATTACAATATCGCCTCGTGAAGTGCATATTTCAGTAATCCTTGGTATTTGGCGAAGTAATTTTTTTTCTGCAGAAGCCAGTTTTGCAGATGGAAAAGAGTCTGCATATTTAGATGATTCTTGGTTTGACCCTAATTTTCCATGTGTGCAGGTTGTAAAAAGCGTAGAAGTTCGTCTCAAAACAGTCGAAGATGAATGGGCTGTAAAACTCATGAATTTCATGGCCGGTGTAAATCAATTATTGTTTGAGGGCTTAACACGCGAGTTACCTCTGTAAGTGAGCTTGTTATCATTGTAATTAGCTTATCTTGAAGTTTGCCGCGTTCAATTACAGTAGTCTGATGATATAATGGACTAACCAGTGATTGAAAATGTAATTGAGCTGTTCATGTAATGGGCCCGATGGCATTATCTTGGGGGAGCATGAAACATGTGGATAGTTTTAGTAATTAAGAAGTGATTGGAACATCAGGAACATATGGGTTGAAAAAAATGGCCTGGATTTTACTGATTTTCTAATTTTTGTTAGGGGAGTCTAAAATGTTCCTGTATCACTAGATGCAAATTATATCTGATATATTCTGAACTGTCATGTTAATGTGTTTTTGTCGGTGAGTTCTTGTTCTTATTGCAAAATTATTTTGGTGGAAGGAAAAAATTGCCACAAAAGCAATGCCTATAAACTGACTCTGTTGCTTTTTCAAGTAAGAGGAATTTTGCTTGGAAGCATGCCAAAATATTCTTGAGTTTCATCTCTCTTTCTCTCTCTCTCTCTCTCTCTCTCTCTCTAATCTCCTTGTATTTCATATCCCTCCTTCCAAAACGGTCACTTATTATTTGAATGTTGTTTTCCCGGTTTTCCCTTTTATCTTGTCTATACTCTTTTTTTCTTTTTTGACCTGTAAGTGTGCGCGCTTGCCTTCATGCATTGTGCTCAATAATTTACTATCCCTCTGTCCCAATTTTCTTTGTCCTATTCATTGAGTAAAACGCTTTGATCGGGAGAAAAAAAATATGTATTTTGTGAAAAAAGTTCAAGATTTTTTCCACCAATCAAAAGATTTGAACAAAAATTTCAAAATCACCTAAGAAACAATAAATCGGTAAAAAAAAAGAAAGTAAAAACAATAAACTGTAAAACATAGACAATTTTTTGAGATGTTAAAAACCGTGAAAATGGGCAAACAAATTGGAATGGGAGTGGTGTGCTTCAATCCTATAACATAGTTTGACTTTTTTCTGGGTGATTGTTGAGTAACTTGTGATACCTGCAGAATAGGCTTGGTGGAAGGTGTATGGATGGTAGGAGTTGTTGATGAAATTCGGATGCCTGCAATTGAGACTGAAAAGAGTCCGACATTAGTGGAAACAAAAACTCGTGTACAAGCAACCCTGCCTGCTGAACCACAGCAGAGAAATGCGAGGTATGCATATTGACACTGCTTCCCTTTTGCTGCTTCTGTAACAACTGCCCTAGAACTTTAGTTTTTCCTCGTGATAGTAGTGTGATACGGTGATACTATAGTCAAGTAGAAAATAGAATGGGAATTCCTACAACATTTATGAGTACTATTTTGGCAGGCTGCAGTTAATGTGCTACAAGTTTTTGTGGGACAATTTGGTTGCTAATGAATTCCCTTCCAGAAAATTTCTTGATTTCTTCTCTTTGAACCCGCACTCCAATTTATCCGAGGAAGTCATAGCACACAGTTGCAAGTCTGGATTTGCTGCAGAGGTAATAGATCTCTCTTCCTTCTGAAGTGTTTCCCAGAGATTAAATGATACAGAAGATTAACAATGAGGTCAAAGGCAAGAATAGAAAATTGGAAGTCCTAGTACATAATGGCTCATATTACCATTTGGCTTCTACATGAACCTGAGATATTAGTGTATCAGATTTGTGATCTACCAATACCACCTAAGCAACTTGTGCATCATAACACGGGTGTCCCCACAAAGCAGGAAATGGAGTCGAAAACAGGAAACAACGGATAAGATTAAAGAAAAACAACAACAACAACATAACATAACCCATCTAGTCCCCAATCATTGGGGGTATGGGCAGGGGATGATTGGAGACAGACCTAACCTTTGGCAATATATGCACAAAGTGGCTGCTCTCAGAATACCACTAAAACAGTGGCCCCCCCAAAACCTCCAAGAACTGAGGAGCTACAAGGACGTTTTGTTATAAAACCATGCCCCCAAATCAAAGCCAAATGGCATCAGAGAGGGCAGGCCTAGAAACCCAAATCAATTTATGTGCACATTACCATGCTTCCTTCATTCGAGCCATGAGCTGGAGCTTTGTCCATGTTTTTCAATCGTATGATCTAAAGAATCTTGGCTATGTGCAGACTCTTGACGATTTGATGAGGTACTTCCAAAATACTTGCAGCATGCTCCGTCCAGCTCACGATCAGCTATTGTTGAGGTGAGCCAAAATCGAGGGATTCTCACCCTATTTCTCTTTCCGGTAGTGGTTGACATTTCAATTTTCAACGCATAAGTTTCTGAATTCATGCGTCATGTGCAAAGACTATTATCACCCTTTGGATATTTTTTTAAGCAATTTATCTTGGAAGCTTTGTCTTGTTTTTGTATAGATAACATGCTTTTAATTAAATGCCCACTAATTTGTGCGGTTATCACTCCTTTTTTGTACTTTTTGGGGCCTGTTTGATTTTGCTTACTAGCCGTGGGATTGGATTTTATATCCCATGGGATCACATTTCCAGCATTTGAATGCAACAATCAGTGCAGACAACCTAACAAAAACATCTGGGATATAGTAGTGTAACTTGGGGGATACAGTGTCTATAATCCCTCACTACTAGCTTAGCGTGTTTACTCTTCCTATTAATATTCCACTCCAACAGGACGTTAGGATCCTATGATTGCATGGATTGACAATATTTGAGAGGCCTTCAGGTTCTTATTACGCTTGTACTTTGCAAAAAACACCCAATTGGTGGTTAACAAATATTTTGGGCCTTATTTTTTGGCGGTTGCAGATATGAATTGCAAGAAGACCATTCGTTGCTCCATGAATTTGACTTCACGTATGACCCTGATTGGGTCAAGGGCCAGACTCAGTGTACTCTTGAGTTCTGGCAGGGAGAAAGGGAAGCCAGATACACCGCCGAGGAGGAGAGATGGAAATGCAAGTACTGTCAATTTGCGTCTGTGTGTCCAACAAACGCAGACTCCAATCACTCCATTATCAAACCATCGCTGAGCAGTCCACTTAGTTCCCCTAAATAAAGTTTTGGCCGGAATATATCGCATTTCGGGACACAAATAATATGGATATTTATCCAAGCTTCTTTCTAGCATTGTTCAACAGCTGAAGGCCATATACGTGCCAATTCCGAGGTTATGTAGTACTTATGCATCGCGTTGTTGATTCCTATTTGTTGTACAGTATCCAGGTCCACTTCAATGAGCTTAGTGTAATTTATAATTTATATAGAAGCCCCACAGTAGGCTCTGGTGTTTATTTCATCATTGTAATTTAACATTATTTCTGATATTGGAATGATATCTAACCATGCATAAGTTTTCTCTCTCTCTCTCTCTCTCTCTCTCTCTCACGCACGCGCGCGCCGTTGTGGTCCATATGGAACAGAGGGCAAAAATTTGGCACCTTCTAATGCAAATGTTCTATTTTATACGAGAGATAAACAAACTGAACTAGTATGATTGGTGGTTATAAAGTATTCTTTCTGTCCCTATATTTTAGGGATTTCAACTAATTATGAGAACACAATCATTGCACTTTTGAAAACTTATTTACCTAGTTTTACTCTTCAATCATTACATTTTTTTACTTTTTTAGTACTATTAATTTTAAAAAATAAAGGATAAAAGAGGAATTCGTGGTCTATTGTACCCATTAAGTTTTGACATGGGAGGATCTTTTTAAGACGAAAAATGGTACTAATTGGGACCAAAAATGAAAACGGAGAATAATCATTATTCAATTACTAATCATGCGGTGCTACATCAACATATAATGTAAATAGATGTGCAAAATATTGTGTTAGCTGACTTTCTCGAAGGTAGGGCTGAAAACGAGTCTAGCTTTGTCAAGTTCGAGTTTGGCTCGTTTACTAAATGAGCTAAAAATTCGAGTTCGAGCTCAGCTCGAAGCTAAATCATTTACTAAACGAGCCTCTTTAATCGAGTTGAGCCACCCCTAACGAGCCGAGCCGAGCCGAGCTCGCGAGCTGCTCGGTTCATTTACAGCCCTACTCGAAAGAGTTGAGTTTTGTTCGCCCTCTACTTAAGAGAATGAACATTACTCTCATTTCTATTTGTTGAAATTGCATGGATCCTACCACAAAATGATGTCATACTTATCAAAAAGTATATTATACGAGTGTGATCTACACCATTTCGACCAATAATAAAAAGGAGAGTAATGTTCACACAATTGCACCCCGAAGGTTGTTACAAAAGGACCGCATGATAACAAAGTTTGGTCACTCGGACTCCACTTCAAAAGCTAAACCACAGAGAATTTAGCTTCCTCCTCAGTACTCCCCATCCCCCGACAAGCCCTAGTTTTACAACTAACTATGGCGCGAAGTTGCAGCGGCAGGAAGAAGCCGAACGTACTGGTGACGGGCACGCCGGGGACCGGCAAAACGACGACGTCGTCCTTCCTGGCGGAAGCCACCTAGCTCCGCCACGTAAACGTCGGCGACCTCGCCAGAGACAAGAACTTGCACGACGGCTGGGACGAACAGTTCGCCTGCCACGTCATCAACGAAGACCTCGTAAGATCCCAACCTACACATACATATATGCATAGATGTATAAATGCTCGTGTATTACTTTGTGAATTTGTTGTATTAAGATCGTATTAGGTCCGGGAGTGATGATTATCTCTACGACTTTACGTCAATGAACATGTCAAGCACTAGTACTTTTGTATTCCTTTCTAAAAAAAAAAGAAGAAGAAAGGAAAAAGGCTAACCACCAAATATGTTTGTGCTCCTTACCCAGAAAACTAAGCATTCACTTCTTCTTTTTTCCTGGGATTGGTCATTGTTCAAAACTTAGATACGTCGTTCATGATTTAGCTTGGTTCGACAGTTCAAGCGTAGAAGTTAAAGATATAGAGAGAGCGAGCCAAATTCAAGAGTCTAATTGAGCGCCTCAAGTCGATTTTTTCTACAAGAATACGATGAGCAGGATTGAGTCGATCGATATGAGTGCGAATCTTGTTACTGGGTTGCACATGCTGATATATAGTTGTTGTTCATTGATTGATATCTAGTACTAGTAGTAGTATCTGCATCTTTTGAGGTACTCTTTATTGGTTTATCTGTTGGAATGTCAATATAGTAATCTCCTTGTTGCAAGCGAACGAGATTTAAAAGGAAGATGTCTACATGAGATTAATTGCTGTATGGAAGGAAACTGGGAAGAAGTTAGGGGGTGGAACTACATTTGATTCCACTGAAGGTACTTAAGGATTACCAAATGATGGTTTGCCTAACTGGGTATGGTCTAAAACTCGTCCTATCCAGTGGCCAAGGTGGTCACTTATGCTGTCTAAGCACCGGTGCTCTTCGTGTTTGTCTAGACTATATCATATATGGTTATCATACTGTTGAGAATGGATATTCACCTAGGATCCTCTGATACAGATTGGTACAGGATACCCCAAAGTTATTTGAGCCATTCAAAATTTTGAAGCTACCACGAATTTTTATAACATTTTTGGTTTTGGCTTTTGACCATTCTCCTCAGTTCCCTCTATTTGTTTCTGATGGTGTATCATCTGACTTGGATTTACACCATCTCGTCTCATTGATTTCAAGGAATCATTATGGGAGCTTTGCAGAAGCATGTCTTCATAATACCCACTTTGTACCATAAAGAAGATGGTTGTAATAACCCACTTTATGGTTTCGACTTTTGACATTGCTTTTGGTGACCCCCATCTGTGGTTCATGCATTTTGCAGGTGTGTGATGAGCTTGAGGACATGATGGAAGAAGGGGGAAACATCGTGGACTGCCATGGTTGTGACTTCTTTCTGGAGCGGTGGTTTGATGCGTGGTGGTGCTTCAAACTGAGAACTCAGTATTGTATGATCGCTTGAGTAAGAGGTAGTACTTCAGTGTCACGTTTTCTTTTCCTTTCATTGAAAAGGTATATTTTTATAACCCAATTCTATTCTCTGCTGTGTTGTCACAGAGGTTACACTGGTGCAAAGCTCACGAACAACATCGAATGTGAGATATTTCAAGTATTGCTGGAGGAGGCCAGAGATAGTCATCCAGAACATATCGTGGTCACATTAAGGAGTGACACTATTGATGATATAAACAGGAATGTGGCGACACTAACGGATTGGGTTAGGAATTGGTGCCCAAAACCTGAATGATATCGACATCCATGTTTTTCCTTCGTCCTATGTATCTTTGGAATGTGATGTGAACTCTTGAAGACAAGTATCATTCGGCATGCTTTATTTTGTATTACTTTTTCCCCTGTATCTCTCATGGATTAGGAGAGTTCATAGAAATGCCAGACTTTTTTTACGCCAACCATTTTTTTGAATTTAGCATATTGAAGATGGATCTCAGAGTCACCAAATCATTAAGAATCGTCTTACTTGGGGGCTATGCAAGTCATGACCACTGACACTGCAACGGTACAGGAACAACTGGCTACAAGCTAGACACTTATTAACAAGCTAGATGCTCAGAACGTGGGAGAAACTAGCCAAGATGCGTCACATTATTAGTCCTTCGGATTAGTCATTCTATTGAGTCGAGTTTAAAATAAAACAACTGTTTGTTACCGCTTTGCATTGTTCTTGTGGCCACACTGTGCTCTCTACTTTCTTTCTTTGTTTTTGGTTACAATGCTCTCTACTTTCTATTGCAGTGAGTTCCTCAGGCTCAGGGCCCATGGGAGAATACTTAGAGGAAAATTAACATTGATGAATGATTCCTAGAGGCTGTCTTGAATTTTTGCAAGGAGTAGAATAAAGAACATAATTATAGTAGATTTTGGTTTTGAAGCAACAGAAATATGTATTCAAACCATAAACAAACTAGTACAAAAGACACACCGGTGCCGAAAATATAAGAAACAAAAATACAATAAAAAACATCAAAAAAACAATTTCGGTGTTTGAACCCACCGATCCGCTTGTAGGAATGGTGGATAAATCATGATCTACATCTAGCAGCTTCCCGCTGCAAAGTGGTGCCGATCTGAACCACAATAGTCGAAAAATGATGGGAGAAGTGGGAGACCTCTTCCTAAGAAAAGAGTCTCAATCACCTCATAGCCGTGGAGAGAAGAGAGGAGGAGGGGGGAAGAGAAGATGAAAGTGCCTAGGGGAAGGGAAGACAGAAAGGGGGTGGCAGTTTTGGTGTATAGCGGGGCTCTCTTTCTAGACCTCTCTAGGGTTTAGAGAGAAGCTCTCAACTCTCTCACTTCTCTCTAGTCAAGCAAGTGTATGTCTCACCCACAAGGACTTCTATGATGCTCCCAAGTGGTATGGGAGCATCATACTCCCAATGAATGTGGACCATTGGATTGAATCCGCCTGGGAGTATCATAGCCGGACCCGAGAGAGAGAGAGATTCTATCGGCGGCTTTCATCAACTTTCAGCACAAGAATATAATTTTTTTCCTCTTTAATTTACAAAATGATCCACAAAACTATCCTCATTTTGTCAGGGAAAAAAACATATAGAACTTACGAAAAGAAACACTAGAGCGTCAATGATTTCTACTATTTTCTCTTTTTCTATTTCCATTGCCTCAACCTAAAAACTCTCTCAAGCAAAAAACTCAGATCCTACAAAAAAAAATAAAAAATTCCCTTTGGTCGGGATTTTCTTTCAAATATTTACCTGGAAAAGTCGTATCACAAGAAAATTGTTTCTTTTCCATCAAATAAATTTGATCTCATCGTGAAGCCTAATAGAATTGCACTATGCCAGTAATGGTGTGGGGTGGGTCGATATCAATGCGAATAGCCTTCCCCTCTGAATGAAGTTGCGGTAACAAGTTGGCATCCTTTGCTGCAACACTTTACCAGTCCACAAGGTCGAATGAGGCCACGCGTTTTTTGAAATTATCTTCTCACCATCAATAGATCCAAGACAAGTCTCTAGTGCCGCCATTTTATCTGAGAAGAGTAAAGCAGTCATTTCCACAGGGACCTCTCGATCAATGAACACACCATAGTTTGCTACAGCTGAAACACTATGAACTGCCTTGTGAGCAAGCGTTACATGAGCCTTCTTAAGGTTGGTCTCCATGTTCTTGTCTCCAAGAAAATCCTTGATCTGGGGATTCTTCTCAGCCAACTGATCATACAAATAGGGTAGAAAAAGGACACAGTTTAGGAATCATAATTTTCTAGAAGTTCATCCATTCCAAGATAAAGATGCTTCGCATAAACTCCAAAAAATTGTGGAGTGTTATAATGCACTGAGGGATTTCATTTTATTTGTGTTCAAAACAATGCATGAGAGCAAGACAAAAAGGACGTGGATAAGAACAATTAAGCGCAAAAAAGGGTGGCACCACAAAGATGGGACATGTAAAGGTAGACAAGAATGGAAACAGCATTTAGGGGGAGCTCCAAATGGCAGCAGGGGCACGGGAGGTTAGAGGATGTCTAAGACACTGAGATGAGGTAATTGGAAAGGCTAGAGCTATGAAGCATACTTAAAGAAAAATGTCATAACTGCACCAGGTACGTGACTATGGCCCTCCGATAGAGTCGGCTTAAAAGAGTCATAAGCCACTAAGCCACAGTATTGATGGGAAAAAATTTATCCAGTTTAGGTTTTTAACTTGTTGCTAGTAGAGTTTAGCAGTTAGGACACTATGTTTGTCCCAGATTGGTGAGTTACAAGAAGCATCACCAATGTATTATGGTCACCAGTTACTAACAAATAACTTGGGCTTAAGCTCCAACCAGTTATCGAGCCAGTAAAGAGTGGATTGTCACATGGCGACACTCATACAATAGATTTTTGTCTTGACAACACTTATTTCAATAGATCAGAAAGCAAATTCTACTTACATTGTCAAGGAAACTTCTGATTTCATTGACGGGCAGACTGACAGCAGCAAAAATAATGTTTCCAGATTTCCTCTTCTGAGTACTTGGCATTTTATAATCACCTTTGACAACAGATCTCAGTTGTTCTACTACTTGTTCAACAGCGACTTCAAATGGAACCTGGAAGCATACAAATCACGCTGATTACAGTAAAGCAAAGATGTGCGGCTTGGGAGCAAGGAGAAGGGAAAAACTTGATCTCTTTATTGTGTGTACTGTGTGTACTGTACATGTGTGTACTGTACATGTGTGTACGGGCAGGACAAGAGTAATTTTTTTTTATGGATTTAGCAACCCATACAGAGATGTAAATTGACCTGACCTAACCGAGGAAAAAAAACATTACTACTCCGTATTAAAATGGTTACCGGGCGTTATGAACAACCAAAGTGCAAGAATTCACCACAGTGAAGCACTAAAAGTGTACACCAACCTGAATGGAGTTAAGATAATCAGCACTGGCACATAGAGTTTCTCTCAATTGCTTCTCCCATTTAGCCCAGTCGTTTGCATATGATCCTTTTGTGGACTCCAGCCTAAATTAAAGGCAGAACGTGAATTCTTAAGAGGTTGCAACCGGATAAGAAAGAAAAGATCAAAGAACAAATTAATAACACTCCAAAGACAAATGGTGAAGATACTAAAAAATTAATAACACTCCGAATTCTACTTCAATTAGTAAATTACTGCATCGCAACCTTGTAGCACTGATGGTGGAAGAAATACAAACTTAAATAACACAATTTCAAGCAAAATTAGAAATACATTGATTCGTCTTTCACCAAAACCAACAAAATTGCATCTCAATTGCCAAAACTAATCTGCGTTCTTTGGACTTAAGTTAAATCTGAAAATTTTGTCCTTATTTGAATTTTTTTTGCATTTGTTAGTTTTGCGCCAAACTTTTATGGGTTATTGATTCGTCTCGACGAGAGGAATTGGAAAAGTAAATTTTTTTTACTTTTACCCAAGTATTTTGAGAAATAACCACTTTTTGGCACTGTCATTATTGCGCTAAAAAGTGGTTATTTCTCAAAATACTTGGATAAAAGTGCCAAAATTTTACTTTTCCGATTTCTCTCGTCGAGACGAATCAATAACCCACAAAAATTTAGCATAAAACTTACAAATGTGGAAAAAATTCAAATAAAGACAACTTTCATATTTAAGTTGAGTTTAAGTTAAGTCCAATGCGTTCTTTTAAACTTATCTTAAAATAAGTTAGTTTGTCATTATTTGAATTTTTTTCACATCCGTTAGTTTGCGTCAAATTTTTGTGGATTATTAATTCGTCTCGACGAGAGGAATCGGAATAGTAAAAAAAAATTACTTTTACCCAAGTATTTCGAGAAATAACCACTTTTTAGCAGAAAAAGTGAAATAAGTTGACTTATTTTGAGAAATAAGTGGTTATTTCCCAAAATATTTCAGTAAAAGTAATTTTTTTTTTACTTTTCCAATTCCTCCCGTCAAGACGAATAAATAATCCACAAAAATTTGGCGCAAAACTAACAAATGCGAAAAAAATCAAATAATGACAAACCAACTTATTTTAAGATAAGTTATGCTAACTAAAGTTAAGATGTTTCTTGTGCCTGGTTTTTTTTTTTTTTTTTGATTGGCATTTCTTGTGCCTGGTTTGGAAGGATAAATTGCTGGCCAGCTGGCACAAGCTATATAGGCATCTCTTCAAAAGTGCTCATAATCATCTTGAGCACTCATTTGAAACAATTCTACACAGTTATGGAACGCACACAGTTAACAGAAAGTTACGGAGTCATCACCACATTCATCGTTTCAGTCCAAAAACTAATCAATGCGGTATTGCGTTGTGGCTTTGCAGTTTCAAATAGAACAAATGACAATGAACAAACATTCTTCTAAGGACAAACAATTACTGACCTGCCGTGTCTTGTTTGGTGAAGCTTGAACAGATTTATTCCCTCCTCTAGAATAGACTTCAATGAATCAGGCAGAGGACTCCTACATGTCCCAAAACAACGAAAAATAAGTCACAGACTTCCCCAGAATGTATAGACTAGCCCCTTGCATCTCGTCTGAAGTAGTCTCAACTTGTAGAAACATGTCAAACATAAGTAACACCAACTGATATATGTTCCAACTAATAGCAAACATACTAACAATAGACGTGCAATCAGGTTAAACTAATTTCAATTAACTACAAAGAACAGCAATATAATACTATACGAATGGAGAATAAAACAAAGAGATCAAAGTGGGAGTAAACAATACTGACCTATCAGGCTTCAGTAAAGGCATCTTGACAAGTGAACCAAAACGTTCAATTAGCTCACCCTCAAATTCCTTGCGGCTCTGAGAAGTGTAAGCAGGAAAGGATCACAAAATGCGTTCATGAGTATAAATCTGCATTCTTTGTGTTAATGCATCCAACTCAACCCAATTGGCAATGAGTGGAGAAGTTGCGCAGGCTCATATACTAGTTTTGGAGGTTATAATTAACCAATGTGGGACAAGCTCTAATACTCCCCTGCAGGTGCAACCCCTAACCCACAGGCGGAGAGGTAAATAATGGATCCATAACATAGAGATTAAACAAACAACGAAACAAGGTGCACTTAAGGCACAAACAATGGGGCAAACAATCAAGAGTCTTGTCGAAAGCTTGGCTCTGATACATGTTAAAGCATTCAACTCAAAATCAATTGGTAATGATTAGAGATGCCGTCCAGGCTCATATACTAGTTTTGGAGTTTATAATAATTAACTAATGTGGGACAAGCTCTAACACCCTGAAAGAATGTAAAAAAAACTTACCTTCCCATCATAAAGGTTATAGAACATTAGCAGAACATATCCGGCATTGGGAGAGTTCTTATCAAGATTCCCCTTCACGATTGACAAAGGAAAAGTCATGGAGATGCAAATCATACCAAGAGGGGTTCAAATGTAAAATCAGCTATCAAAATAGCATAGATAAACAAGTACCGGATGATTTACTCGTTGAAGCACACGAAACATGAAAACCGATAACGCATCAAGTGAAAAAGGGTTTGTTTCAGTTCCTGAAAATTAAAACAGCAACTTAGATACAAAAGTAAAGACACAAGGATGTTCCAGCTCTAACAATACATCAATAAGTTTTTCTTAGATCTATAACCGAAGGAGTTCAACCAGTTACATAAAAAAAAATTAACAAAAATGGGGAGATATGAAAAGAAATTGAACTTATAAGCCTCCACAGTGCAACTCTTCTGACAAATACGTCAACAGGGTCCTCTTGGACATTCTAACCTAGTCAATCTGAGAGAATTAGCTGGAACCAAAACCAAACAGAGCCTCAAGGCCCAACCATTGGCCTAATAGTGCACATCCATGCATTTTCTGTGGTTTGATTTTTCCCTTATTCTCATGACGAGTACCATCTTTTTTGCAGTTGTAGGGTATGCCTTTTTAGGATGAATGAATGTGATTTCATTTGTAAGGAGAAGGGAGGCACAACTTTCAGTTGATGGCTGAGCATATCCAGAATTTCTGACTGAGATTTTTTAAGTTTTGATGCATTGGTTGCTAGTTGCCTCGTATAGGATGGAAACCTATGTTTCTCTTTAAGTTCTTGCCCTTGCGGAACCGAGAGGAAATTATGCATTGCAAACTTATTAAACTGATGATCAAAAAAAAAAAAAACTTACTGTATTAAACTGTAGTTGCAGCTAAATCTCTATTCATTGGCTCTTGAGGCTCTGTTTGGTTTGGTTTGGTTTTAGTTCCAGGCTGCCTTCCAGCTAATTCTCTCAGATTGACTAGGTTAGGATGTCCAAGAGAAACTATTGACATATTTGTCAGAACATTCAGGAAGTTAAAAACAACAAATCCAGCATATGCATCAAAGCAATTAAACTAGCAACGTGAAGCTAAAACATGGTAAAACTAGTTTAATGCCTGAAACCAATAAATTTCGAGAATAAACACCTGAAGGAAGAGCTAGGCATTACCTTCAGAATCAGGTACAACAGGAACTGCAGATGCTCTTGTGTTTCTGCACATTTCTTCAATCTGTGCAATAAACAAATAGAAGATATGAGGAAAATCTGGTGAAAGAACACAAAATGCATCCAGAATAATCATCTGCTTAGCTCCTTCAAGATTGCATTTTACCTAAACCAGTACCTCCTCTCTTATGAATCCCAAATATACACCACAAACATTTGGAATAAAAATTAGCATATGCACTTTTTTTCACCTGAAGTAGTGGTCGTAAAATGTATCAAGGAGATGCCACCCATTTACACAAGACGATAACAAAAACCTATAAGACTAGAAGCCTAGAGCACAAAAGAGTCCATTGTACTTGCATAATAAGGTAATGGATGAAAACTACAAAAGATCTAGGCTAGTCGCAACTAGCCCCGATATACAACCAAAAATAATATCAAGAAACGGCTCCCCAGCCGAAATGGGCTTCTCCACACCTGGAAAGAATCTTTTATTCCATTCCATCCAGCTAAGTAACAATGGGGCGACAAAAGAATCTAGGATATTATATTCCTGCTCTGCCTTCCTCACTCGGCAACCCTCCAGCTCCCCAGAACCCTGGCCACATCTCCATCAAGCATCCATCAATCCCAAACACATCGACAAGACAACAAAATTCCAAGACCTAGACAATGAATGGGAGGTGTGAATGTGACTCCCCAGTTTTTTTGCACATGCAGCACCAGTTGACCAAGACATTCTGTCTCCTGAGTGAGGTTGTCAATCAAAAATGATTTTCCACGAGCCACCATCCAAACCAAAAAATGGCCACCATCCAAACCAAAAAATGGTCACCGTGGTAGGACCCACCACCTTCCAAACGTCCTGCGAACATAGCCATCCACCTCACCTGAGCTCCCCCTTAGTGCCTGAATAAAGGAGGATAACTTCTGCTCGTCCAACAAACGCTATACTCCCTCACCAGAGTCAAAGCAAGCAAACCAAGAAATTTGTTAAAACTCCCAATCCAGCAAAGGCCTCCAAAGCCAAATATCCCTTAACATCCAATTTGCATGAATATCCAAATAATTTTCCACAGATTTCTCCAGATCCACCACAAGAAAAAAAATAGTGGGAAAAACACATTAGTCTACAACCTGTACCCAAACACACATGCGCATTACGCATTCAAATCACTGGTACATGTGTCCCTATTGGCATGACTCATCAAGTCTATTCGCCTCCTGTCAAATCTTTTGCACACCTAACTAAGGCTGGACATTCCCATAGTTCACATTAAAAACAAGATTTCCAACAGTTACTATACAAAATCAAGGCAGCGAGTCATTCTATATTGATGATAACCAAGACCAACGAAACACAACTAGGAAATAGGTGGTCTGCTGTTTATCACTTGATTAAGATAGGCAATAAGTCCACACATAATGGCATAATCCTCCACCCTATAACGTTGTGAGAACCGAATTATCACAAGCTTTGAACTGGTGTTTCCACACCAATCCTCCACAACAAGGATTTGCAAAAGCCACCAACCCGTACATTCAGAATTTCTGGCACCAAACTTGTGGGAAGTATTTTTTCCATGAAACAACCTCAGAGATTGACAAGCTTATCACAATGTATACATGGTAGACAATATAATAAAATCGGGTACGATGAAAAAAACCAAGAAATACAGACAAGATAAGCTCAGACTTTAATCAGCTTATAATACCAATTTGTGACAGCTCAAGGCAGAAGGTGATAGATTACCAAGGAAAATTGGTTAGAATGGGGATGCCCTTTTGTCTTCTAGACAATAACGCAACTGGATATAATAATCCATCCCCAAAATCAGATCAACATATTCCTATCTTTGTTTCGCATCTCTCCAGAAAACCACAGACACAGTGTAGCCACACGTTAAGAACTACGGTTCAACACATATCCAATGTGAATCTCTTGCTAAGAACACCTAATAATGAAATAGTCTTTGTGATGCAACCACATTAAAAAATGTATCTTCTATCACCTGTGTCTAAATTTACAAAGAAATGTCACTATTTCCTTTTCTTTTACTACCAAAGGTCCAAAGCTTTCATTTTATTGAAAAATTAGTGTAATGATTCATACAGTTAACAAGGATAAAGAAAATAAAAAGATGAGTTACCCTTGACCAAACTTCTTCATTTGGGGCATTCTTGTCAGCAAGGATAACAGAATAATGCTTTCTCCTGCATTGTTCATTAACTTTATCCCAATATTTTCCTGGTGATATAAGAACCAATATGAGTAACAAATACTATTAGCTACACCTATAGCCTAGAAAATAAGAAATAAAGGCTTATTGTCAAATATGCATACGATAAGTCTTCTTCCCTCCAATACAAGTGCTCAGTCTTAGCATGAATATCAGACTTGAAACATTCGTATCATGACTGGGTTAGCACTACATAAAATAACATCCACCACATACTGGATCCAAGAAAATGCAATAGCGCTGTCAGCATTCTCGAATTCTTCCTTCTCAATTCTTTTCCCCAGCAAGGCCATTGACTGAAGTTATTTCATGTGATTTCAAATAGAGGGTTTTGTTCTCATCACCTATTATTTCTTCAGAGACAAGACCTCCATTTCTACCAGTTTAATCTAAATTAAGCATAAAAGAAGGCATCATAATTGTTGAATTGAGCACTTCAGTGGTGAAAGTATTTTATAATAGCACACATTACAATTGGCCAATTTCTCCTTAACACCAGCTGAAGGCATAACAGTTAAGAAATCTAATTTTGCTAAAAATATTTAGGAGTTTTGGAATACATGTTCAATAACTTTCTTTCTTGCATTAAACCTTAGATAACCTCCACTTATAAGTCAAATATTTAACTATTTTTCCCACCAAGGTAATTAGTGCATTGATACCTCTAACCGATTATGTTTCTAGTTACAATTTAGAGGAAGGATAGTTGCAACACTACCTCTTCCTCATATGGACACCAATTGCAGACTAAAGGGTTTTTGGCTTAGTATAACAGCATAGACATGTAGACTAAACATAGGTAGACAAATGGTAACAAGATTGCCATAATTTGCAGATCCAACAAAAGAAAATGACTCCAATATCAGTTCATCAAAGCAGCATGAAGCATATAATATTTACTGGGATCAAATAAGATATTACCAAAGCACTATACATAATTAAGAAATATCATAACTAAGTAAATTTAACAGATTACATCAGGAAACAGTAAGAATGGCCAATTTTGACCACTATTATACACGTGTATTCCAAAGCATCATCAATATAACAGTTTCGCAAAAATATCTCATACCTTTAATAAGATCACCCATCAGACTATTAACTGGACGATCATCTCCAAGACCTTCTGGGGCATTTACAATTTCTTTACAGAGTGCAGATTTTGCACAACCAGGTATTCCTGAAAATGGAAATTCGAATATTGAATTCTCGAAGTTATTAACAAGAAAGAAAATATGTTGACTGGCTATATATATTCACAAGAAAAACATGAATATAACTCAAGCCAACAAAGAGTCAATTAAGATGACAAATTTCAAGTTAGAATATTAGAAAACTCAATAGAGAGATGGCAACGAAACTGATAATTTAAAGGAGAATTTAGAGACATGTTAACAAGGACTAAGTACTTTCAACATGCAATTTTGGCTGAGCACATAACGGGAAAGCTTTACAAACAAAGGGAGCTTGGTGATTTGGTTGTCTTTCACACTCACCTATGCCTTCAACGGAAGGAAATCCATATGCACCAAGAAGGGGGGAAAACATAGTCTCCAAGGTGTATTTACACAAACTCATCCAGATGGAAAGCAAGAAGACTTGTAGAATATAGAGATAGAGATAGAGATGAAAAGGAGGAGAAAATAAAATGGGTGAGAGAGAGAGAGTAACCTATCCCCTTAACGGAAGGAAATCCATATGCACCACCAAGAAGGGGAAAATAATATCCCCAAGGTTTATTTACACAAACTTGTCCAGATGGAAAGCAAGAAGGCGTCTTGTAAGGTCGACTCAATTTCCATGAGCAACTCTATATGGCAACCTCACAAGACAGGCCAAACCCGAGCTCAGCCACAACTTAAAGAGGTTCGATTTGAGTGAGCCGTTAACAGAACTCGTCTTAAGCTCAACTCCAGCTCCTTGATTGTCAACAAAACAATACACTGCCAATCAGCTTTTCAAGCCAAGCTCAATTAACTAAAGAACTTCAAACCATGATCTAGCTTAACTCTTTTCCCTCACAAGCGAAACTCGAATGACTTTAGTTGATTAGCTGGCCACAGTTATAGCCCATAAATTCTGGCCAAATAATAAGTTGGAGAGTTTGTGGCTGCTCACACATAGCACCCACACTTCCTTACTATCCACACTGGATTTATGCAGATAAGATGATCTTTAAGTGTTTGGCTGCTTCCCTATTGGTTTTTAAATTATAAAGAAAAATGACTTCTATCCAATAGCTATTCTGATATGGTGTTCCTATTTTGTAGAACTCCGCATGCACACAATTCTACAAAGTTGATGACCAGACACTTTTTTTTTCTCTCCCAATATAATATGCTGGGACAAATTGCATACATAACAAGCTAAGGGAAGTCTCATGTGGAAGATGGTAGGAATTCGATGGCTTAGGAACAATGGAGGTCAAGAGGATGAGACTTAAGCAAGTCCAAGAGAGAAAAGGAGAGATGACAAGATATTATGTGCCTAGCCAATTTGTAGGGGATGGAACCAAAGGAGATTTCATTAGGAAAATCTCTTTGTAGTGCCAATTGAAAATATTTGTTTTTGTGCAACAACTGTTAAAGCATCCAATTAAAAATCAATTGGCAATGAGTGGAAAGGCTGCCCAGGCTCATATACTACTATAGTTTTGGAGTTTATAATTAACTAATCGGAGACAAGCTCTAACACTCCCCTTGCACGTGCAACCCCTGACCCACTCGCAGAAAGGTAAATAAAGGACCCATGACGTAGGGATCACAACGAAACAAGGTGAGCTTAAGGCACAAACAACAGGGCAATCAATCAAGAGAGTTTTGCCCAAACGCCTCCACAAGCCTAACTCTGATACGATGTTAAAGCATCCAACTCAAAACATATTGGCAATGAGTGGAGAAGCCACCCAGGCTCATATATTAGTTTTGGAGGCTATAATTAACCAATGTGAGACAAGCTCTAACACAACCAAATAAGTAACCAAAAGTTTCAATAATTAGGATCGACTTGACTCAAAAAGTGTGCCAATTTTGTATAGAATATAAAGTTCATAATTTCCATTACTACATTACGAGATCCATTCAATGGAGGACAGGTGGCACACCCCTCGGTCTGACAAAACATAAGTAGTGGAGATCCTAGGCTTGTCTCTATTGGACGGAAGCAATACCATAAACAGTTAAATGACATTGTGGAGGTTGTGACCACGTCTCTTGCATGCTTTTCCAAGCTGCCCTGTCCTGCCTGCACTACGGAGGCCCTGTCACATCTGCATTAAGCATGCTGTCAAGCCTGCACTACACGGGCGCAGAGCAGGTTAGCCACCCATATCAGATGGCAGTGATAGTCAGTCCTTGTCTCCTTGGGTCTCTGTCTCTCCAATGGTCCCACACAGGATTGCTTGGGCTAGCAGGTGAAGGTGGCCTTGCGGTCCCCTAGGGGAATCAAGCAGTAGGTTTGTTATAAGTAAGTGTACAAGTTACAACCAAAAGGCCTAGGCGAAGGGAGTGTGCTCCAATCCATGCTTTATATATGCATCATCAATGGTATTCCCTTTTTCTGTGGTAGGATGCAAACCTGGTAGGCTAAGTGGCGACAGTGCATAGATGTAGCCAAATTAATCATCTCATGCCAGATTAAACTTTTTATTATGCAACATCATGAATTCTCGTAGAGTATTGTAGCGACTTAAATTTCTCTCTTATAAATTTATACCTGGAAAGAATACTATCAGAGCCTCATCCTTGGCCACAGTATCCTTGGTAGATGGGCTTGGAGGTGCTTCCTCTTTCTCTGTATGAAGATCTCCCTCTTCATCTCTACCTCCTTCAACAATTGCCATGAAATCTTCAGCACTCACTAAGTTCCCAGCAGATCCTATCAGAGCCTGATTCTGTTGGCTACGTTTTGCATACTGTTCAAGAAATGGTTCCGCTTCACTGAGGTAAGTGGATGATGACAACGCTTTCTTCCCATACTTCCTTCGTATGTAAACCGCCCTATACACAGAATAACATGTATTCAGCATGCCGCACGTTGCATTCCCGGAAGTGTAAAACCAAATAGAAAATGCAGCAAGTGCAAAAATAAACAGCATTACCATTCATCCAGCATCTTGCTGAGTTGATTCTGCTTTTCTTGGGAAGTGTTCCATATTTTCATTTGCCTAAAATGTAAAAAAATAGTCACTGACAATATTCTCAAAAACATGTGCAATACAAATACAAGCATAATTGGTCCCCATATCAACGATGTCATAGTTGCACTCATCCACTTGGCTTTGCACTTTGAAACTAAAAATGCTCTCAGTTGAAATAATTTGAAAAGTGATATGCAGACCGCAAGAACCTATAATGGCATCATTTGGACATTCTGACACAATGTTTCAAACACAGGATCAAATAACTACAAGAGAAAAGCCATACTACGTAGGTCAGAGATGCAAAGCACCTCAAACTTAGGTACAACAGACGTAAGTCAAGTAACAGCTTCTATCAACTATAATGACCTTAAAAATTGGCATTGTCCTGTTCGACTGTCCTAATATTACTTTCTGAACAGATTGGTCTCTTTTCCAAAGGCTCCTCTTATGTTGTGAATACAAAATCAAATAGTATTTTTTGAATGATTCCTATGTTGTGAGGGAAAATAAATTCAATGAACTAGTGAAACTGTATTTGTAAAAAGCCACCATTGGAACCTAATCTTGCAAAAGTGCACTTTAGTACTCAAAGGTGCAAATTTAAAGGATCCAAGGATCTGAGCCATACATGTTTATATGACTAAGCTGAAACAAATATTAAGCAGAAGTACCCAAAACTATACTAAGAAAAATGATAGCCCAAAAGCTCCCAATAGCCTCCAATGAGATGAATACACGATAAAGCACATTGTAAATACAAAAATCATACCACTAGAGAAACACAATCTAAAAAACAAAACTCACACCCCTAGAAATTTTGTCACCTATGGAACCATTGGAACCATAATTGGGGAGGAGAAAAAACATGGGTATATCAGACTGGTTGCGTTCTGAATATGTGAAGCACACAAAGCACAAGAAACCTAGAAAGCACAAGAAACCTAGGCATGCTTCAACCGCAACTCAAGTGTCCCTAATTGCATACAGACACTCATATCAAGAGGATTCATAAGAGTCGAATGAATCTCATCTTATCTTATCCACAGAATTTTACAAAAATTCTCCACTTGCCAGACTATTACACATATCAAGTGACAGTGTATTTAAGAAACACCTTTATATACAATTTGTAATAATAGATCACAATCAAACACATATAGAGACTCCAACTTATTATAATCACATCAGCCAAAGAAATCTTTTCTAATCTTACACAAATTTCTCCAATGCAACAAAACTAAATAACTTATCATGCTCCTCCAGATCCAACCATAACTTGGTGAAAATACGGACAATTTTACCTCAGATAATAGGTCTTGTAAGCAGCCGGACCTTGCTTGAAAAGAATTGACAAGCCATTGCGGATTAAAAAGGTTCGCAACTGTGCAGCACAAGAAGAACAATGATGAATGTGTGATCTTCCAGAATATCTGAAGAGAACATAGCGGAAAGGAGCAAATAGTACATATTCAAAAGAACACAAGGCCCTACGTTTGAAATGAAAAGATAATTGGCAGGCAATCAATATCAAAAGACAAAACAACTAGACCAAAGATCTAAAATGGTGATCTTCAATCTGCAATCGAGGTAGTGAGATTATCATCATCCACATTTGCTTATCTACTAAATGCTTTTTCCCATTGGCCTGCATACCTTATATGTCAGAAATTTCAACTTGATCATCAAATTTGCATCTTCATCAGCTAAGCCATCTTTTCTTGATGTTCCGTCACTGTTATTGACGTTTTCCACTAAATCATTGCTGTTTTTGTCCATTTCAGCAACTTTCTCCTTGTTTGCCTTGAACAAATTTATGTCAACAAAAAACCCTGGAAAAGTAAGAACCACCACGTCATTTAACAGAAAATGCGCACTTAATAAAGTGATCAAAACATTACAAAAAAATTCTTGCACAACTTTCAGTAGTGTTACTAGATTTCTAGAATCAACACCATCAGTGTAGGTTTCACTATCATTTCTGAATAACATATACACTTCATCATCCTACTTGTATTCTTGCAACAAGTACCATGACTGCTATTGACCAGTGTCACTTCCGAGTCTTGTTTACTGCAATGATCAAGGGATCTGGATCATCTGATCCAACTTACAGTTGACATCATACCTCTCTTCAAGGTGGTTGGGGGTAAGATAAAGTATATGGCTTATCTGCAGCCCCAGTGATCAAAACCGCCCCAAAGTGTTTTAAATGGTCCAGATTTGTCACTAATATCTTACCGGTAGGATACTTTAACACATTTGAATCATTGAGTGTATAGATAAACGGCCGAGAATCAACTGTAGAGGCTCCTTTGCAATCCAACTGTAGAGAAGTCGGGTCCTAGACTCCTAGGATAAATGTCAGAAAGGGCTTCAAGAAGGGACACTTCTCCAGGTTGCAAAATCTAAAGTTCTTACTAGAACTCATAAGAAAATAATAAGACAGACAGTTACCTCGATATAGAGGCCACAATCCTGGTTTGTTTCTGAAACACAAAAAAGGATGTTCAGTCAAGAAATGGAAGGACCATGCATAGCAAAAAAATGAATTCCATCATCCATGATATCTGTCAAGCAAAAGACCAGATGAATCACTCATTTACAAGTTTGAGTTTAAAAGGTACCTCATCTCTTTCTGATATCGTCGAAACACTGAATCGTTGTGGACATGAATGACCATTTTAAAATACAGGTCGTCAGTAGATGCAGAACCAACTTTGTGGAAATTATGGTAACACTTGAAGGCTGCAGAAAAGTGCCTCTCTCTCATCAGCTGAATCATTTCCTGACTTGAACAAAGAATCAAAGTTAAAATCATGGAGAAGTAAGAATAAGAGGTCAGGAAAAAAATTCTGCAACATTGATGTATCCAACATGAAGCCACGAAATATACAAAACAGCGATTAACAAAATCATAATATCAGATGGGCTCAATAGGATTGTTATGCTCAGAGAGAATCATTTAAAGCATCAACAGGCCAAATAAGGATATAATTGTGACAAAACATATGGGAGAGAGAACGGATTTGTATTACTGAATATTGAGACTAAATGATTCCAATGCTAACACAAACTTAAATAGAGAAAAGCCTAGAAATCTATACCTAAAATAGAAGATTACAAAGAGATATGATTACGATATTATCACGATACGATTCTATGCCTAAAATACGAGATACGACGAGATCACGATGCATAATACTTTCACAGCCTCCCTCAAACTCATGATGAGAGCCCGGAGAGAATCGTGAGTTTGCCAAGGAAGTAACAAAACCGAGTGCCAAAACCTGCAAAAATGAGATTGTGCAGCTCTAAAGGAAGCAGACAGAACAGAACGAAGAAGAAATCCAGATTTATGAAGTCACGAGCAAACTTCATTGCCAAATTCAGATAGGTTGCGACAACTCAGAGGTCCTGACAATAGATTGAGATACAGAGTCAGACGCTTGATACACATCAAGCCAGATGCTCAACCTCAATTGAGCAAGCAGCCCGGAGGCACATGCAGAAGGCAGACAGAATACAGGTCCTCAAACAAAAGATAGAAATATAGGTCGTCGGACGGACGGATAATTCAGAAAGAAGAACAGATTAGGATAGCAAACAAAAGAACAGATGTAGACACACAGAAGAGCCGGATACAGAGGAGAGAGCTAGAATAGATACTAAAAGGGTAACCAAACAAACCAGAACAGAGGAGGGAGCCAGAAGAGAGCCATAACAAAGCCAGAAAATCAGATGTAGAGAAACAAAGTAAGAGTCAGAGGAAGGGAGACAGAGATGCAACCAAAGTGAGTTATGAACACCCCCATGGTTCACCGATGGCCAAAAAGAGCAGAGAAACTGAGCACAGGAGGCTGATATAGCTCCTGCGAGGGTCGCCGAAGGCTGAAAGAGCGTGGCGAGTGCTGATGGAGGTCGAAGAAGGCTGTTTTTAGAGGTTTCGAGCACCTATGCAGCAGATCTGAGGATTACGAGCTCCGACGAGGGTTGCCGGACCTGTTACAGAGGTCGGAAAGCTGTTGGAGCAGAAATAAAGGTCTGTGGAGGGCTGGCGGAGGTGCGTTGGAGGTCGGGAGGACTTGCCGGAAGTGCAACAGTGGTTGCCGGAGGTGCTACAGTCCAACAACGTCAGAAACAGAGCTGTTGGTGTCGGGCAACGTCAGAAACAGAGCTGTTGGTGTCGGGCAACGTCAGAAACAGAGGCAAAACAGATTGATGCAGAGACTGAAATGCTTCCAACAATTGTAGAAGAAGAAGGATCGTGACAAAACAAATAAGTGTCCGGCGGACAGCGGCGAGGCATAAGCCGCCCGCCGGAAAGCAAATATCCCATAGGCCTAGATCTTAGGCTCTGATACCATGTGACAAAACATATGGGAGAGAGAACGGATTTGTATTACTGAATATTGAGAGTAAATGATTCCAATGCTAACACAAACTTAAATAGAGAAAAGCCTAGAAATCTATACCTAAAATAGAATATTACAAAGAGATATGATTACGATATTATCACGTTACGATTCTATGCCTAAAATACAAGATACGACGAGATCACGATGCATAATACTTTCACAATAATAGCAAACCATAAAGCCCGAGCAGTAAAGCCATGGATATGCAGTAGAGATGCTCAAAATATACTCCTATCTTCTTTCCATCAGACCATATATCAATATTAAATTGATTCCAGAATGTACAAAACAGAAAACAGATAAACCGTTATCTAAGTAGTTTATAACCAGGAATTCTGCAACACCTAAAGCCTCACTTGCCAGTTATTTACTTATTCATTAACTTTTTATAAGCAAGTAGCAACAAATTCTGACCTGCAATTTAGTGGTTGAAAAATCAGCAGGGTGCGCTTGCAAAAACTTTGAAAGAACAGAACGATCAGCGATTCGAGAATGTGAATCAGTTGCTCCGTTTCCCAACCAATCCACATAGTTGGGGCAGAAAGAAGTGCCAACGCTCTCAAGAAGTGCTTTTATTTGCTGCAGTAGAGAGCCAGAAGTGCCAACACTCTCAAAAAAATGATTTAAGAATGAAACAAGTCTTAATTTTGGAACATCATATACTGAAAGGACCTGGTTACCTGATTTTCATTTGACCTATTTGCAGCACATATCTCCCGCAAGCTCGGTCCAAGATCCAGGTTGGCTAATAAACAATGCAATAATAGGCAAATTACAAACGACATAAAAATTATTAAAAATCCATTGCCAACACAATTATCAAACTTAAAAGAAGAATGACAACTCAACCAAACATTGCAAATGTTTAGTAAGGACAACTACATGGAAGTAATTGTGATGAGAACAATGAATGGGAAAGGTGAGTGCCACAGGTGGTGGCAATGAAAATCAGATCAGAGAATATTTAATGAGATAGTCCCACCATGTGTGTAAACCAACTAATACATACCAAGTGGAAGGTACCAAAAGGACAAGAGGAAGGCCAAATAACGAGTCAAAGACATGGTGTATAATACTCGGACTCAAGCTCAGGGTGTCTTAGAACAGAACCAATATGTGAACAATGGAACAAATCCAGACAGCCGGTCCCAAGTGATTGAAATGAAGACTACTCAAGTCAAGCAGACAATTAATGCAGGATGTGAATACAGGACAAGAGGAAGGACAAATAAAGAGTCAAAGACATGGTGTATAATACTCGGACTCAAGCTCAGGGTGTCTTAGAACAGAACCAATATGTGAACAATGGAACAAATCCAGACAGCCAGTCCCAAGTGATTGGAATGAAGACTACTCAAGTCAAGCAGACAATTAATGCAGGATGTGAATACAGGACGAAAACAATGTTGTCTTTGTACAGATCTGCTTTGGTGAAATTCACACCAAAAAGTTCTTTGTTTTGAATGTATGTTCATTTGAAACCTTTCCACCAGTCATGTTCCCTTTTACAGTAATCATAGTAACTCATAGCTAGAATGCAGATTCCAGTGACTCCCATGTGAGTCAATTCTTCGGTAACCCAACAACAAACAAAGCCATATATCAGGCCCTCAGCTAATGTTAGAAAGGTTCTTTTTTCCATATAATCGACCAGGAATGCTAAAAATTGTTTAATAATCAAGAAAAATGTTCCACCCCCTTTTAGTTTTCCTTTTTTCCCCTTCTGTTATCCTTTATTTTTTTACACTTGCAACCAAAAACATATTTATTTGCTCAATATAGTATTTTACATCTACACCTCGCCTTTATTCAACCAATTCCAAAGCTCAAACTCTGGGAAAGCAGAAATAGCTGACATTCAAAATCTTTAAAACCTCGTATTCAGGTTCAGTAAATTAGCCACTTCACTAAACCTTTGATTGGCAAATCTAGATGTCTCAACTTAAGTTACATTCTAACCCTTCAATGAGACAATTAAGTTTAAATTTAAAGAGATAGGCTGAGTCAGCTGACAAATGAAAGGAAAGAGTGACAAGACTGAAGCTGACAAATGAAATGACTAGAACAGAGAATACTCGTAACGAAACATTCAAAGAGCTAAGAGCATAAGATGCATAACAGCACCTCCCTCAAAAGGTTGCAGTGGAAAATCTCTTAAAACCTGCTCCATATGTTTTGAGCTCTCATGGCTCACTATACGGGCCACAAGACCCTCCAAGATTTCACCCTGCACCTTTATATGGTCTTTTGATCCTGCATATCAAGCTAGCCAATTTATTATTCAGCAGAGCTTAAAAACATTAGCTAAAGGGACAACAATATTGGCTTAGCATATTACAAGAACCCTGGACGACGGGAACATTATAGCCTTACAAGGTAACTCATCAAAAAATCTGTCAAAAAACTCATGTTGCAGGGTGTGCTCAATTATAAATTCACATTTTCTATAATTTTGCAAACAAACCTTTCAAAGCAAACTACAAAAATAAGGCCCACTAGTCCATGACTATAGTTTGTTTTTGCCAAACCTGTTTCCTATTTTTGACATTTCCAGTTGTTAGATCACCCAATTGTCCCAAAAGCTTAAGCTATCCAGAACTTGTACCCAACCATGTCTATCAAGCTACTCAACACAACCTCAAACAGACGCGGAGAGGTAACCAAAATGAACTTAATTTGAAGCACAAACAAATACAGAACAGATTGTGCACTAACAAACAATACGGGGAACAAACACGGACAGCGAGACTTGAACCCAGGGTCCAGAGAGCTCTTATTCCATGTTAGATAGTAGTAAATTTGCTCAACAACGTACATCAAGCTATTCAACACCAATTACACTTCAACATTTAATTCAAGAAATAAAAAGCATCTATTAGAAGCAATACATAGAGCTAGAATGTTTAGTAAATAAAATCAGCTAGAGATGCTAATGCCTACGGGTCCAAAGGCCAAACAACGAATTACCCTAAACACAAGGAGGTGTTGATGTCAAAGTATGTTAGAAAAGGAAGCTGGAAATTGTGGTCTACAAAGCAAGATGTAAGAGAGAGAAGAGTGATCAGGAGCAGAACAGCAAAACCACTTATTAGTTGGAGTTGAGAAACAGTAAGAGTTCGCATGAAGAAAAAGAGACACAGACAGGGGCACATGCTCACCACCATTTAACATAGATAAATACATCTTACACTTTTGTATAGCTAAATATTAATCTACCATATGTGCACATCGAAGAACATAAATATCCCTAACTTTTATGGAAACAAATTCACAATTAATGTCATTGTAGAGTCTTTTCTCCCAAAGAATAACGAGACCGAAAAACACTTTGTTGCAAGAAACACAACCTTGGAGAAAAAGGCTGTAGTGCACTGCACTGTTGACATGGTACAGGCTGTAGATAGTATACCCCTTTCATAACACAACCCCGAGATGAGAAAAGCCCTTGACTAAAGTTCATAGGAATACATAAGCATCACCAGAACTAAATATGTAATTATACATCAACTGTACCTGGTACGGATATATCAGCAACTTCATCAAGAGCCTTACATACAGGCACTGCTGTTCCTTCCTCGCAGAGTGCATCATAGGCAGCAAAAAACGATGTCACTGATTTCCTAGAGTAAGAACACAGATAAATCAGACATAAAAGCTTTGATCCTGAGTCAAGTTTTCCATGGAAAAACTAAATAATCAACCATCAGAGTGCATACTGGACCAAACTTAAAGCCCCAACAAGAAAGCAATTGTCATACAAAAAAACTAGCGATGCATTCCTTAGGCAACAGAAGGCGTTCTCTACTAATGCCTGATGTTCCTGATGTATTCTCATGTTCTTAAATCATGTTCATGCGACTCAATTGCAAGGATATCTACAATTCTGTAGTCGCTAGTTCTCTTAAAACAAATGAAAACAATGTAGAATGACAAATGAATACTTTTAGGTGTTGCAAACAGAATCTTCTACAGTTCAGAATCGCAGGGTAGCCAAACCATAAAATAAAATTCTTCATAATTCCTCGAAACAAAAATGGGAAAATTCATACTCTTCCACTGTAGCCAAGGTAAATACTAAATAGCCATCTATGCCTAATAATTAAAGAGATACAATCTATATCACAAGAAGAGTACTAGGTCTGGGGCAAGCCAAGGGATAAAAGTCAAAATAGCAGCACAAAAAATGCAATTAGACCAACACACATTACAACAGCTCTAGAAAATTCTACTCTCATTGTTTATCATTTAGAAAATTCTACTGCCATCACCTTGTTGAGAATAACCAGATATGATTTGTCGGAAGGCGCCATTCCCTACAAAAGGCGATTATATCAGGAGTTGAGTAGAACATTGGTTTCCATTGCCTAATTCCGCGACTGCGGTCACAACCACTGCTCAAGAAAATAAAGGACACAACCATCAGGATAAATATGACCATGGCATAAGGCAGATGAGAAACATCCTTGATGATAAGAAACTCAGACATTTTTCCTAACAGTATAAGCTAAGGAAGAAGCCAATATATAAGAAATGAAAATGAGCCATGAATTGGTGCAGATTCATCACCCGATTTTTTTTAAGAAAATATAACCTCTTAGGGGAGGTTTTTTGGGGGTCTGCTTGGAAAAGAAATGTTGAGTAGCACATATCTAGCAGTATGTGAAACACAAGCACCAAAAAAACTATTTCCTTCAACAAAAGGCTGCTCAAAGGAATAGGTCTTCAAAATCAATAGTGATGTAAGTTTAGAAGAAACTTGTGCACGATATAATAACCTACATGGACAGGATATTAAGTGCTAAAAGCGGGAAAGGTTTTGTAAAAGCAAGAAACAAGAGGAAAAAGGAAACTTATCATAGAAAAGAGAAAGATATATGCTGCAATAAGTATTCACACAAAATATCTTGACACAACCCATAAATACTTGTGTCAAAAAGACAAAGAATAATGTATAGGTAACAGATTGTCAATAACTCTTCCGTGAAGAAAGAGAAAAGATGTCCTACCATAGTCTTCTCGAGGACGTTGTCCATGGTCTCCCAAAACAGCAGTTACCAGTTCCATTGATACACACATATGATTCCTCTGGAAAATTATTGATGTTAATATTCCCGAACAAAGAAAAATTCTAAAAGAAACAATTGGACTCATGCTTTTTCTCATCAGCTAGAAAAAAAAAAAAAAAAAGAAGAAGAAGAAGAAGCAAATGTAAATAAAAATATAAGCATGCTCATCATCATAGTGCACGGGTGTGATACCTAGGACGCAAGGGGTGAGAAAACATGCATAGCTGAGATATGCTAAGAACTGAACTTAAAGACCACCATTCCCACTTTTCTGCAAGTGAAAAGGCCTACATTCCAGTCTGGGAAAAAGACAGAATAGAGTATATCTATGGTAGCAGGAAGAAAAGAAGGCGAAATGATTCATCGAATCTGAAATCAATAAGAATGGTAAAAATGCAGAATAATGCTTCACAGAAGGAAATAAAACAATGAGAGGAACAAGAACTCGTCTCAAATCAATAATCAATCCATTGCAGTAGATCCATCATATAAAGAGATCTAGCCACTATGTAAACAAAGAAAGTGCCAACATCCCAAGATGAAGTAACTTCACTAACTTTTAAAAAAAAATACAACGTATGTGAAAAAGTTGCTTAACTTACTCAAGAAATTTTATAATCAGATCGTGCCAATGAATATCAGGTTTCAAAAAAAAAAACTCATGTGAAAACATGCCTCAAGGAAGTCATTGAACTGTGCTTGCTTTTTGCGGGCTTCAGTTCCCCATGCTTCGCGAAACATCCTTCCAAGAACAAAAACACCGACAGCAGTGTATCTGCACCAAAATCATCGCATCCAGCAAGCTTATTTTTAAAATTATGACATCAGTTACAGGCACAAATAATTAAACACTGGAAAACTAAAATCAGTTATATGATTAGAATACTCCTTAAAAGAGCACCCAAAGTTTCTCCCAGCAATCACCCTAATCATGTGATATTCCCTATTGAGTATTTCATATAACTACATCCCATGCAAGCCTGTTTGTCTGATAGCCATGATCTTTCGCAAAATCGCCCTTAAACCTACAATTACTATCTTACTGTTCCACTTGCCTCACAAGCTCACAAATGAGAGATCTATGCATGAAGAAGTGGACAAAAATAAGAGCAGTCAATCAAAATAACAATGGACAAGAGTGCAGAGTCATCCACAATAATGTTCCCTCAACACACCTAGTTCTTTTTTTATCAAAGAAACTATCCAAAAAGAAAAAAAGATACGTTGACGCACATAGTTGTCATTTACCTTGGACAAAACTCAATTGAAGCAAAAAGTTCTAGAGCATTCATTTAATCATGTTCACAAGATTTGTAAGTAGTAATACAAATGGACAGTTTGAGAAGTTCCGTAATTTGTTTTGCAAGACTGTGCTTTGGAATTTGTACTACTGTAGTCTGGTGTAATGAAACTACACTTTGGTTTAAAGTTCAAAAACAGGACGAAGAAGGCTAGGAGTAACAAACAAGGGAGTCGCTCCAGTAACTCACCCCTTATACTAGCAACTCAAAGGCAGTATGTGCACACTCTTGCACAACTTATCCCTGAACTAGACAGATAATGTTAATGTGCATGGGTAAAATGGAGGAAAATCCGGTACAGAGCATATGAAAACACATTTTCCCTTGGACCCGCTTAAGTGATGTTAAGAGCAAAGAAGAAAATGAACTCCGCCCTTTTTGGAGGCATTTCATTTCCCTTTTTGGAGATATTTCACTAGATTTTGCCCATGAATATGAGAATCTGGGAAGGCCTAAAGCATGAAAAAGAGAGCTTTGCGATTTCTGCTTGAACTATTCAGTAGCTCATATTTGTATATCGCCGAGTCCCTTCACTTCTTTGTCTCTAGGCGTTGAATCAATTCTGCTTTAACCTCATTAGAGAACCTCAAAGAGTTTCTCTGCTCAATCATACTAAATATCGACTCATTCCAGAATAGCGGAGGCTTAACTTGTAACAACCATAGGAGTGAGTCTTGTTCCTTGTAGTACTCCGTCAAAGTGTATCTCGAAACCTCTAATTGTAGAGTAGAATTTACCCTGTAAAAAGAGATTGCAGGGTACCAAAGAGGACAGTCTATTAGAAGGAGTGGCCAATCGTTGTGATAGGAGAGCGGAGAGCCACATGAGGAGCTGATAACAAGTTAATGCTTGTGGTTTGGTGGTAAGAAGTTGCGATTGCATCCTAGCTACGAGGTTGTAAGATGCCTAAGTTGTATTTACTTCTTGAATAGTGGATTGTTTCTCAGCTTATACCTTTGGTTTTTCCCCCCTTCGCAGATTTCCACATAAATAGTTCCCTTGTGGTGCTTGATTTCTTTATTTAGTTCCATTTGATATGTAATGGTATTTGTTTTGCTTGAATGGAAAATTCAGCTCATACTTGTTAATTAGTAGCAGTTAGTATTTAAGGCCTACTCCCTCTAGTACATCCCTAGCACACTTTAAGTAATACTTGAATACTTGGAAATTAAACCAGAATCAACAAAAAAGTTGGAAAGGAGCCGGTCAAGGATCACAAATTTTAATCTTACATATTTCCATAGCTATTTTTGGCATAAGCTCCACCCTCATGACCCGCATACATGAAAAGAGACCCTGAATGTTTTAGCGAGACCTGCAAGCAGCAATATCCCCAAATTAAACACTATATGTAAAAAACTACAATCAACATTTATGCAGCAATGAAAGTATCATTTGGCCATCTAGTAAAAATAATAAATCCCATGATTTGTTCGCACAAATAAGTTCTAAGTAAATTTTGATGAACAAAACTAACAACCAAAGATGTATTTAGTGGAAAACTTGTTAGATAAATCAATAGTCCAAAAAGCATAAGCTGTTTGGAATAAACAAGTTCTCCATAGTAAAAATTTAGGAACATAAGTTACAAAACAAACAACCAAAGATGTACTTCGTGAAAAACTTGTTAGATCACCAATTGTGAAAAAACCATAAGTGGTTAGGAGATGGGTCTAGTCCATCAATGTATATCAAGCTCTCTCTCATGTGCCATCCCAACTTGCACATGAGACAAAAACACTCATTATCCCCAGAAGCAGAGTTCACAGGGAGAAATCTAAACCCAACACATCCCAGAATCCAAATCTCTGGTTCCACGTTGGATCATCAAAACTGTGCCAAAAGCTGAAGTTGGTACAAAATATGCCAACATTGTAAGTCAAGCTACCCAACTGTCCCAAAAGCGTAGGTTTACAAAATAGGCCCACAAAATTAAGAGGTTTTTTCTAATTTACATAACTGAAAGAGAAGATCTCATCACAGAAAATTAAAGAAGCTGAGGATTATAGATCTCCAACCTCCATAGTTGCCAAACCTTTGGACACCATCTCTATCATCCTCGTCCTTACCTGAAGCAAACAAAAGCAAGAAAGCAATGACTGATGCAAGTCTAATTTCAGATGTAGCATTGAGACGAAACAAACGACATCATCATCCACTAACTTAGCAGCAAAAATGTAATTATGAAATGTGGAGTAGCTAGCAACGATCACAAAGACGTGGTATACTAAGTATATGCTGCCACACATGAAGACCGACCAAATTTGCCTGACCCCAAACGGGGTACTACAAAGGTTTATGGTGGAGGCTTAACATTTGGCTTAACATTTTTTTTAAGACTTCATGACTAATAGTTTCATCTCTGTACTAGCAGACTCTCAAGAATAGTAACATAAATGTGATACAAACTATGCACAGCCCTGGGCACTTCCAATTCCAACAGATGCAAAATCTAGCTTCCACTTCAGAGAAAACGGGCGGGAAACCACAAAATGATTCATCCTACAGCTATAATAGAAGGTAGTCAGAGCACCAGACAGACCAAGAAAAAAACTGTGTAGCTATAAATAGCCAATAAACAATGCTAACACGTGCCTATCCATGGATTGTGGAGAATAAGAAAAGAGACTGGCCGCAAGACAATTGACCAGATTACTGCACCAATTCACTTTCAAGACCATTATATTTCAAAGATGGAACCTTTTACTTGCTTGACCAAAATCATTATCCGAGAATCAAGAACCACTGCAAATCATCATTACATTGCTCTCATAGTTGCCATTAGGAGCTTGATGCTTCATGGCATGCAATGTTAAGGAATTCCTGAAATTCTATGATTTAAAAGTTTCATAAAAGATCCTGTTACAATCCATTTCGATTGTAAACCTACTAACCTAATTTCGATCATGAAGTGCACACCCATACCTATACCATAATGCCACATTTATTGAACACTTCTCTGTCATCCACAAAGGTTGCAATTTCTGGCTATCAATGAATTTATAATGATAAAGGAAACGTCATGATTATCTAATATAGCTACATTGCTCTCATAGTTGCCATTAGGAGCTTGATGCTTCATGGCATGCAATGTTAAGGAATTCCTGAAATTCTATGATTTAAAAGTTTCACAAAAGATCCTGTTACAATCCATTTCAATTGTAAACCTACTAACCTAATTTCGATCATGAAGTGCACACCCATACCTATACCATAATGCCACATTTATTGAACACTTCTCTGTCATCCACAGAGGTTGCAAGTTCTGGATATCAATGAATTTATAATGATAAAGGAAACGTCATGATTATCTAATATAGCTGTGAAATACCATAAGCAATTAACAGATATGTATTGCTTTCATTTCCTTTTAGCGAATAAAAATAGGGAGTAAGTTAAAAAGAGTTCATATGATGATTTGAAACTTAATACAAATATACGAATAAGTTGTTCTAGGGTAATCATTTATACCTCATTAGGACTACAAAACAAAATCAAGTATAATCGAAACAAATTACCTCTTGGTCAGACTTCTCATTCTCGAATTTGGGATAGAAGGTAGCCCTTATTTGCGCAAGGGAGTATGTGGAGTTGTCCACAGTGAAATTCTCCAATATATTACTCTTAAATAACTTGCTCAAATCAGCACTGGTTTTTTCAGCTGTTTGATCAGCAGGTGCTTTTTCAACTTCTATAGCTGTGGCTCCCCTCACTGTTCCATAAGACCTGGGTTTCCAGACAGCATGCTGCCCTTCCACGGGGCCACGGTTCTGTGATCCAACACTACCAAATTGTATGGACGGAGTGGCAGCATGGGTATGCCCACTGTTTTCTGCGATACTAGTTGCACCAAGTCTGCTAGTGATAGGTTCAGCTGCCCCTGCTGACATACTGTCACTGCGTGGAGACATCATAGAGGAACCTGGCTTTTCTTTCCATCTTTGTTCCCTGTGCCCAGCCCTTATCTGTGTCCAATAATAAAATAATTGTTACAAGATCTCAGGCTACAAAACCGAGACCAAAAGGAATCCAAATCCAAAGCCACCTTTTGTCATTCATAAAATCAAGGTATGTAAATGTAGGGAAATATGCAAGCAATTAAGCAGTTTCCAGGTTCAAATTGTCGCGCAGAGAACAAAAACAAAAGTAAAATATGGAACTAAGAAATTAACAGCATTACCTTTTGGTAAAACAATGCATCAATAGTAAATAAGAGAAACAAAGCGGGGGGGAAAAAAGATCATTGAAATCACCAATCTGATGCTCCAAAAGCAAAGCTACAAAATACACAGGCACCAAATTTCAAGACAGTAGATAATGATACCAAAAAAAAAGGCTTAATCAGTACACTACTTGACGATCACTCATTGGTACAACAAACAAGGCAGGCAAGCTTGTTGCCACATTTGCATGTAGGAATGAGCTGAAGCCCGAATGATGAACCATTAATTTGATTATCAGCAATTTTAAGATTGTTCTAAATTCTACCTGTCCAAAAGTTGCCAAAAACAATGACTCAAAGGAGTGCAATGGAACTCTTACGCAAATAACGAACTATCTCAAACAATTCCACAATCACAAAACTAAAGAATCTTGCTCACTGCAACCTTTATAACAAGGTCACCAACTTAATTTTCTAATGCAAATATCATCACCGCTTACATTATACCATGTTCTCTCATTCTCAACCATTCGAAGCCAGGATTCGGATCCGCTCCATAGACACATCGAAATCCAACGCTAACCTTTTTCAAATCTCACGTCACTGCCAATTTTAAAAACGTTCCTTAACTTCTCCGTTTTCATTACAACAAAAAAATTGACTGACGTGGCTCTATCAATGCCAAAATATTTTGTGTAACCGTGACATCACGTGGCGTCACTATTCCGCTCGTGGTCTGCCATGTGCGCACGGGGTGGGCCCGAGAGGCCGAGCTGGCCGAACACTCAGCCTTGCTGGCCCGGCCTCGGGCACCACCCCGCTCACACACGGCCACCGCCTAAGAGCGGAACGTGGTGCGACATCTCCGTTTCCCGCCAACGACTAATCAAGCAATACAACAGCGATCACAACGAACAATGCACCCTCGGTCAATCATATTTGCAAACACAAAACAGACGAGTTCGGCCGTTCTTATTGTCTCTTCTACGTATATGTTGAGATAAACTCGTCGCGCACAAAAAGATGAGAGATGTTAGGGCACGGTACCTGGTTGTGCGTCATGGTTGGACGGCAGAGCGAGGTGAGGAAACGGAGCGAGCGAGAGTGGAAGGGAGTGGAGTGAGAGAAGAGGAAGGTTCTGGAAGAGAGAGAAGGTGAGGAAGAAGGAGGAGAAGAAGACGACAGTTTGAGATTGAAAACGCAGAATAATCTCTGCGATCCCGACATTCAAGTTGATGTAAGGCGGTGACCAAGTGAGAGAGAGAGTGAGAGAGAGGCAGAGAGGGCACAGACCACCGCCTTAGGGGAAAACGGAAGCAGTCAATGACTCAATGTGACCGTTGGATGTGGTAAAAAAGCACTAACTATTAGGCTCTCTCTGCAATATGCTGCCGCCAGTTCGTGAGCGAAGGGGAAAAAGGGCTGAGTCGATCGAGCGACTCGAGCCTATAATGCGGAGTTCCGGTGCACGCGCACCCATGGGGGCTTCGTGTTTTGTTTGTTTTTAGCCCGTTTTTTTTTTTCCCCCCCTGATCTAGGTTAAACTTAGGGCCCGTTTGGGGGCCTTATATTTTTTTAAATTGATGTTTATCTTTTACTACAGTTTTAAGTAGAAGTTATAAACTAAGGGGCTGTTTGATAAAATTAAAAACTAAAACTGAAAGTTCAAAAATTAAGTACTAGAAACTGAATGCTGAAATTTTTAAATTGAAAAGTTGTTTGACAAATATATTAAGTACTGAATTAAAAAAATGATGAATTAATTTTGTTCCAATTCTATCTTAATTTACTAACGGTCATAATATACTTTTGGTAATGATGATAGAGTGGTGGAGGTAGTAGGAGTGCTGGTAGTGGTAGTGGTGGTGGTGGAGTGGTGGTGGTGGTGTAGTGATGGTAGTGGTGGTGGAGTGGCGGTGGTGGTGATGGTGGTGGAGTGGTGGAGGTGGTGGTAGGAACGGTGGTGTGTGGTGGTGTAATGATGGTAGTAGTGGAGTGGTGGTGATGGTGGTGGAGTGGTGGATGTGGTGGTAGGAACGGTGGTGTGTGGTGGTGTAATGATGGTAGTAGTGGAGTGGTGGTGGTGGTGGTGGTAGTGGAGGAAATGGTGGTGGTGGTGGTGATGGTGGAGTGATGGTAGTGGTGGGGGAGTGGCGGTGGTGGTGATGGTGGTGGAGCGGTGGAGCGGTGGTGGTGGTGGTGTAGTGATGGTAGTGGTGGTGGTTGTGGTGGAGTTGTGGTGGTGGGGTGGTGGCGGTGGTGGTGGTGTTGGTGGTAGGAGCGGTGATGGTGGTGGTGTAGTGGTGGTTGTGGTGGAGTTGTGGTGGTGGTGGAGCGGTGGAGCTAGTGGTGGTGATGTGGTGGTGGTGGTGGTGATGTGGTGGTGGTAGTGGAGGGAGTGGTGGTGGTGGTGATGTGGTGGAGGAGGAGTGGTGGTAGTGGAGGTGATGGTGGTGAAGTGGTGGAGGTGGTGGCAATGATGGTGGTGGTAGTGGTGGTCGTGGAGGTGGTGGTGGAATGGTGGAAGTGTTGGTGGAAGTGGTTTGTGGTGGTGGTATGACGGTTGAATATAAGTGCACAAAAATTCAACCAGAATTAAATAGCTCAAAACTACTTAATTTTTTTCAACTTTTTGGCCTAAATTTTACGTGCACAGCAAGCTGTGCACAGCAGCTGTTTTCTCCCGCCTCGGGTCGTAAAAAGATGATCGGAACCGCTCATTTTGTTCAAAATATGTCGTTTAAGGTCTCTGTAAAAAATGAGCTTCGTTCGATATCGTTAGAGGCATTAACAAAACACCCAAACTCACTTCAGAATTTAAGCTGCTGTGCACGTAGCACAGCTCTTTTAAGTGGTACTTAATTTGTTAAGTAATATGAAATGTGGTTATCAAACCTACTGAATCACTTATTACTTAATTAATTCAATATTAAGTGCTGAATTTAGGTTATCAAACAAGCCCTAACTCGGTCCAAAATGACTTTTGAAAAATAAATTGAAGATCGGAGAATCCAAAATTACTATTGACAACTTTTAGGATTCAGATCATACTTTTGAAAAAAAAAAAAACAGCAGATATCATCTGAGGGCGAATTACGTTTTTACTTAACCCCCTAAAAGTTTAAAATTAAGCATCTGCATCTCCCTCTTTACTTGAGCGGCACCCCTGCCAAGCGGTCAATTCAGCCATTCATCTCGGAATCAACAGTCCGGATCGAAACATCTTTTTCTTTTCTTTTTCTTTTAAAAAATCCATTCGGTACCTTTACATCTGAGCCGTCAAAAACACTTTTAGATGGCCAAGATGTGCTCGACACCCCTGCAAAGCACCCTTGCTTGGCAGGGTCTCCAGGTCGTCCCTCTACTTGTCCTTTTATGCTATAAAATAAAGAGTTAAACCCCCAAAATTCCCCTGCATCAGCCACGCTTTCTTCCTTCTACTTTGCAAAAGTTATAGTTTTGCAATGGTGCCCCTTTTCATTCAGCGAGGCACTGTTCATCAAACCATGCAATATTTCGGACGGGGGCTGCTGTCCCGGTCGAGGGGGCTCCGCTCCGGTCTTGCTCCAACGATCAAAAACATTCATTTCGTAGAGCTCGTCGAGTTGAACATATATGTAAAAAATCAACTCGATCGGATATCATTAAGTGCCTCATCGAAACCTTTTCGTCTTGAAAAGAATGAATCCGAAACACTAAATCAAATCTATTAGAACCCATTATTGAAAAGTTATATGTGTTCCGATCAAGCACTTAAAGATATCCGATCAAACTGACTTTTTGAATACTTTTTCAACTTGACGAGCTTTACTAAGTGAACGTTTCCGATCGTTGGATCGAGATCGGAGCGGGGCCCCCTCGGCCGGGATAGCACGCTGAGCCCCCCAAGTCCCAATATTTTGTACTCCTATTTCAAAAGATTATGGGATCCTATGGAGCAGAAACTTGATTATGAGAGCCCAAGAAACGAATATTAATTATGACCCTTTAGAATAAAATGATCAAAAAAATAAGATTTTCGCACCGATTCAAACAAATTAAAATTATAGTATTTAATTTTTTAAGACTATTTATATATTAAAAAATATAGTTAAAAAATTAAGTACTCCAATTTTTTATCCGTTTGAATCGGTCCAAAAATCTTTTTTTTTACTCTCTCCGTCCCTTTTTTGTATCTAGTATTTCATTTTGGGCTGTCCCTGAATAAGTGTCCATTTTGTAAAGTTAGGGGGGGTAAAAGTTGGTGTATTGTCTATTTTGTCCATAAAAGTAAATTTTATTTTGAAAAGTTAGTGAGTAAAAGTGTAATGATGATGGGTAAGTAGGGAAAGTGGAGAAAAAAGTTGATGTGAAAGGTATAATGATGATGTCTTATGGGAGAGCTGCTACTCCCCCTGACACACATCCCTCCCCGGCCCCACCTCCCTTTTTCGAAATTACCCCTCTCTCTCTCTCTCTCTCTCTCTCTCTCTTTTCTTCCTTCCTTCTTTCCAGTTTCTTCTTCCTTTCTTTTTTTTTCCTTTTCTTTCCGGTTCCTCTATCTTTTTTCTTTTTTATTTATTTAAAATTATTTTAGTGTTCCAATTTTCAATCCGGTTGAATTGGTGGAAAGATCTTATTTTCTTTATCATTTTATCTTTAATGGTCATAATGAATTTTTGAACTCATAAAATCAAATATCTCTTAGAACTAATCAACGAGAGCCCCAAAGTCAAAATTTAATTATGGCCATTTAGGATAGAATGATTAGCAAACTAAAATCTTTCCACTGGTTCAAACAGATTGAAATTTGGAACACTTAATTTTTTAACTATATTTTTAAATATATAAACTGTCTAAAAAGTTAAAAAAATTAAACATTGGTTCAAAGTTGCCCGTTGGTTCAAAAAAATTAATTATGACCATTAGTTCAAACTTACAAACTGTCTAAAACAGTCTATGAAGATTGGAGAGTGGACCCTATTCCAGAACACCTTTTTAAAAAATATGCATAACCTGAAAAGAGGAGACAGGAACTGAAGCGAGGAGGAGAGAGAATTTTTTTTTTGATCTTTAATTTAATTTTTTATTTACTTATACCTCATTTATTTAATTTCTATAAATACACCCTTTGTATATTTAAAAATATAATTGAAGAATTAAGTGCTTTAATTTTCAATTCAGTTAAATCAGAGCAAGGATCGTTTTTTTTATTATTTTATTTTAAATCGTCATAATGAATTTTTTGGTTTAAAGCCTTTCAACAAATACCCTAAGACTAATTATTTAGTTTCAAAACTCTCTTAGGGTGTCCATTGAAAGGCCTTGGAGTCACAAATTTATTAGGACCATTTAGGATAAAATGATCAGAAAATAACAACTTTGCACTGGTTCAAACGGATTGAAAATTGAAACACTTATTTTAGTAACTATATTTTTTAATCTATAAAGGACAAAAAAATAAAAATAAAACAGTCGGATAAACATGATCAATTGAAACATTTCTTTTTCTCTCAATTACTTTACAAAACCTAGAATTAGACTTGAATCTATTATTGAAGAGAAAAAAAAATTCAAACTGAAAAGAAAGAAAAGGAAATAAAATGAAAAAAAAACGAAATTGAAAAAAAAATGAAAAAAAAAAACAAAACTGAAAAGAAAAGAAAAAAAAAGAAGAAGAAACAAACGGTAAAAAAAGAAAGAAAGAAAAGAGAGAGAGAGAGAGAGAGAGAGAGAGAGAGAGAGGCGGGGGTATAACGGGAAAAGGGAGGTGGGGCCGGGGGGGGAGATGTGTCAAGGGGAGGGGGGGGATTAGCAATTTAATGTCTTTTTAATAAATTGGAGTTACAAAGCAGGACAATTAAAAAGAGACGGAGGAAGTATCATTTGATTTTAAAGGGATAATTAATATTTGTCTTTAGAACTCTCATAATCAAGTTTATACTTTACATAGTCCTAAAAACAAAAAATAATTATGACATTTTAGTAGAATAATATCATTTTAGAATAATATAATTAGAAAAATAAAATTTTCACACCGTTTCAAATGGAAAGAAAATTGGAGCATTTTAATTTTTTTTAAGATTGCTTATGAACAAGTGTTCGCCATTAAATAACAATTACAAAAATTAAAAATAACGTTTAAATTGAAAAGTATAAGATGAAGAAAGAGTAGTTTACAAAATAAAATTAGGATAGAGAGTCTGATGCAGTATACTCTTAAAAAAAGTGAGTAGTTAAAATAGAAAAATGACTTTTTAGATGTAATTTGGTTCAAAATTTGCTGAGTCTTATGCGGATGCTCTTTCGGCCTGTCTGGATGGGAGATTAGCCCTCCGGATACACGACGCAGCTGAATTACATCTCCTCCCCTCCTCATCTCCGGTCTTTATCTGGCAAAAAACCTACCCGGATTTGGACCTGGATTTGGTGACTTCGGATTTGTAATCCACCCGCAGGGTGCATTTGTAACGACATGCGGGGCGGTTGAATGACTACTCTGCCCTTGCCTTTTCTCTCCCTTCACCAACGATACACCCACAATCGCACACATACACACACACACACACGAGAGAGAGAGAGAGAGAGAGAGATACCGGACTGATTGGAGCAAGAGGTTACGGCCAGAAAACTCAGCAGAGCGAGATCAACGACGAACAGACAAAGTGGTGATGATCGTCAGCTTCGGCGCTAGTGGATAGAGAAGAGGTTGGGGTTATGGTTGGGTAGGGGTGTGGGTGAAAAAGAAGTGAGTTTTGTTTTTGTTTTTTTTCTACAAGTGGGTTTTAAAGTTCCAATATGTAATGATATTTGAAGTTTCAATTACGTATAGTCACTTTTTAATTATCGTATATTTTTTAATTTCCAATTATGTATGTATATATATACACACACATTCTTTCATCACTTCCCAATTACGTTTTTTAATTTTTTTTTGAAAAATAACATTTTTCTAAATATATGATATGGCTTACTTGTTAATTTTTTTGGAAAAAAAATATAATTTTTAAAAAAAAGGTTTAAACATTTGTATTCTTAACTGAAATTATTTTGTCCTAAAATAAATGGTAAATATCATTTAAAGCTAATTAATAAGAAATAAACCAATTTTGAGCATTAAAAAATCAAAGTGGGGTCAATTCAGTCATTTGACAACGTATCACCTTATATCCACCTCCTATATCCCCTTCTCTAAAAACCATTCCAAACACTGGATTACAAATCCACACTTCTTATGAGGTGGACCCATCCTTCTTATATATCATCACTCATTCTATATCCACCCTCCTTCTATATCCACCTAAAATCAAATCCTCCATTCAAACAAGCCGTTGACTCTTTACTTTTCACCTTATCCTTCATCCATAACCTCCCTCAAACCATCAAATTAAAAACCAAATCCAATCATCACACAGCATGAAAGCAATTCCAATCACAATCACCTCATATTTTGCGACCGTCCTGTGATTTTCCCACACCAGAACCCAACAGTTAGGTTCTTTTGTTCCCCCCTCAACCTCTTCTATTTTAGGGAAATTGAACTTGTATGAAGAAAAAAGTCAATTTCATCATAAAATCTTATTTATGATGTCATATTTTGCTCACAGAACAAGTTCAGTCCAAAACCCTAATGTTTGCTAATGGAAGCGGTTTATTTTCATTAGATGAATACTTTTAGGGAGTTAATAGTTCAATTTTAAACAGTAGAGAGATTAAGTTAAAAATCTTTCATAATTGAGGGGGTTTAATGCAATTGACCCTATCATCTAAGTGCATCTCCATCAGCCTAAGCAAAGTTTTAAACCATTTTGGTTAGGATTTTTCTCTTGGCTAGCCACTGAACAGATGCAACACCCAACAATCTAGCCATTTGCCTAAACAAAATCACAAAAATCATACATTTGCTCATATGTATACTTAAAAATTTCAAAAACCTAAACGGAGAACTCATCGGAAGAACAAAAACTCAAACAGAGAAACTCGTAGGAGGACTTGAACTCACCAAAGTTGAAGCAAACTCGACGGAGAATCAAAAACCCCAACAGAGAAACTCGTCGGAGTACCTCGAAGCAAACGGATTTGACTCATAGGAGTGGGAAATCTTGTTGCCGGTTTGTTTTTACAGAGAGAGAGGGCAAGCGGGCCTTTTGTACCTCGCTAGGCGTGGCGAGGGGATAAAGCGAGTGGGGAACTGCCGAGGGGTTGCCGAGTCTGCTTGAAACCGGAAAAGGGTGGATTGGGTTGCCACTTTGACCTCGCGTGCAGTAGGAGAGGCGAGGCTACTAGAGATGCTCTGAGCATGGTTACAAATTCTCCTTATAGTACAAAAGTTTAAATTTTGCAATTTACAAATAATTGGATCCCAAACATTTCCTAGGTCATTGCTGGTATGCACTATGCAGTGATTCAGCTTACAATTGTGCGGCCCATCATGGGTAGTTTTTCATCTTAAAAAGTTCTTTCATAAGATCATCATTAAAATAATCACAATACACGAGTTGAGTTTTGTTCTTCATCCACTTAAGAGGGTGAACATTACCTTACAATAATGAGACCTACATCATTTCAACCAATAAAAGAGGGGGGTAACGTTCACCCTTTTTTAAGGAGGGTGAACAAAATTACACTCACAATACACTAATGCTATTAATTGTGCAATCAAAACACATTTATTTTGAAAATAGATATTCACTTGTATGGCTTTTGATATCCTAAATTAAAGACAGTCAGGGCAGCTTGGGCGAATATCCCATCTGCTATTTCTAGTTGAAATCCTAAATTCTTCAGGAAGAAAAATTGCTTCATGAATGACCAAAAAGAGAAAACAGACAAATGGCTCTTTTCATACGTGTCTGTTTATTTGCTTCTGATTCTTTTCCTACATTTTCTCTCAGTTCTGTTTCTTGATCGGCATTTTCTTTCACTGCTTAAACCCAGGTAATACGACAATCCTCCAAAAAAAATCCAAATTTCACTTGCATGAACATATAACAAGTTATATTGATATATAGCAACTACTTAGAAAAATGGACTTACCCTTTTTCAAGGCGATAATGGTTGGTAAGCAAGAAATCTTCGAAATCCTCTCTCAAAAAAGTTCACCGTTTTCCTTCTTGGTGCCCGATTGGTTCTGCATTTGTCCCTTGTTGACATGCCGGGTTCAAATTGATATCGCATAACCGGTTGAGCAACTTGCGGAATCTGATTTAACAAAGGCAAGGGTACAATTAATAATCTCTATATAGACTATATCTAAAGTGAGTGATGCTACATACACTACACGTTACATTATATTTTATATGGGGCCCATTTTGGGTCTCACAAAAATTCAAAAAAATATCCATAAATTCTATAATATTGTTTTATGGGGTCCTGTAAAAAATCAGCTTCAATAGATATCGGTAAGTATTACTTCTTGATTCGTAAGGATGAAATTGTTTATCTGCGCAGTTTCTTCACTACAAATCTAGAAATGATACTCACCGATATCCGTTAAAATTTATTTTTTACAAGACCCCATAAAACAATATTTTAAAATTTATTGATATTTTTTTGATTTTTTCTGAGATCCGAAATAGGCTCCACATAAAATGTAGTGTAACTATGTAGTGTAAAAAGGTAGTGTAGACACCAGGTACGAAAATAAAGTATATTGATGGAGTAAATTTTTGGAGAACTTTGAACTTGAGGTCTTGTCTTGTGTACAACTTTTGGTGCTCGCGAAGTCTTTAGTGCCCGTTTCAGAACGGTAAAAAAATCCTTATTTTTTAAAAAGGTAATTTCGAGCTTAAAAATTATGGGTTTATTGAAATCTAAAAATATTCAATATGGATCTTATTTAAAAGATCTCATCGAGATCTTTTATACAATACAAAAAAAATTATTTTTCGTTTACATTATTTTTGAGTTTGAAAATGTAAAATAAATTGCTTATTTTTTAAGAAGATTTTTGGAACGGAGCGTAAATGTATTTTTTGTAAGGTTTACCCGGAATACTCGTGCCCCAAGTTTATAAAGGGAAAAGTTATTTGTAGAGGGCTAGGTCTCAATTTACATTTAAGATCTCGTGTTTAATTCTATTATACACATTATTTCTGTTGAATTGTTTTTGATAACGGAAATTCTAATCACAAGAAAGATTTGCAGAGAATTACACACAAAAAAATATGTTTGGATCCATTTCGGGTTTCACAAAAATTTAGAAAAATATCTATAAATTTTTAAATATTATTTTATGGGACCATGTAAAAAGTTAGCTTCCAACAGATATCGATAAGTATTACTTTTGGATTTGTAGGGGCGAAACTACTCAGTTCGCCCCTACGAATCCAAAAGTAATATTTACTGATGTCCGTAGCTAATTTTTTACAGGGCCCTATAAAATAATATTCAAAAATTTATAGATATTTTTTAAAATTTTTGTGGGATCCAGAATGGATCCAAATGCGTTTTTCCTTGTGTGGTTCCCTACAAATCTTCCTTACAAATAGCGGAGCTTGATAAATAACTCGTGTTTGGGCCAGTTTACGCGCACTTTCACTAATCCTGGGCCCAATTTCACCGTCCATCCGCAGGGAATCCAATTAAAGTTGAAGCAAATCTCTATATGGACCGGCCCCAAACACATTTACAACCTATTTTTATTGGATAGTTGATGCCTGATTCCAGACTTATATGCAATCTGATGACTATTCGGTTTTCGACTAAACCCTAGGTTGTAAAATACTTGATATACCGTTGTATTTTTACTCCATTCTACATTGGCAATATAGTGAAAACTGATATGAACTATAAATCTACTCAATTACACAATTCGGGAACAACGTAGAATCTCGGTTTCTTGCGTTCTCCTGTTTCTTTGTTGTTGTTTAATTATTGTTCTTCGCGCGATGTGTCATTGTTCGTTTGGCTGATTTCTGAACAAATTTTCCCACTCTTACAAAGGAAAAATACTTGCTCTGTTTTGTGTATGGATGAATACATAATCTCATCGCCCCTCGCCCATGCGCACTAATATCATGCATATACAGAGAGAGATATCAGGGCATTGTACCTGGTTGCGCGGCATAATTGAACGGAAATCCGACGGAACTCGTGTGGCAGACGCGAGGGATAGAAACAAAGCAAAGGGAGTGCGAGAATAGGAGGGAGCTTCTGGAAGTGATCAGAGAATGTGAAGAAGAAGAAGAACGATAAACTCCAAGATTGAAAACGCAGAACCACCTCTGTTTTACCGGCATCCAAAATTGATGGAAAAACGGTGGCAAGTTCGTACTACTACGAATTACACTGCCGCGATTTTGCGAAGAGAGAGAGAGAGAGAGTGGGGGAATTGAGATTTTAAGGAAAGGCTCGGGCCCGCAGAGCGACTCGAGCCTACTGCGAATTTCGGTGCACACACCGGACACAGGGTTTGCATTTTTATCACCGTGTTATAATTAGGTCATGGCTTCTCCGTGCCGTTGGGCTTCTCTGCAATGATCCACTTTTCAATTAGGCCCGCATGCGCGAGGGCAAGCAAAACCAATAGCGAGAACGTAAAAATGCACTGTTGCGGATATAATGCGCACGCACGAGTGCAAGCGAAAAGAAGCAATAGCGAGAATGTAAAAATGCATTTCAAAAGATTCTCAAACTGTTAAAATTCGTGAGAGCAAGATTGAGATTAAGAGCGAAGAGTTTTACTCAAAGACAATATATTTGACATGACAAACGACACTGAGGAATTTTTTTTTTTTTTAAAGAACTCGGTGTTCGGGCCAGCATCTGCACACCTTGACTAATCTTAAGAACCAACGCTCCCATCCACTTGTGAAGATCCCAAACAAAAGCTCTACATGGACTTGCCCTTAAGGAATTTTTAACTTGAGACCTTGAAAGAAGCAAATCCTAAATCCCATGCTATAATTTACATTTTTGATTTTTGATCTAATTAAATTTCGCTTGAAAAATTGACGGTCTGATCAAACAGATTTGTTAACTTTGTTTAATATCTCATCTTCAAACGTTACCTTTTCTCTTCTCTAGTCCTTCAAAGATCGAGGCAAAGCAATAAAAATTAGGGCAACAATACCAAGAGGAAACCTATTGCAAATGACTATCAGCTCACTACTTTTTTTCCCTTTTTGTAACAAGAACCCAGTTAGCACCCGCCGCTACGAACCAGAGGCATCAGATACGTCGAGGTACTTTCACCGGGAGCATTGGAAATTATGTTGTTCAAAGTTACAAATCAACCCAATTACTCTGCAGGAAGCCGAAGCTAGTCCACATGAGGATCGATCTCCATTACAACATCACAACCTGAAAATCATTACACTAGTGTCCGCAAAATAAAGTGGAAATCTGGGCTCTATGAAGCACAGAAACTACGAACCAGAAGATGCCCGAAGGAGTTCCAAGACAAAGTAAAGAAGCATGACCATCGACCGCAGAGCTTGTATGATTCAAGTTGAGCAGGGGTAATAAATTCATGCATTTTTTCTTGATAGAAATCAAACTCATTTAACATCCAACCATCTTTGAACTCTACACATCGATGATGGTTGAGTATTTCTCAACGTGAGATACACTGTAGTTCCAATTCTTCAAAAGACACGCAAAAGCAAAATGATCACTTAATTTTTTAACAATATTTTTTAATATATAAACGGTATAAAAATCCATTATAACCATTTAAGATAAAATGATCAGAAAAATAAGATTTTTGCACCGGTTTAAACAGATTGAAAATTGGAAGGAGGATGATTTTAAGATAAAACGCAAGCGCTTGCCAGTTTTTATAGAAGGAGGATGATTTTCGCGATCCAATTTTCTCTGGAGGCACTCCTCTCTGTCTCCATTAGGGCTAAGTTACTAAATTATCCTCCTCTCCAGGCACAGCTAGCCCCAAAACGGCATCATTCCGGACTGTTTATATATTAAAAAATATGATTAAAAAAATAAATGCTTGAATTATCAATCCGGTTGAACTGATACGAAGATCTTATTTTTTTGATTATTTTCTCGTAGATTGTCGTAATGAATTTTTGGCTCAAATGCCTTTCAACGAGCATCCTAAGATTTCTTATTTAGTTTCAGGACTCTCTAAGAATGCTCATTGAAAGGCCTTGGAGCCAAAAATCCATTATGATCATTTAAAATAAAATGATCAAAAAAATAAGATCTTGGTATCGGGTCAAACGGATTGAAAATTAGAAAACTTATTTTTTTACACCGTTTATATATTAAAAAATATTGTTAAAAAATTAAGTGTTCAAATTTTCAATCTATTTGAACCGGTACCAAGATCTTATTTTTCTGATCATTTTATCTTAAATGGTTATAATGGATTTTTGGCTATAAGGCCTTTCAATAGGCACCCTAAGAGAGCCTCGAAACTGAAACCAATTTTTCCGTTAGTTTCATTAATGGTATTAACTATTTTACCAATTTGGAACATAAAACAAACTATAGGGTTTATTTGGTTGCAATTGAAACTAAAGGGACGAAATTAAGACAACCATAAAACTAAAGGGATGATTACAAAAACGACTACAAAAATTTGTCCATTTCATACAAGATAAACTTTGAGGTAATTCTAGAATTACACATGCAACTAATTTCTCACCAAAAAAAAACTCTAAATATTTCAAAAGAATATTTTATAGATAGGTATTTTAGAGTTTCTAAAAACTAGATATTTATATCTGCTTCAATAATATCTTTCATCTTTCAGTTTTGTCAATTGAAGTTTTATCAATTGGACTTGTTTAGACTTAACTTTCTTATGCCAAAATGCTAAATTTAGCTTATGCTTCAACAACGTTAATCATAATTAATATGTCCACAATTTTGTTTGGGCAGATTGCCAAGTATAAGCGGGGTTATGAGTAGGAGGAAGAGGAAAATGAATAAAATTGACTCTTTTTTTTTTTTTGGTAAACAAATTGACTCCTTTCAATTATGCAAGTAGAATGGTTAAGCGCACTGTTAGATTGTCTATTTTATCGTATTTCGGATTACCCATGAACTCCACTATGTCATTTTTTTTTTTCGTATTTCTAAGTCTGATGATAACCTGATAGCACTCAAAAACCCAACGGTTTTCCTATTTCGTGATCGTCGATTCGAGCGGTTGCTGATTTCATTTCCAGAAGTATTTTCGTTTCGATAATTTAGGACCAATGTTTTGTATTTTCGTTTCGATAACTTAGTTACCTATGTTCGTACGCAAGTTCACTTTTTGTTACTGTCTTGAAAATTTTGATACTTTTTTTTTTTTTTTGTGCTGGAATTTGGTTGAGGAATACCATGCCGGTTTGCAGTGATGTAGTCTGTTGTTGCTTCTTGTCAAAAGGAACTCTTCTTTGCCTACCAAGTTGATTAGGAAATCTTGGCAAAAATTGATACTCCACTTTGCAATACAAAGCCACATAATGAAATCTTTTTTACTGTTGTGCCTGAGATTCATTTAATCTTTGTATTTTTCAAAGATTAATGAAATCTTTTTTGCCGATCAAAAAAAATTATACAAAGCCACATATAATGTTTGGGTCAGTGTAAAGAGTAGTCATTGTTCCCATACAGTGTGACGTCCTCGTTTTGCTAATCTTCATGGACTCTTTTTTGCCACAATAATAGCGTCAATGTGGTAGTAGTGAGTCACAATAACATGCCAATTGTTTTGCATTGGTGTCATCAACTTGAACCCAAGACCTCTTCTACAAGAACTAAGTGCTCCACGACTGCATGGGCTAGAGCCCTAGATCACTAGTCTTTCATGGATTGGGTGTGTAATTCCCTTATTATTTCACAATAGACTGTCCGCATGTTAGACCCATGAGTCCGAGTAATTATTCATTCAGCGGTCTCGGGACACCGTCATGTAGTATTCCAACACCCAAAAACCCAGACGCCCAGATCTCTAGATAGATTAGTATAATGGATGAAAAATCATCTAATTCCCTTAACAATTTGCTTTAGATGAGTGAAAAGTAAAAACTCCTCTTAACATTGAAAAAACTCTCCTTCACATCACGTAAATTGTGATTACTCCACACACCATGCCCTCCACCCCTCCCCTTGTAAGAAAAACATGATCCCCTAAAGCCTTCTCCACACTAAAAAGCACAAAGAAAAACTTCCTCCTCACCCATATATATACAAACCACAACTTGGTGTTAGTCCTTACATAAAAAACCATGCTTGTGGCAAAAACCCTATTTGGCATTATAATTCTAGTGCTACAAGTTGTTGTGATAGTAGAAGCCAAATCAGTGTACCCAAGGGTGCACCAAAATGGCACAAGTGGCTCACCAATTTCGCCGTGGCTCAGGAAGGTGGTGGTGGACCAGAGGGAACCCGGGTGCTCGAAGAGGCCATGGATTTGCAAGGAGGGAGAAGATCCGCCTAGAGTGAGGAGAATGTGTTGCAAGAATCAATGCATTGAGGTCAGCTCTGACGTAAATAACTGTGGACTATGTGGGACTCGATGCCCATTCGCTTGGCAATGTTGCCGCGGGTCCTGTATCAACACCAATGTCGACCCTTTTCATTGTGGAAAGTGCGAGCACAAATGCCCCTTTCCAGGATTTTGCTTCTATGGCATGTGTGGATACGCAGGGCCTGTGCCTCCTGTCCCATTTCCACCAAAACCGCCTCTTCCTCCTTTTCCACCGAAACCGCCGTTTCCTCCTAAACCTCCTTTTCCACCGAAACCGCCTCGTCCTCCTTTTCCTTTTCCTCCTAAACCCCCTCGTCCTCCATTTCCATTTCCGCCTAAACCCCCTCGTCCTCCTTTTCCTTTTCCTCCTAAACCGCCTCGTCCTCCTTTTCCATTTCCTCCTAAACCACCTCGTCCTCCTTTTCCTTTTCCACCTAAACCGCCTCATCGTCCGTTTCCACCTAAACCACCTCACTTTCCTCCCTCTCAAACGGTGGAGGGAGGTCTGCCACACAGGTCAAGTTGAAGATAAAAGTTTTCCCCCTTTAAGCTTGTATGTTTACTTGTTGGAGTCATTATCTTATTTAGATGGCATGGAATATGGTTATTATAATAATGTTATCGCGCTGGATTTTGTTAAATTTATCGCTTAAGCCAACAGGATGTCATCGATGACATAACCATTATATTCGACCAATGATCATTATACTAAAAATGTTACCACTCAGAATTAAGGTGATGTCTAAAAGAGTAGCCATATGTTTTGTTATTGAAGGGTACATTATATGACAAAATAAAAGTGAGATAGAATTTTGTATGTAGATTTGTCTGTTTTTAGTAGTGTGGAGAGTGGATTAGTGCTCTATTACACATGTTGAAGTATGTACTGAGGTGCGTACAAAAGATTAAAAAAAAGAAAGGAAAAGAAAGGAGCTAAGTAAGGACCTAAACACAACCAAACAGAGGCAAACTAGCTTTCCATATTGTTTCTCCCCAAGTAACTGTTGATACTCCCATGCACATAGGCAGGATTCCCGTAAACACCCATCCCCCTCCCCAAATCCCCTAGGATAGAGTAGTAGATTAGGATTAACGAATGGCAAAACAAAATTAACAAAGTAACTGGTGCTACGTGCTATGTAAAAAGATAGCTCAACTTTGTAACCCAGGTGGAAACATGAATATCACAAGGAATCATGTCACCGCGTTAACTAGTTAACATCGTTTATACACTATGATCAGTTCATTTCAAGCTCTGAAACATGATGAAGAGTTCAACCCAACATTAACTGGGTGGCAGAGCTGGAAAATGTTACCCCAATGCTCTACATGATTTCCTCCTACTCATCTGCATCATCAACTTCAGAAAGTTCTATTTCGTCCACGTCGCTGTCATGATCAAAGGAAACACCTGCACCAATACCAAGGTAATTGGCATTTGTGTAAGGAGGAGAAAGTGGAGTAAGATGGTACAACAAACTCCAAATGAGAGAGTTTCAAAGAGAACTTCCAAGATTGTCTAGAATATGAAATCTCATATCATACTAACAAAGACTCTGGTTTCGTACTAATATTGTATAACTACGCATATGGAAGTAAAAATTTCCAGCCTTACAGAAGTACAAGCTTGCCACCTCATAACAAAATACAAGCCTCCACATGCTTAGTTACTAAACAATAACAATGAGTCTCCAATCCACATCCTTGATTTACAACCAACAAAAGCCAAGTTCTAGGAAGGTTCATGCATTCACCTACGTCAACAGGCACACATGTAAGTCTGACCATGGGACCTCACAAAACTTGTCAACAAAAGACCACACAATGCAGGGCATTGTTTGGCCTATGGCACATGAGAAGTTGACAAAGCCTTGTTTATCGAATAAGCTATTTTCAAATCGATCAATTAGGTCAGCAATGAAATTCAACTTTGGGCTCAAATGGGCTGAGCAGAATACTCCCCAAAATTCCAACCATGTAGTGCACAGTGTAGTAATATAGCAAGGTCTGTAGCAAAGGTGCTGATTATTAAGCATTAGAAAGACTTAAAACTTAAAGACCTTCCTTCAAAAAGTATAATGCTTGGTTGAGTTCATCAATTGCAGTACAAGAATTATATAAAAATAAAATAAAATACCTCTAGAAATAAAGGAAGCCTGACTATTGGTTTGCTCCCTTGATTCCGATGTGTTATCAAGAAGATAAGGAAGTTCTAGAAACTGTAAGAAAGCTTCTGTTTGAGGGTTTCTAAAATATCCTGCAAAATAGGAAAATGAGTTAGAAGATAAAATTGTCTACCCCTGAATAACAACATTGTTTCATAAGCTACAATAATAGTAACTAGATATGAGTTCAAACAACTAATAACCGATGCTGATAACCATGCACCTCAATTGCAGATGCCCGACGACAAAACAATTGTCAACTTATTACCCATAATTTTAGCGAAGATTTTGTTGGCTAGCCTCAAAATGACATTTGGATCTTACTTTATACATAGGTATAAGTGCTGTGATACTTGACAGGAATGCAGCACTCAAGCACTGCTATTTTAACTTGAAGCAGCACATATCAAGAGTTGCTTCGCACATTGAGTTCTAGAAAACATTCAACAACAGCCCTGAAGCAAGGTTCGAGACTTAAACACAAGTCCAGAAAACATTGAGGCAGCACCTGAAGAAACAACTGAGTGCTACATCAAGCACTGAAATTTCAGTAGCCCCAAATCTGATGCTGGTGGTGCAGTGCCTGAAGCTTAGCTAGAACACTAAAACATCTTTTTCTATTTCTCTCTCCACTCCCATCCCCTCTATTTTTCTCAATGCAGGTTGAAAAAAAGGGGGTGCCAACAGTCCTAAATACAATAGGATGTGGAATGAGATTATGGGTTTCCGACAAGCCACTTCTACATCCATTTATCTTTTAACAATAACGTCGAAAGGATGGCAGGCTGTTGCCCCTCTTGACGATGAAGCTTATCCCCCATTGTCTCACTGGCCAACCTTGACACCTGTTATTTTTTGCAGCACATTCCCCATGATTATGAAATTCGAAAACTTAAACTTTTTGAGTCAAGTCGAGGGAGTTTTGACTATCTATTGCCATACTTGTATTACCATATCTACCTTTGAGATCGTAACCATCTCCAGAGTTTATCCCTCCATTATATGCCAAGGGTAGCTGCTCCAGCTCTATCTCAAGAAGCCTCATTTTATATATGTATTTTGTTTGTCTTGACTCTTGAGATTCAGTAATCTAAATGAATGAATACAAAAACAACAAGGAGGTTTAGAATAACCACGATGGAAGACCAATCATGTTCAGTTAGAGAAGAATTATGGTCCCAATTTTTCCAACCAAACACAATAGTTCATTTGTTTGTCTACATTGATACTTCCATCGATTCAAAAGCTTATTAAGTATGCCCCCAAGTACAATATTAAGGGGGAATATTGACATGTAGCTTATCATCACTAAGACAAACGAAAGCATGATAGAAGCAACTCAGAGCATTACCCATAGAAGAAACATTTGAAACAGAACCAGAGGGATTGTGGCACGGAACTGTCTGCACAAACTCAAAAGGTTTAGCCCCTCTTGTCTGTAGCTTATGGCTAACCCATTGGCGACATTCTTGCATGTCAAGCTGTAAACTCCTGCAACAAAAGGGAAAAGAGATAACATAGCAGTAACTGAAACAGAAAGTCAAACACTGACATGCTAACGATACATACCCAAAATTTGATCTTCTAGTGGTTAGAGGAAGGATAGAGTTAAACTTCCTCGTTATTGCAAGCCATTCTTCATCATACTGGATCTCAAAAGGTCCTGGCTCGGATTCAATTTCAAAAATCTGAACCTCAGTTAAACCCACAACTGACATGAGATTCAGGGAATTACTACATAAAGGACATGAAGACAACAAGCAAGAATACCAGACAATACCTGCAAAAATTTGCGTCCTGGGAGGCACTTATCAAGTGCAAGAAATTTTGTCACCGCGCCTCCCTCTCCATGTTGAACTAAAGCAGCAAATTTGCAGTGTAGATGTGCTGAAAACCAATAAGGTGGTTTCAATTTTTCTAGCAATTCTGCAGCAGGTTTACTTCCCAGGGTTCTCTCCTGTATCTGAATAAGTATGCATTATTAGTGGTCATGCAAATAGAAATCTTCTGGTCGACATTAACAGCATCAATATCATGCAAGATGCTTAGAAAAGAAAACTCCGGCTATTCATAGGCCTGGGAACAAAAAAAGAGTAGGTCACGAGATCTCTACGGTAGTTAGAGGCAATATGTAATTCTAACAGACAAATCAAAAAAGCCTAGTTCTCTGCACACACTCCAATGCTACTGTTAAACCATATGTTAAAGCATCCAACTCAATACCAATTGGCAATGAGTGGAGAGGCCGTCCAGGCTCATTTACCAATTATGGAGGTGATTATTAACCGATGTGGGACAAGCTATAACACTCCCCCACTTGTGTGACCCACTGACCCCAAGACTCACACATGGTGAGGTAAACAAACAATTCAATACATAGGACAACCATCAACAACAAACAAAGGGGGAATCAACCACCAACGACATAGAGTCTTGTCCAAAAGCTTCCAAAAGCCTAGCTCCAATACCATGTTAAAGATCCAACTCAATACCAATTAGCAACGAGTGGAGAGGCCGCCCAGGCACATATACAAGTTAATGGAGGTGATTATTAACTGACTTGGGACAAGTTGTAACAGCATCCATTCAAAATCAATTGGCAATGAGTGGAGAGGCGGCTCAGGCTCATATACTAGTTTTGGAGAAAATTAACCAATGAACACTACCCCACACGTGCGACCCTAACTCGCTTGTGGAGAGGTAAACAAACGATCTATAACACATGTATCACAACAAACAATGGTGCACTTATGGCACAAACAAGGGGGACCAAATTCTCTGAAACCCTAGATCTGATACCATGTTAAAGCATCCAACTCAAAACCAATTGGAAATGAGTAGAGAGCAGCCCAGGCTCATATACTAATTTTGGAGGAAATAATTAACCAATGTGGGACAAACTCCAACCGCTAGTATACAGGTTCTCTACTTTTTATTATTCAATTTACAACCAAGCCATTTCTCAATGCTTCTTGTGTAAAGTTATAGCTCAGATAAAATAAACCGAAAAGGTCAGACATTTGCGTAGTCAGGGAAAACTAAACAAAAAATTGATATGTTCAGCTCCGAAAACATAAAGTGCAGAAATGAGTCCTATCAGCTACCACAAGTCCACCAAACCTCCAAACCTTACAGAAGTAGAAAAACATTCACATGCAGGTAACTGAAAGCAAAGCAAAATAGTACAAAACAACCCAAACCTTCTTAGGGCAAATACTTCAAAAAATGTGGGGATGTTGCATTAACGTATACAAGCTTTCACCAATTAATGCAGATGTTAGAACACTAGATTACCTCTTGGTTGAAAAACGGTTTATGTCGAACAAGCGTCTTCCAATCTCCGTGGTCAGTGATACCAATAGGCCAGTCATGTGAAAGGAATATATCAATTGGTTCCTCAACTTGCATGAGCTTGTGGACATCATACTCACGTACATGATATATAGACCGGATATCCTTCTCGTTATAAGGCACCCTCTCGTGATGTCCTGCTCATAAAACACATATTTTTTTATTTCTCTTTAGTACCTAGGGCCAATTTACACCAAGTTACAACGAATCAATGCTCTCAAACGCTCAGAGGAAAGCCACGATACAACATGTGATGTAGAACAGGACAGCATGACTACATAGCCTTATTGAAGTCCATAGAAGTTAACCAACCTAAATGATAATCGTGTGCTTTATAAATCCCAGATAGTCCTCCAATACGAATGTTGCCAAACTTGACCACTCCAGCAAAACCCAAGAAGTATATATCAGGCGCTGTCCATCCTCCATAGTATCTACAAAAACAACATACATCCATGGTTTGCTTTACACCATTCCATTTACTTATTTTAAGGTCTAACCAGCCCAAGTTGGTCATCAAGATTAGATTATGCACCATACAGAAGTTATGTATTTCCAATGAGAAAACAAAACAAAGAGGACTTCGAAAAGGTGGAACATTTTCAAGTTAGAGAAACACAAAATGCCAAGGATGTAAAGTTTAGACCACAAGAAATACCGTTGTATTCAATAAAATACTAAGTAAAATGGTATTAGCAATCATAATTAACTGATAATAACTGATGTACAAACTACCGCCAATGCAATCGACTAGTAATTTCAACAGTTAACGGCCAAAAAAGACTCTGGAAGGCACATCAGTTCAAGTTCTGTAATACATATTGTGCATGAAGAAGCAAGTCTAACAAAGAGTTCAACCTTCTAAAGACTTCCTCAAGCGACAATTATCTGGTTTTGGCCACAGCCCACGTATCATCTCATGAAAAGAAATTTACAAGGAAAAAATCAATGAATAAAAGGCTACATACAGTTCCCACAGGTAATTCGATGCTTCGTGATTGCCGCCTATGAATATGGTTGGAAACGGAGCTACTTTTTCCCCTGAGTAGTACTTCCAGAAAGAGTTCATGCTACGAAATTTAGGCTTCACGTTTAAGCTTTCCAAATCCTTCTCATTCCTAACAGCCTGTTCTCCAAGGGGAATTCAAGTTTCAAACCAATAGGGAAAGGAGTAAAAAACATAAAATAGACCAAAAAGAAAAGTCATTTGAGTTGTCAAAACCACAATTACATGAATTTGAGTTGCCAAAAGTTCATTAATTTGAATTACACAGGCACAACAAAATAAGCTATTGGAATGATCTGAAATAATCTAAAGCACTATGAAGTCCCAGAGGGGGGGTGAATGGGACAACCAATTTAAATTTAAATCAACCAATAACTCAAACAACTATCCAAACTCCATGACATGCAATTCAATTCACCAATATAAGTAAAGAGCGATAAAACTAAGAACACAAACATCGAGATATACGTGGAAACTACTTAGGGTTAACCCACCCTAAGCATAAAACCACGGCCTAATTTACTTAAATTTCCATAAATCAAAAGGTTAAGCAAAAAGACTACAAGTTAGGAATTACCGACTTTTGCCCCAAATCACACCTAACTCCACTTCTTGCCTAGCACCCCGTGCCCCTTCTTGATTCCATGGAATCCTCGAGAAATATCATCTCGATCTCCGCTCTAGAACAGCTCCGGCATCATCCGGCCAAGTAGATAGGAAGGCACCATTGAATGCAAATGATTATGATGAAGATTTTTAGTAAAAGAATCAATCTAGAGTGTATTCATGGAGTATTAGAGAATAACACTAGATTGACAAGTACAATGATCAAACACAAGGTTTAGATCATTCTAATGCATGAAAACACAGAGCAAATTAGAGTACAAGGGTTTTCTATCTCTGGAAGTGGGCTGATGGAAAAGCCTACCCTAATATAAACCGGAACCCTACAATGGACCAATGAGGGAGAGACATGAAGGCTAAAAAGGAGAAGCGCCAAAAAAGCGCCGGGGCGCCACACAAGCATTTAAACGCACTGGAGAAGAGTCAAGGTGCCACGGAGGCGCCACTCAAGGATTGAATAGCTCTGGAGAAGCGCTGAGGCGCTACGGAGGTGCTTCTCCTTTTTAAAGGGTTGGAGAAGCGCTGAGGTGCCACAGAGGTGCTTCTCCTTTTCTCACAGCCTGTCTTCAGAAGCGCTGCAAAGCACTAAGGCTCTAAGGGAACCCAACTCTCTGGACAGACACACAACACCCATGCCTTAGAAAAATTCACATGAAAGCTTTAAGAGACAAAGCGCCAGAAAGTGCTGGGAGCACTTAGGAAATGCTACTTCCGGTTCCAAAACCTCAAACTCGAGGCTTAAGAAAGAAAAATTATTTTCTCTTTCATTACAATATCATGCATTTTAAAACTCAAAAATACCAAGTAAATAAATGCCTAAGCTTTCTTAAACAATATGATTCAATTAAAAGCTAGACACAAACTTCACATGAAGTTTAGACTAAATGCAAAATGAGGTGTATGCATGTATACCTTTCCGATTCGTAATCCAAGCACTTCAAGCATTGCATAAGCTTGATCGGCACATCTTCAGACACCGGGTGGAGATTCGAAACTTGATCAAAATTAAACTACCACCCAAACCCAATTACAAGAAGACAAAATGGTTTGACAAACCCGGAAAACGCCAATTACATTTACAGATCAAAATAGTATGCATGGGTGGTTCTAACATTGATTGAGGGAGTTCAGTGAACCCCCTGGGTTTAGAAAATGAACTAAAATTTTGTTATTTTTCATATGTAATCTGATTTTTCTTTAGTGTCTGCACTGTATCATTAATACGAAGTCAAAATGAATAAAATTCACTTAAATTTAAGAGTAAACCAGGCCCAATAAATTTTTAACTAAAATAAAAGACTTATTTTTATGTAGAGTTTTGTATCCCAAAAATGAGCTATATGTTTGTCATCACTGAACTAAAATCCTGGAGTTGAGCCGCCCTGATAGTATGAATAGAACAGCAAGAACTAGGAACACACAATTGGGGGTGGAGCAAATAAATAATCGAGATACTGCATTTTAACAGAGAAATCAACTGCAGAAATTGTATTGATTCTGTGCGGTATACCTGGAAGTCACCACAGCAAATGAGGAGGTCGATTTTGGTCTTCTCTACTTCCTGCAAATGCAAAAGCGTCGCGTACACGTTGTCCAAATCTCCATGCATACACCCTTCCACTGCAATCTTCATATCTAAATCTACGCATTCAAAGACGAACAAGCAAAAACATCACGGGATGCTCTGAATTATTTTGAGCAAACATACAAATCCTAAGGTTCTGTGATATACTGGCACTGAAAACGGCAGAGGTATTGGCAAAACCCACTTGTAAAAGTAGGGTTACGGATGCTAAATACTCGAATCAGAGAAGAAGGAGAAGAGTGAAGTGACGTCTAGCCTTGTTCGATATTCGGCGAGAGACGGTTGTGGCTAGACCAGTGCACTTTGCGTTTGCCGATGAAGAAGGGTTTTAGCGGGTGGGAAGGAGGGCTATAGTTTGGGAGAAGAAATTTCTCGAGGGCTAAATCTGAAATATTCCTTAATCTAGGGCTACATAAAATTTGAATTGTTTTTTTTAGGGAAATGATAATACCAAAACTCTTTTTGTTCCTGCCAAAACTCATTCATTGCATGACTTAATTGCCGTCCACTACTCCACTTACTTTACAAAATACCCCTTAAAATACCATAATAATCCTCTGGATTTGAAAGAGCATTTTCGTAAAGTAAATTGTGTAGTAGAGGGCAATTAAATCATGTAATGAATGAATTTTGACATGAACAAATGGGATTTTGGCAGAAACAAAAGTGGTTGTGTCATTATGAGCTCCTTTTTTTATACTAATGTCCATTGTTTTTTCCGTGATACTAAAATTTTAGTAGTAAAGTGGAGTATAGCAAAAGGAATATCATTTTCTACATGAGTTCATTTGATAAGAGAAATTTGTAAAGAAATTTTTAAAAAAGAGTCAATAGTTTAATTGTAACAAAAAAACAAAATTCCTGCAAAATCTTGTGTCTTTTGCACTATGAAGTCATATATTCTTGCAAAATCTTCTTAATAACTAAACATCCAAAAAATGGGATTCGGGGATCATGTAGGGCAACCCGCTCTACAAGCTGTAGTGTGACCGATCCATTTTGACAATTGACAACTCGAATTTTAATTCGAGTAATGGACGGTTCAGATTAATAAGAGCTCAGATTAAAATCAGAGTCGTCCATGTCAAAATAAACGATCGGATCAACTGCACTACAATTTTATAGTGCGATTGTACACTACAGAAAACCCAATCTAAAAAAATGCAAGACTGTCAGATATTCATACACTTTCCTTGCAACTGGATGGGTCAAATCTTTCTTAGTCTTCTTTTAAACGTGCTTATTAATATATTTTTTTTTTTTAACATTCGCCATCCTCTTTTCTCATCTATGCATTTTTTGCCCTTTCAAAAAAACATTAATAAATAGTTTTCCCATATTTTTACAGGAAAAAATGAGAAAAAAGGAAAAGGTGGGACATAGTTTTGCAGTCTGGCCCATCCAGGAGCCCAGGCCCAGCCATCCCGATGAGGAATGTGTCAGAGCCCGACTGCGGAGGCTACAAATAGAGACAGTGATGATGGGGAGGAGCTAGTTAGGTTATGTTCCAGAAAGAAAAATAATTATTTATTTTTTAAAAAGGTAATTTTAAACTTAAAAATTATGTATTTATGCAAATTATTTTTCTATCAATATGGATCTTGTTTGATAGATCTCATTGAGATCTTTAATACGATGCAAAAAAAATTAAAAAATTATTTTTCATTTACATTATTTTTGAGTTTGAAAATATAAAATAAATACTTATTTTTTAAGAAGGTGTTCTGGAACGAGGCCTAACAGAGACTCAAGGTCGTATAATTTGCGTACGAAAGTGCGAGTGTAAGTGTGAAAACGTCTTTAAAAAACATCACAATCTAATAAAATTCGTAAAAACGAAGATTAAGAAGACTATCTCAGCACGAGAATTGGAAGCGCAAGTGTAGGACATTTTCAAGATAATGAGACTAAGGTCAAAATACATGTAGCATGAATGCAAACATGAAATACAACAATTCTACAAAAAAAAAAAAAAAAGGATGCAGGCTATCCATGTTATAAACTCTTTAGGTTAGGTAACTTTTCAAACGTGTTATCAACGGATGACGTATATCTACGTACACGCATATTTATATTTAATATTACACTTTTCTTTCAATACAGTTGAAGTTTTTTATATCAACTCTCAGACAAAAAAAATTTAAAATTTACAAAATTCACCTTAATGTGTCTTTATGCATGTCTCCGGCGTATTCTACCATAAAAACACAAAAATTATCAAACATACCTACTTCCGTGTGTCGCTAGCATATAAGTGTTTTCAACGTATCCGATACAGAGATGTCTACTCCTAATTTTATTTGTGTTTCATAGCTTTATACTACAAAAAGGTAGAATTTTCTTTTTCTTTCTTTCATATATAACAAAAGAATCCTAGCAGGAGTTATATATATATCGGGGCGGTTCCGGAGACACCCAAAAAAACACCTCATAGTTCCCGATCAAATTTTGATGATCCGAGCCGCTCAATGTGATCAGAACATGATTCTAAAGGTACATGCGTGAAATCAACAAAAAAAAATAACTGGAAATGGCTTGATCCGAATAGTTTCAAACAGTTTTTTATTGAACGGTTCAAATAAAAACTGCTCAAATCAAAGCCTTTTCCGGTCATTTTTTTTGCTAATTTCTTTTAAGCACCTTTAAAGTCACATTCTGCACACATTGAACGGTTCGGATCATAAAAATTCGATCGGGAACTATGAGATTGAGATTTTAGGTGTTTTTTTAGGTGTTTTTTTAGGTATCCCTTGAACCGTCCCGTATATATATATATATATATATCAGGGGCTTTCCAAACCTTTGTGTCGTCCATTTTATTTAACTCTCATGGATATGTACACCCATACCATGAGGAGAGAATAGTTGGTTTCGAAAGCGGATGAGTACAGTGGAATGTTCTAGTCATGGATGAATAGAGCTTAATTACGGAAAGGGTGGGACTGGTGGTAGTTCTTTTGGGACCGGAGAAATCAACTTTTAAGGCTATTTATAAGATGGAAAGGAGGTTGAGAAGATCAAATTAAGAGGAAAATTAAGAAGAAGAAACTTCTTGCCGAGCTTGGGGTCAGGGACAAAGTAAGCCGTAGAAAAAAGATGATCCCTTTTTTCCTCCTTATCTTCCGGTGATATCAAGAACCGAAACTCTCTTCTTTTAAGGAAGCTCTAGAGATGATGGATATTTGTGCGAAATTGGGCATTCAATATAAAGGGGGAGGAACTTTATGCTTAAGACTCTTGTGGAAATGCAGGAGGCCGATTTAGCAGAAAGAATTGACGCTCTTGATGATTTGGAGAATGAGTTTGAGTTGAAGGATGATGTTGACCTCGAGGAAGATGTCTCCCTTTCTTTGAAATTTTGAACCATCATCCTGATATGTTTGGTGATTTCTAGGTTCAGGTCATATTCCTTTTGATTTGTTCATTTGCTTCAGTTGTGGTTGTAGGTGTTTTTTCATCCTCTTATTTTCGGGTTAGGTTTTAGGTGTTGGGTCTTACACTTGTTTTTTGGCAGCTTCTATGGCTCTTGTGGTGTTGGGGAGTGATGTTTTTAGGTGTTTGCTTCAGCTGTTTTCTTGTCATCTTTCGGTGTTGGTTCTCGGGTGGCGTTTTCGCCAGTGTGCTCAAGATCCGTTTAATCTTTGTATCCTCTTCAAAGATTAATAAAAAAAATTTGCTTTTTCAAAAAAATTACCTTATCAATTTCTGTAATTCCCATCTAAATTCTATGTACCCAAAAATGTACATCGAAAATACACCAAAATAGGAAATCAATGGTTCAAATTCGTTTTAAAATGAATCTATACCATTGATTTCTCATTTTGAGGTGTTTTTGGGGTATCCTATTTGAGTACCTAGCGTTGTGCCTTGGCCCTCATATTACCAGTTAGCTTGACTAACGCCAATTGTTCTTCACCTTAACTTACTTTTGTCTAAAAGTACTACTATAATTTGTGATACAGGATATTTTGTGCAACTCCTCTTATTAAAATTTCTACCCATTCAACTAAGGACTTTCTTGACTTTTAGGACTTTTTTTTGGTTTTGTCCTTATTCAAAAAAAAAAAAATCGCCTTTGTTAGCTTTGCGTCTCATTTTTTTGGTTTTCCGATTCGTCTCATCAAAGTTGGCTTCTTTTTTTTTCTTCTTAAAAATGGTTATTTCTCAAAATATTTGGTTAAAAGTGAAATTTTTTTGCTTTTCTGATCGATATTCATAAAAATTTGACGCAAAACTAATAAATACAAAAAAAATATTTAAATAAGAACAAAATCAACTTATTTTGTTAAAAGTTAAGTGGAACACCACCGCTACCATTGCGTGAATATACATTGTAATGATCGGACAATTTCGGTATGCAATGGCAAAGCTGTTTTTTGGACCGCGGGGCCCAGCCCAATGAATTTTTTGTGAAATTTCAACCATAACAAAAAAATATGAATACCAAATTACTTTCGTAGTTTGGCCCCATCGACTTCGATTCCGTGCTCAACCACTGCTAGCCTGCTGGTTTTTACGCTGTATTGTTAGAGCATCTACAGTGGTATAATCAAAACTAAAAGGTTGTTAAAGTTAATAATATTTGCTCAAAAAAAAGCTCACAGTAGAATAACCAAACTTACCACCTCATCAAATTTTGACCCTTAAATAATCAAAACTAGCAACATTTTGCCAATAATCAAAAGTTGTTCTCGCATTTCCTTAATCAAGTACACTATCATTACACAAATACATTCTCTCTCTTCCATTTTCAACATATTTCTAAGAAAAATACTTTTAAAAACTTTTTTTTTTGTAAAAACTGTTTTTTTTTCAAAACTTTTTTTTTCCCAAAAACTGTTTTTATATCCCAAAACAGTTTTTTATAAAAACAGCTTTTCCCAAAACAGGTTTTTTGTCAAAATAGTTTTTTATTAAAACCTTTTTTTCAAAAACTATTCTTTTTAATTTTTTTTTTACTTTTTCCCAAAAACTATTTTTTTTAAATCAAAATTTTCAAAAAATTATTTTCTCTTTTTCCAATAACCTGTTTTTATTAGTTTGAAAACTATTTTAAAAAATATATTTTTTATGTCACAATTTTTAGATTTTGTAAGTTGAAAATATGATGTGGCAAGTTTTGGTTATTCAATTTTGATTGTACCATTGTGGACCTCTCTATTGCTAATCTTAACAATCCCTTAAATGAATAACCAAAAGATGATGTAACAAGTTTTGATTATTGACTTTTGGTTATTCCCTCATCCACAGTAGTATAATCAAAAAAAGATAACTAAAAATTGACACATCAGCTTTTGATTATTTACTAAAGAGGTTGTTAAGCTTAACAATGTTGAGTTTCACAATGGTCACTTCTAGTCCATAACCAAAATAAGGGTCTATTACAATTTCACACTCTCTCCCCCTCTGTTTCCTGCCATTCACTTTCCTCAATTTATGTTTTTTTTTGGCAAAAATATATCGATTCCATATCTTAATTTTGGAAAAAAATCGGTGACTTTCTTCCCTCCTATTATGAATTTTTTTTGGGGAAAAAAATAGTGAAATATCTTAATCCGGCGATGACAGGTTAAATTGTAGATGATCGAGAGATATGAGCTTTACTTTTTGAGGAAAAGAAAGAGAAATAGTTTGTAGGTTAAGTGACGAAAATATAGAGTAGGCGAAGAAGAGAAGAAAAAAAAAACCAATTGAAACACGCGTGTATACAAAATTTGAAACTAATTAACTTAAGTTGTGTGGAGTCCACAAATTTTGATTATTGAAAAAGATTGTTAGTTTTGGTTATTGAAAGCCCAAAATTTGATTATTTTTAAGGATATTGCTAAATTTGATTATACCATTGTGAGCCATCTTTTGTACCAACATTGTTAACTTTAAAAACAATTGGCTTTTGATTATACCACTGTGGATGGCCTTATGGCCTTGTAGAATATTGCATTTTTGCTGTTTATACTATAATTAAACTTTATAGTAATCCCCAACCATAGCACCAAGTTAAATAGTATGAACCGGGGGCCAGCGGTGTAGGGGTCCACAACATTCCTGTCATAAACCATTTCGTCTATCCATTTGTGTATTAGATGGTCCAAATTTAAATAAAAAATTTCCGGGGGCTGTCTGTGTAATATGTCTTGGACGGTCTTGATTTAGATATGTGTTTTGGACGGGCCGTATGTGCACTGTACTGCACAGCAAGCCCTGCAATCAAATTATTATGGGAAATTTATAGAAATGGTCATCCTAGTTTCATCCGAGTTTCATTTTCGTCCTTCAAGTATCAATTGCAACTCTTTTGACCTTCAAGTTTGATTTTTGTACCAAATTGGTCCAATTGATAACTTCTATCAGACAAAATGGACGAAAAAAATTAGATTGATCACAATTTGGTCGTTGCAGTTCATACCAAGTTGGTCCAATTGATAATGTCTGCCCTCAATCTGATTTTTTCCGTCCAATTTGGCTGACAGATGTTATCAATTGGACCAACTTGGTACGAAAACTAAACTTGAAAGTCAAAAGAGTTACAATTCATACTTGGAGGACGAAAATGAGACTTGGATGAAACTAGGAGGACCATTTCTATAAATTTCCCAATTATTATATACACCAAGGTATGTATAGGGAATTGATTTTGTCACTCTCCTTTTTGTTAATGTCACTCTTCTTTATGTTTTGATTAAATAATTTAATTAAGACATAAAGAGAGTAACATTAACAAAAAAGAGAGTGGCAAAATCACTCCCTTATATATAGTATGTTCTGAATCTAGACTTTCAATTAAGTTGCAACAAAAAAAATGTCTCACGACAAGAGCTTTTATGGTTTAATTAAAGCGGTGAGATTCTGAGTGGTTTCAGCTGTACCAGACCTACCATATCCACCAAAACAAAGGGAGCACCCAGCTGTGCTTCTTTATCATTGGACTAGTTATTAATAATGATGCCCACAAGAAAGTTAATTTGCCTGTATTTATTGTTTTGCCACCTAATAATCATGAAAATGTGTTGATGTATGCGTTCCTCATCTTTACCGGAAGGTGAATTCAAATTAATGCTATTGTTTTTTTCTACAATTGGATCTCCGGGTCAGCATGAGCGTACCTCGACTTATTTCGGAGTTTTGAAATTGACGGTCGGACGAACCCAGAACCCTACTGTGGCTCCAAGGTTTTGAATGTTTGGCATTTGTGAAATTCAAACATGAGACCTTATGAAAGATAAACACTTATTTGCATGCCCACTTGACCAAATTTCTTGGGGTTAATTCAAAGGGAAATGCTATTGCACTTAGTCAAATCAAACAATATCAATTTCCTTGACATGAGATTCGCAAGTTCATTTAAAAGTCACGAATGAAAATTTTAAAGTAGTTTCTTCTAAATTGATCATTAGTGGTCATTTATGAATTTTGATATCTTTATCATCAAATTCATGTACAAATCATTTTAAAAATTGAAAACTCATCGCATAAATTATCCAATCAGTTAATCAAATTTGGTAATTTATTTCAGTTTTGACTATTTATCATTTTTGGTATATACGCCATGTTTTACAATTTTTGAGTTTCTTACATTGTTATTGCATGCCATGTCTTTTTATCCTGAGCTTCTTCTTCTTTTTTATAGAAAATATGCAAAACAAAAAAGAGAGAGTATGTATTTGATTTTGTTTTAGAGATATGGTTTAGAGAGAGAAACTGAAATATAAAAATAAAAATAAAAATTGGGGATAGTATTTGAATTTGTTGAAATATAGGAGATGATAAATTTTTCCAATGGTTTGAGAGATCGAAATCTGGTACTCATTGGGGATAGTATGGACCGGAATTTATTGAAATATATGTTGAAAGTTGTCAATAGCGACAAGATATATATGTTTGTTAGTTTTGTTCTACATTAGGAGCTAGCCCTGAATCACTATGGTCCATTTTAATTAATGCTCATCTACATTAGGATTTAGTCATGTGCACTATTCAATTTTTTTCCCACTCAATTATGAATAAAGAAGATTTTGTCCCATGCATCGAATGGGTCATCGGCTAGTTCAATATGAAAGCTTCGTAAAACACGTGGTATTGTTTCAGATGTTCTTGGAGCAAAATTAATATTTGTATCCCGTGCATGGAAATAATGCTAATTGGCTAGTTCAACGTGAAAGCCTATTAAAAAAAAATGTGCTATATATTGTTGGGAGACTTAAAGAACCATCCTCGGAAAAGGCAAAATGTAGGTATTCATCCCTTGCACTTTGAAAGGTTATGTTTCCATCCCCACCAACTATTTTATCCCCTTTTTGCCCTTCTTTATATCGTTCCCACCAATTTAGGAGATCCTTGATTATCCTATTAATTAAGGAAGGATAATTAATAGGATAATCAAGGATCTCCTAAATTATCCTTCCTTAATTAATAGGATAATCAAGGATCTCCTAAATTGATGGGTGAATTCAAAAAAAAAAAAATGGAAAACACATAGAATCATGAAAAGTTAAAAACATGGAAATCAAAATAAGGAAATATTCATGAAATATTACGGAACATGACATATTACGAAAAATTCACGGAATATCATGGTTAATATTCATGAAAAATTTCCCACATCTACCTTCTATTATCATGAAATATTACGGAACATATATGGTGAATACTCATGGAATATTACAAAATATCACGGTTAATATTCATAAAATATTACGGAATATCATGGTTAATATTCATGAAAATTTTACCACATCTACCTTCTATTATCATAAAATATTACGGAACATATATGGTAGAACCGGTCATGTTTTTTTTGATTATTTTTTCCTACATTATCATGAAAGCCATTGCCTCCCATCCACAAACTAAAAAAGAAAAACAACAAAGAAGAAGAAGAAATAAGGAAAACACACATAGTCGTGGAAGATTAACCGTGAAACAAAAGAGTCTTGTGATTTTTCAACCTATTTCCTTCGTCAACAACCATGTAGTTCCAGATCTTCACGATTTCATGGATGTGGCGGCAACATGGTCGACGGCGACCTGCTAGGGGCGGCGACGGCAACCGGCTAGGTGCGGCAACGGCTAAGGGCTGACGACAACAAGACCAACGGAGGTGGTCCGATCGATGGTTGGCGGTGGTGATCGATGTACAGCGGTGGGATTTTTTTGGCATAAGGTGGCGGCTATGGTGGATTAAGGTTAAGTGTGATTTGTTCTCATCCTAAACAATCCTGAGATCCTGAGAGATATAGAGAGGAGAGAGAGAGTTTGTTAATATGATCTCAGTAATTAGCTATGTTCATTTCCTAAATAATAGTAACGAATCCCTCTTAATCAGGCTCCCAATTAAAAGATACGAAAGGGTAGTAATGGTATTTCATACAGTGGAAGGATGAGAACATAACAGTTCAAATTGTCCGGGATGATTAATTACATGAGGTTAGGAAAGAGGATCGATATTTAAAAACTCCTATATTGTTCTCGGTCGTTATTGGAGCATCATGCCATGACGAGTTGATCGAAATGCAAGGGATGTGGACTGTGATGAGATGGTATATTAAATTGGAACGTATCACATGCATGAAAGTCAAGATATCTGGGGGAGAGTTCAATATTTCATTTCAAATAATAAATACTAGCAAAAATTGATCATAGATGAAAAAATTTAAAAGGAGTTTCTTCTAAATTGATCATTAGTGGTCATTTATGAATTTTGATAGCTTTATCGTCAAATTCATTTACAAATCATTTTAAAGATTGAAAACTCATCACAGAAATTATCCAATCAGTTAAACAAATTTGGTATAGTAATTTATCTCAGTTTTGATGATTTATCATTTTTGGTAAATACATCGTGTTGTACAATCTTTGTGTTTCTTACATTGTTATTGCATGTATGCTGGCAATGACATCTTTTTATCCTCAGTTTTTTTTTTTTATAGAATATGCAAACAAAAAAATAAAGCATATGCATTTGATTTTGTTTAGATATACGGTTTTAGAGAGAGAAACTGAAAAATAAAAATAAAAATTGGGAATAGTATAGAAATTTATTGAAATATATGTTGAAATACAGGAGATGATAATTTTTTTCCAATGTTTTGAGAGATTGAAATCTAGTACTTATTGGGGATATTATTGGAATTTACTGAAATATATATGTTGACATTCATGGACTAACTATGGAATACTAAATATTATGATTTAGTAATGTGCGCTATTAAAATTTTTCCCACTCAATAAGATTTTAGGAGAGGCCCAAATTAGTATTTTGTCCCGTGCATGGAATGGATCATCGGCTAGTTCAATATGAAAGCTTAGTAAATAACATGGTATTGTTTTCAGATGTTACTCGAGCAAAAATAATATTTTTATCCCCTACATGGAATAATATATGGTAATTGGCTTGTTCAACGTGAAAGCCTAGTAAAAAAACGTGGTTGTTATTATAGCATCATGCCATGACAAGTTGAAATGCAAGGGATGTGGACTGTGATGCGATGCTTTATTAAATTGGAATGTATCAAATGAAAGTCAAGATATCTGAGAGAGAGTTCAATATTTTTATTTCAAATAATAAATACTAAAAATCATGAAATCGTTTAGACAATAGAATATTCCAAAATATTTTTCTAATTTAAAAAGACCGAGATACTATATCTATTATTTCTGAACACTATATACAAATCATCGTAAAAATTTTGTTACACATTTTAAAGTGTGCATCATATAGTAGATTGGTTAGCTGATAGAGTCTCTTTAAATTATTTTCGTATTCGTCATGCAAAGTAGTACTTACTTTTCTTTTCCAAATTCAGTAAATCATTCTTTTCTTTTGCCAAATTTAGAAAATCATGATATAAGGTGACAACAACCCAGATATTTAATTCAAAGCGACACTAGAAGTACATAACCGCGGCAACCGCGACAAATTCAGAGATTATGTTTAGTAATGGGGCATATATATATAGCAACGATTTTCACCACACCAATAATTTTCTATACTAAATATGACAAGGAATGTCATGCAAAATATTCAAACCAAACCTTTATCAAATGGAGCATAAATTAATTAACATAATCAAATTGAGTCTTGTGTCTTAGGACTCGGGGGCTCTGCTGCCATCCAAGCACAGCAACTCCTGCCTACACCTCAGAACTACACAGTTTTGAGGCAACTGCTGATTCCCTTTTCTTTTATTTTTTCTCATTTGATAAGGGTCCTGTTTGGAAAACGTTTTTCCCTTTTCTAATTAATGAATAAAAGAATCGAAATGACGTAGCTTGAATCGGCAAAGCCAAATGTTTTTCCTTTTAATTCAAAATGTTAATATAATATTTTTTTGACTTTATATATGGAAAAATATGGTTAAGAAATCAAGTGGTCCAATTTTTAATCTGTTTTAATCGGTGCGAAAATCTTATTTTTCTAATCATTTCATTCTAAAGGATCATAATTATTTTTTGTCTTTAGGGCTTTTATAATCAAGTTTTTACTTTACAGTATTCCAAATAAAGAGCAGATACTTAATTATGACAGTCCTGGAACCAAAAATTAATTATGACTCTTTAGAATAAAATGATCAGAAAAATAAGATTTTCGCACCGGTTCAAAGGGATAAAAAATGGACCACTTAATTTTTTAATCATACTTTTTAATCTATAAAACTGTCTTTAAAAATTTAGTGGTCCAATTTTCAATCTATTTGAATCGATGCGAATATTTTATTTGTTTAATCATTTTATTCTAAACGATCACAATTAATTTTTATCTCTACAGCTCTCTAATCAAATTTTTGCTCTATATGACCCTAAATAAAGAGAAATACTTAACTATGAGAGTCATAGATAGAAAAATTAACTATGACCCTTTAGAATAATATGATCATAAAAATAAGACTTTCGCACTGACTCAAACGGATTGAAAATCGGACTACTTAATTTTCTTGAGACTATTTAATAATATAAGAGAAATTAGGAGAGAGAAGTAAAAAATAATATAAAAAGGAATTGCTATGATATTTAATATTCCTTTTTCTCGGTTTTAATGGCTTTTTTCACATTTGAATGCAGTTACCTTATTTATAGAGTACCAAACAGGACAAAGGAGAGCAAAATAGGGACCAGCAATTGTCTCAAAACGACACAGTTTTGCTGTGTGAATAGGAGCTGCTGTGCTTGGAAGGCAGTAGAGCGAATCCTTGTAACTGTAGTAATGACCGAGCATCAATCGATTACTACCAAGTACAAATCATTAACTTTACTCCGACATTGATTTCTAACGGCGGACGAAAGAAATTACGCGTACGCCGGGTATGAAACCTCGCCACGTTCGACCCGGTCTATGGCCCACCCCGCGTACTTTTAGTTACACCCAACTCCAGCTGCCATTGCCGGAGCGTACTGCGCACCACCAAACCCCATCTCTCTGTTCATCACTCTTCCCAAGATCCAACCAAATCTCTCTCTCTCTCTCTCTCTCTCTCTCTCCGCTTGATCTTCACCCCGCAATCTCTAATTTCGAATTCACTCACGTGACACACTCTGTTTCTTAAGTCTCACATTCCTTCAGTACGACCTCCGCTCGTCTCCTCAATCCTCGCTCCCGTGTGAATTTTTACCACTTCCATTACCCACAGAGTGAGATCCCCGCTCGTCCTCCGAATCCTCGCTCTCGCAAATTTTACTGCTCTAGACTACTTTCGAAATGCTATTTCCTTCTTGCGCGCGCGTTATGTGACTTGAGGTCCGCCCAGATGGCTTCGATCCGGAGAACCCTGTCGCCGTACCGCGACCGCCCGCCGCACCAGAACGGCGGGAGTCCGTTTTCCGCGCCGTCGTCGCCGGCCTCCAAGCTCTTCTCCAACGGCAGGCACTCGTCGCCGGTGTCCGCGTTCGCCGTCGCCGTCACGAGATTCCTCGACGATGTCTTCCCCTTGCGCTATTCCAGAAAAGGTAACCGTATCTGGAGGAGACCGTTTTACAGGTGCTTGTTATTCTTCCTCCTAGGGTTTCTTTTAGGCATGGCGCCGTTTGGCCACGTCGACGACGTACCTAGTAGTCACGATTTCTCGTTCGATATCGAACCCCCGCCTGTACTCGTAACGAGGCCGGATAATTTCTTCCTTGATACGGTTGACTTGGGGGTTGTGAAAGAGAACTTCGATTTTACGCCGAAAAAGCAATTGATTGTTGTGACGCCGACGTATAACCGGGCGCTTCAGGCCTACTACTTGAACAGATTAGGGCAGGCGCTGAGGCTCGTTCCCCCGCCGTTGGTGTGGATTGTGGTGGAGACAGACGCGGAGTCGGTGGAGACGGCAGATGTGTTGAGGAAGAGTGGGGTGATGTACAGGCACCTGGTGTGCACAGAGAATTCGACCAATGTGAAGGACAGAGGTGTTCATCAACGCAACATTGCGCTTGAGCATATCGAGCATCATAAGCTTGACGGGATTGTGTACTTTGCAGATGACGATAATATCTACTCGCTTGAGTTGTTTGAGAGTCTCAGGGAAATCAGGTAGTACTTCATTTGGGCTTGAATTTTAAGTGGTTCCTTTACTTTGTTGGTAAATTGCATTGACATTGACAATGTTCTAAAAGTCGCTAGGCGCTAGTTAGGCGGTCGGCCACTTTCGAGCGATTACTCGGTGCATATTAATTAGTAATCGGTGATTAATCGTTAGTTGGGCCTAATCGAATAGGCCCCGCCATTAATTCCTTGTTTTAGAACACTGGACATTGATGTGCTGTTTGTTTGGCATATTTGTTTTTGTGCTGGGAAATATCATGTATGATTTGCCATGCTAAAAATGGATTCTAATCCTTGTCCAGTGGTTGGTTGGTGGTTTTTGTTTTGGTTGATAAGCAAAAGATCTGATACCTATCAGTATTTGAGAATCCTTGCTAAATATAGGCACCTAAGCAAGAGTGATTGCAGGACCAAACACAACTGTTTCTAGGGCAGAATATAGCCTGTTTGTTAGACTTGTTTACTTGTTGGTTGAAGGTCTCTTTACATATTTGCACATGCAATTTGCTATATCATCCGACTAGGCTTGCATATATTTGCAATCCCAAAAGTTTTCTTGGGTTCCTGTGGAAGTCTCCAATCTTTCTTATTCGTTAGGTGACCAAAATTTTCCAATCTGAACTGCCAAACAATGCAAATTGGAAAAAAAAAAACAAAAAACAAGAACTATATAGTCTTGTGAGGCTTATTGCCTTAGAATAAAACATTTTGTAAACCTTATTCTGTTTGCCAACAAAGCAAATGAATAAGATGAAACAACATTATAAACTGATTTGTTAAACATACAGCGACAATTGTTATGATGAAATGTTTAAAGAGGTATTTAGTTACTTGGTTGATCATGGGTGCCAATTTAATTCCTTAAACACTAAAACTTGTGTACATACCCTTTTCAGAAGATACTGGAAAATCTTCGTCAAAAAGGAAGCAGGGGGTAAAGGATTGTAAGTGTTTGAGTGTGCGGGAACTGTCATGGCGTTACGGGGCCAAGTGGACCTTTTGAGGATAGAGTGTTTATCAGGACTTCACAAAATGTAGGAACGATGAACGATGACGTTTTGGAAAATTGGGCATTGAGTCTGTTGGCTAAAGAATTTATTTTCAACAATGTCCTTGAGGTAACTGTGTTACCAAGTAGTGTCACTTTTAGGACCTAGGGGCCATTAATATTACTGTTTCTGATGCCTCTAGGTCCTCTTACCGTTGAACACAGTGGTTCTTATGCATATAAGCTTGATAGATCTGTATGAACATATTTGTTGTAACGGTGAAGCTACTGAATGATAGGCTGATAGCACTTGGCATGAAGCTCTTTTTGCTCTACGATTGGAACATGTAATCTGTGTCAGGTGTATTCTGTTTTTCAAACCACTGCATATACTTGGAGTGTTGTTGCTGATAATCCTTGAATATCTTTAGGAAAACAGTAGAAGCAAGATTTAAGTCATTCTCATGTCTCGACCATATTTAAATTTTTTTTGTGGTCATATTAGAACATTCAAAAACAGTTTCATTTAATTTTTGGTTGTTAAAACAAGTTGAGGCCTCTGTTACATAGATATGGGTACGCCGTACATGTGTCGGCAGGAGTATGTCTTCAGTTTTGGATTCATATATTCTCATATTGAGGACAAAGGACACTACAAAATATTCAAACTTTGTTCATATACGTATATTGTGTTTAAAAGGTGTCATCCACCATTTCATGTAGAATGTAGGAGTTTAAACCGAAGTTTTACCATAAACTTGAAGACTAATAGAGCTTTCGAGGTGAAGGTACAACATAAAAGTCTAAAACTATCGGACACGTATCCCGTACCCTTACACAAGTGTCGAATTTCTCATGCATGTCCTTAATTGGTCAAAATAGTCAATGTCACTTAGGTCAAAGCATGCTATACTTTCAAAGGAAAAGTTGATGCATCTTACTCCTTGCTTGTATTTATTTATTTATTTTGCTAGGCATCTTACTCCTTGCTTGTTGATTATCTAGTCCTGCAACCTGTCTTCTGATGTCATTTTTGTTTCCTTTACTCCTCATTGCCATGATCACATATGTTTCTTAAACTGAAATCTAGCAGTTCTGATTCTTTGATTTACTCTAAAGATTCAATCGCGTTAACTAGTACTTCCTGTCCGTGAGCTTTTGAATAGGTACATTGAGTAATAACATGTCGCTTCAATAATTGAGTTGATCATTGATTTCTTTCTCCTGATTCGACCATTTTACCAATCTCGTTATTTAGACAATTCTGTGTGCACCTGATTGATGGATGAGCTTCAACAAGCTTAACCGGGTTTAAATGTCTCACTCTTTATCACTCTAGATTGTATGGGATTATCGCTTTCAAAAATGGCTTTAGCTTGTAAGAGCAATTAGGAAATTAGTCTTCAGACTAGCAATTGGGTTCTGTTGTTGTTGTTGTTGTGACTAGTAATAACATATGTGGGGAAATGTGGAAAGCTTATCCATATAAAAATAATACCAAAACTTTTACTTGGTTGCCATGGAAAACTGCTTTATAAGTTGCTTCACTCCTTTAATTTTCCTGTTAGAGCTTCTTATATAACCTTCAAAACTAGTATATTTGCCTGGGCGGCTTCTCCCCTCGTTGCCAATTGCTTTTGAGTTGGATGCTTTAACATTTCCCTATCACAATTTGAGAAGCATGGAGTTCGGGAGACCATTCTGTTAAAGGATGATAGTTCTTTGACCGTGGTTGGAACATCCTTTCTTCCTATAGGATACCTCTAATTTTTATTTTTTTAGCTAGTTCATTAACAGGGGGAAGGGGAAACGTTGAGAGGAAGTGGGTAGAGGGTTCCTTAAATGTGAATTAGTGATATTATGGTACTATAAACTCATTTTGCTTTGATTTGTTCTTCTGAGTACGGACATTATTTCATTATGCTTTGTATTACTCCTTTGGCGTTATTTGGTCTCCAATACACTAACCTTTCTACAAGGACACTATTTTATGTTGTATTTTACACGATTTTGAATGGGTCAACAATCCTCTCCTTTATTCCCACATTATGCCGTTTGGCCACCTGGGAAGATCTGGTCATATAGGAACTCCTGTTGTTATAGTCTTTGATCTACTTCCTGAATTGGTCCTATGACTTTAAATTTTGTATTTGGTTTGTTAAGACTAGGATGATTGTTGTGGAGAGAGAGGGAGGGAGAGGGAGAGAGAGAGCGAGGGAGAGGGAGAGCGAGAGAGGGAGAGGGAGAGTGGGGGGGGGGGGGGGGGGGGGAGGGGGAGAGGGAAAGGGAGGGAGGGAGAGAGAGAGAGCCTCCACAAAAATTTGGACTTCCAATCTATTGTTTAGAACTTATCGGAGAAAAGGGAACTTAGAGAAGTGAGAAGTTCTAATTGGTTAAATCTGTGTATTTGGTTTGCAAAGGCCACCCAATAAGGGTTGGTTAGCCTTGATATTATTCGAGATGATTCCATTCATGCATCAGAATTTGGTTTGCAAAGAATATGAAGAAATGAGAAGTTGGATGGAAATTACTTCCCTTTTTGATTTTACAAGGAAGAGGAAAGATTTGATTTGGCAAGGAAGAGGAAAGAAGTAATAAACCAACTTACATTGACAAAGAGGAAAAATTTGCAAAGGAAGAGGGAGGACAGTGAAGCAAAACTTCCAAGCGAGGAAAATAACTTCTACATCCATCCTCCTAAAACTAAGAACCTGCAAGGGATCAAGCAAAATAATTTCCTTAGTTTCCATTTCTGTCCTTAAGTTCCATACTGAACCTTAGTTTGTGTTGAATATGAATCAAGAAGCTTCTTGGATGGATTTATCTGTTTAATTTTATTGTTCTATCCTTGTGCGTACTTTTTAATCTACTTGCAATTTCTAGGCGTTTTGGCACATGGCCTGTTGCTATGCTAGCACAAGGAAAAAACAAAGCCATACTGGAAGGTCCAGTATGCAATGGAAGCGAAGTATTTGGATGGCACACAAACGATAAGAGCAAAAGACTACGAAGATTTCATGTTGATATGTCTGGGTTCGCATTCAACAGCACCATATTGTGGGACCCAAAGAGATGGCAACGACCCTTTGCAACTCCTATTCGGCAGTTGGACTCTGTGAAGGAGGGTTTCCAGGTATACATTACTCCATCCTGTTCCATTTTCAGATATTCTACTGCGCTATCATTTTCCTTAAATCTCGATTATGATATTCACAGCTGTTCACTTCGGCTACAGGAAACCACATTTATCGAACAATTGGTGGAAGATGAAACTCAGATGGAAGGTACACCCCCAAATTGTTCAAGGATAATGAACTGGCATCTCCATTTGGAATCTCGCGGACTTGTTTATCCTAAAGGTTGGCTGCTTGAAAAGAACCTTGATGCAATTGTCCCGATAAAATGATCATCTCTCAACCCTTTTGTTCCTAATTCTGAGAGCCCCAAGTAGGTTCGGTTTTGTTCATTTTTCATTTCTGCATTTTTTAGCTTTCAAGTAGTACATATTTAATCCAAAAAAAAGAGAGTACATATTTGTCTTGACCTTGGCTAGAAGGACTGGGTATTTGAAGAATTTTTTTCCCAATGTTTTTTGTGTTTTTGCTTCACAACAGTGAGGTATCATTTATAACTGGTGGCTCGAACATCTTTGAGCATATCACACTCAGCAAATCATCAGGGCAAGTTGCTGCTGTAACCCGAAGCAGGAATACCGGATACGATGCTGGCAGATACTAACGGATGAAAGATTTTGATTTTTTCTGCTGAAGATTTCTTTCCCTTCATTATTTTATTTGCAGAAACTATAGTTGTCGTAAAGTCTTTTCAGAGCAAGAAATTTAATTGCCTCCAAAATTTCTCGAATAGGAGTTTCCCAGATCGAAGTGATAGTTATCACGATGAGTTTGGTTTTGGGTAGTCGATTATTACAATGTGATCTAGCCTTTGTATCAAAACGAGGAAACAAGCGCCATTCGTGAAAAGTGGAATTTTTTCCCCAAGAGAAGATCGTCACTTAAATTTCTTGTTAATGGATCTATTCCACTTTGTAATTGCAGCATTGGATTTGCTATGTAAGAAAAATAGGTTTCTCTTCGGCATGGATATTTTGGAAGCCGGACATCCAGGGGCGGATGCAGAATTTTTTAGTCAGCACAGTGACAAAAATGTATTCAAATAACTTTTCATACAAAACACTAGTATAAAATAACGATATTTTTACTTTGCTTGAGGTGTTTGGCTACCTTGCTTTTCGCATTTTGGTTATTGACTTTTTGGCTTTTTGAATTTTGGTCAGAATGTGTTATGAATGTGTTAGAATATTTGAAAGATATGTGCAGAATGTATATTGCAACATAATTTAAAGGGTGTTTGAGAGCTTACTTTTTGGCTTTTTATTTTCAACTTTTTAGCATTTTGATTTTTTGGTTAGAATGTAGTTTGAATTTAGTAGAGTGTTTGGAAGCCTATTTTTTGACTTTTCATTTTTAGCTTTTTGCCTTTTTAGATTATGGTTAGAATGTATTTTGAATTTGGTAGTGTTTGGATGAATATGTGTAGAATGTATTTTGTAATATGAGTAGTGTTTGTGAGATATATGATGAATATGAATTATGGGTTGGTTTTTTATCATGTTGCCCTTGGTTATTTATTACTCCCTCCGTCCCTTTTTAAGTGTCCTGCTTCGTAACTCCAACTTATTAAAAAGACATCACATTATACCTTTCACATCAACTTTTTCCTCCACTTTTCCTCCACTTTTCCTACTTACCTATCATCAGTATACTTTTACTCACTAATTTTTTAAAATAAAATCTACTTTTAGGGACAAAATAAACAATATACCAACTTTTACCCTCCTAACTTTACAAAATAAACACTTATTAAGGGACCGCCCAAAATGGAATACTGGACACAAAAAAAAGAGACGGAGGGAGTATTATATAAAATTATTATAAATAATGTTTTTTTACTAATTTAAATTTATATTTATATAGTTTTTGGAAAATAATTTATGCAGTCTGTAATTTTTTATTTGCTAATACAAAAAAATTAAATATTATCATGTAAGTTTCATAGAAATAAGAGAACGATTAAATTAAGGAATCGCTAAAATAATTAATAAATAAAGAAACCACACAAACTTTATTATTAGACATTTACAAGTACCAACCCACTGAACAAAAAAAACACACGCAGGGTTTGGATAGAGAAAAGAGTGAGGTGAGGGTATAGAATGAAATTAATGTAACTCAGGTCAGGGTATTTTCGTAATTGCATGTCAAATAAGAAAATCAAAGAACGGGAAAAGCTCATTTGGACCTCTTTTTCAGTTTTGCTCTCTAAACCAAAAATTGGCAAAGCCATTTTGGCTCAACTCATTTTAAAAAAGAGCTGCCAGACACTTGCAATGTAAAGAGTGAAAAAGGAGAAAAGTAGGCAGCAAATGTGTTCTCTAAAACACATTTTAAAAAGCAACAACCAAACATCAAAAATGTAAAAACCAAAAACTGAAAAGCTGAAATTGTAGCTCCCAAACACCCCCTAGTGTTCGAGAGATATCTACAGAATACATTTTGTAGGTCTTTTTGCCAACCAAAATAGAACAAGTGAAAAATGAGAAATCAAAAAGCTCCTCTCCTCCTACTTTTCCATTTTGCTCTCCTTCATAAAAAACCATTAATGTATTTTGGCAAAACTCATTCTGAGAGAGAAGAGCCAAACAACTAGAAGTGGAAAACGAGTAAATGAGAATGGGTTAATGAAACATCCAAACGCCCTTTTATCAGGCCAAATTCATTTTATTTTGTTGGGCCACATGATCTATTTACTCACAAATCTTACTAAATTTTCATTATTATAGTTTTGCACGACTGAATTAGTGTCGATAATATAAACAAAATATCAAATTATATGCCCAAATATACAAAATCTAGTACATTTTTTTGAACCCAGAGAATTTTTCTAAACTCCTAAAACCTTAGTGGAGATGCCCATGGGGACATCATTATGGAATGGTAGAGTCGTTCCAACTCCATTCCTTGTAATTTCTCCATGGCTCCAGATATCAATTTTATTTATTTTTTTAAAGTTTTTTGGTACAGCAAATTTTATTACCAAAGAATCCACCATTAAAGGAGTTAATGGGGCATCTTCAGAAAAGATAAAAACCCAAAACTCAATCTAAAATCACAAACCAACCAACCTAGGAAACTAGTAATAGCTAGCCAAAGAGCAGAAGTTGAGTTCACATAAAGGAAATTAAAAATAGGAGTATAGATAGATAATCCATTTTTAGCAATAAATTTAATCAACCATTCTCATCAATCTTAATTAGGGACATTATTTGATGATCAATTCATGCCTTCTGTGTGTTAGTGATGCAACACACGTACGGACCATGTGTTGCACGAGCAACTGAAGCACCCATGCACGTCTGAACAATGCAAATAAGTCGTGACATGGTTGTTGCATATATACATGATGAATAATTTGCAATCAGATAAAGAGCAAGCCATGGTCTTCCAAAAAGGCAGCCTCGATCACTATGTCCGCTATTATCCACACACACATTGTGCACAGATTGCGTGGTGAGACCCACTACGGTTCCACAATAACAATCCGAGTAGTTCATTAAAATTAAAATATTTTTGCGATTGCCCCTCGCGCAAAAAACTTAATTAAAATCTGAAAAGCAAAGTCAGATGATTGGATGGTGCACTTACAAGTATCGAGTTGAGTTGATTTTATGGGGAAGCACTCGAAATATATATTTTAATTTAATAAACGGCTCGGATTGTTTGTGTGGGACCTGTAGTGAGCCTCACATCGCGATTTCTGCACAATGTCTGTGGACAAACTTTTCGGTTCATTAAATACAAAGACAAGGACTGTATATGACAAAAACAGTCAAAATGTCAACAAACAAAATGGAATACATTTTGAGTATGAAAATGTCATAAAGCATATTACAATACCAAATCCGAATTACAGTATTGAATATTAACAGCAACACATCACCAAATAATTAACGACATGACAACCATATAGCGTCTTTACTTTCGGTGCCCTGAAATGCTAAAAAACATTTCATGTGAGAATTGCGATATATAGAATTGCGATACACAGATGTTACATACTTAACATGGGAATAATCTCTTATTCAAAACTAGCAATTTCTAAACAGAAGTTTATCGGTTGTAAAGCAAAAAATTTCTTGCTCGAAGTTGCAAACCACAATATCTCAATTTTAGTAATGCAAGATTTGAGGATTGAAGATGCAAATCGTTATACCTCAAATACCGATAAAATCATCCTGATCACAACCCAGAATATACCTATCAAACCCGCAGCTCAAAATCGGCTAGAACCTTCCCAATTGGTTCAGGTTAGATTGTCATCCTTAGGGGTGAGCAAAAAATCGGTCAAACCGCGAATCCAGTCCAAACCAAATCATCCAAACCGAATGATTTGATTTTTTAGTAGGGTGGTTTGGTTCCGGTTTAAAAAAAATTAGAAACCGCATTAAATGGTTTGGTCTGCGAATCCAGTCAAAACCAAACCAATCCAAACCTATTTTATTTTATTTTATGAAAACTAAATTTCTCCTCAACCAAATCCCACCGATTGAACTAAATTTCTTGAACGGTTGAATTTACGTCTTGTCTCAACCAATTAGAGGCTGACACGAATGTATTTTTTTCAAAAAGACTGAGAGCTTCCTTGTTATAGAAACACGTAGGAACTAAATATTAGTTGTAATAAAGAGTAAAGTGAGATATTCATACAATTAATTACAGAATAGCAACTTAACCCTGATGATATGATGAATGAAAACTTAAGGGGATGTTGATGATCAAATATAATTAATATAGCCAATTAATGTATATATGATCATGTATGTATGTCGACAGTGATCATCGATCTCATGTGCAGCAAATATCAGTTATGGTTTCAAGTGATTTACCGCTTTATATATATGATGATATTTCGATCGCAATCACAGCATCGAGGTTTGCGATTAGGAAGAAATCTCAAAATATTCAATGAGGGCTTCTGTTCCCTTTGCTGCAATTTGGGTACTGAAATCACTTGCAGCAAGAGTGAAGGTTTTGCAGCCAAGTTCGCAATTGGCCGCGACCACAACCAAAATTTTATTACCCGTGCACAAGCTTGGAGCCGTCGGAAATAAAGTAACGCAAGATAAGAGTGCAAATTTTGCCGCATGCTTCCCCATCGTTCCATATATCGCCATTTACAGCGGCAAAATGGGCTCCATCCCGCCCGGGGCTTAGTACTGCATGGGGTAACTGAGAACCAAAGAAAGTTTTACGAATTATTTAGGTTTTTTTCTTTTTTTTTTTGAACCCTTGTTTTCCTGTCTCAATCACATTATACAATGAAAAGCCGAAAATTCCCAAAAGGATGACTATTTTTGGTGCATTAAAAAGAATAGAAGACACAATAAAAAATTTTATTTTTTTTAATCTAGCCAAGAGAATATATTACGTAGAGATGAAAGGCGATACATGTGACTATTCTTGACATCCCAGTAAATGTGAGCTCTAAGACTATTCTTACATATGGCCTAAGGATGTTTCTTTAGCTGTTCAGTCTTCTCCAGCCAATGGGAGCTCTGTTGGTCGTCTAATTTTCTGGCATCTTCCCCCTCCAGGTGGTATCAAGCTCAACACTGATGGATGCTTCTACAAGTCCAATAACAAGTCGGGATTTGGAGGACTTTTCAAAGACCGTCGAGCAACTGGGTTCTGGGATTCTATGGTCTTGCGAATTGCTCGTCGAGTCTCGAGGTGGAAATTAGGTCATTCTACCGTGGTCATCCTAGAGAAAGGATCGAATGTCCAACGTCATCATCGAGTCTGACTCCAGCGTGGCTGTTAAGCTTTGTAAAGAGGGCTACCCAACAGATCATGCATGCCCCCGCTACATAATTGAAGAGACTAGGGGTATTGCTACCAGGACCAATTCTACCATTACTCACATCTTTCGGCAAGCGAATCAAGCGGCAGACTGTCTGGCCCCTCTGGGATCCCAACAAGAAGAGGAGCTGATTGTCACAAGGAATGTGCCTTTGGCGGGTGGAGAGTTTGTGTTGGCTGATGCCATGGGTGTGGGACACTTTAGAACCTAGCTATGGTTCTTGTTTTCTGTTTTAGGAGTGGCTGTAATTTGATTCTTTGTCTCTATGACGCTGGTTTCGTACGTAGTTTAATTTATGAAAGTTTCCGTTTGACAAAAAATAATAAAGAAGAAGAAAGGAGATACATGTAAAAAAGTTGATAAGGAATCAACCCAAAACAACTAATTCTTTTGTTCCTAAATAAATGTACTGCTCGCAAATTTAGGCCTTTAAAATGATGCATTTTTTTGTTAAAAAATTCAAACTTTTTTTCAAAACTTGAAATAACTCATTGGTATCTAATGATTTGTGAAAAAAAATTAAAATTTTAAACAAACAAATGCATTTTTTTAAAGGCCAAAGTTTACGGTTCAAACATTTATTAATTTACGAACAGAAGAAATACTAAAAAGAAAAACTGCCCCAACCAATGGCTAACAAGTACACCAAGCAAGTGAGTGCTAGCCCAGTTGATAGGGCAGCTATACTCCATGCACGAGGGCAGGGTTCAATCCCCCCTCCCCCTTCCCCCAAACTCTAACATCTAACACTAATATTCTCCTAAAATATGGAAAGAAAAAAAAGCACAAGTACACCAACATTAGGACACAATAATTAGTCTCATTTTAATGATATAATGGTTTTTTTATCAATAGTTTTGTCACTTTTACTTTTTAAAATACACAAAGTTTTGAGATATGCAACAAAAAGGTCAAATTGTTGTCCACTTAGGTTCTGATTGGATGCAGTATAAGGGAGGGGGATGAAATAATCTGGAGAATTAAGACTTGATGGGATATTTTTGCCTTGGTTTGGGAAAAGAAAAAAAAATACGCCCCCAGACTAAATCATCCCAACTGTTGGGACTAAATAATCTAGTTCAGGGGACATTATTGATGGACTACTTTGAGGCCGTCCATAATTAGTTAAGCCGGTTGAGGCTCTCCTTATCCCCCTTTACAATCTTATCCCTCCATTTCAATTATCAAACAACCTTATCTCTCATTTTATCTCTCATCCAAATCAAGTATTATTTTAACCCCCCCTAATAAATCATCCAAATCAATTAAATTTTTATATACCTTCTATAAAAATCACATCAATGTGAGCTCACCCTCTATAACTAATAGGGAAAATGACGGCTAATAGCGTGTTTTGATAATTAATACCTGTCAAGAACATGCTGAGAACATTTTTTAATACTGAAAATGTCATTAGCGGGTGTTAATTATCAAAATACATCATGAGCTATCATTTTTCCTAAATAATACCCTCTGCTATCTTATCTCCCTCCATAAATAATGCCCCTAAAACTCATCCTACATCCAATCGGGCGTCAGAGATGGAAAGCAATAATTCTTACCATACGGCTTAAAGCATCTCCAACCAACCTTTCATTTTTTTCAAAATCATTCTCCAAATCTCCAAAATGAAGAATGTGTGCCCTCGGACGCGAGAGCTCTGCAGCCCACCAGGGCACAGCAGCCCCTACCCACACCTTACACGGCACCGTTTTGGTAAGGAAAAAAAAAAAATCAAACTCTTCGTTTGCAATCCTATGGAGCAGAAACATGATTATGAGAGTCCTAGAGTTAAAATTTAATTATGATATGATCAGAATAATAAGATCTTCGCGTCAATTCAAACGGATTGAAAATTGGGGCATTTATTTTTTAATCATATTTTTTAATATATAAACGGTCTAAAAAAATTAAGTGCGTCAATTTTTAATTCGTTTGAACAAGTACGAAAATCTTATTATTTTGATCATATTATTCTAAAGAGATATAATTAACTTTTGTCTGTAGAGCTATCATAATCACGTTTCTGACCTACGCGATCCTAAATAAAGAGCAAATACTTAATTATGAGAGCCCAAGAGATAAAATTAATTATGATACTTTAGAATAATATGATTAAAATAATAAAATCTTCGTACTTGTTCAAACGAATTAAAACTTGGCGTACTTAATTTTTTTAGACCGTTTATATATTAAAAAATTAAGTGCTCCAATTTTTAATTTGTTTGAATTGACACGAAGATCTTATTATTCTAATCATATTATTCTAAAGAAACATAATTAAATTTTAACTCTAGGACTCTCATAATCACGTTTATGCTCCATAGGATTGCAAATGAAGAGTTTGATTTTTTTTTTTCCTTACCAAAACGATGTCGTGTGAGGTGTGGGTAGGGGTTGCTGTGCCATGGTGGGCAGCTGAGCCCCCGCGTCCGTGTGCCCTCCAACCATTCTTCATTTCATTTTCTTCAAATAAAGCATAAATTTTGATTCTTCATATGTGCAGATCTCTCCCAATTATAAAGAATGTTCTTCGTACATGTTTACACAATAACTTATATTGAATGTATAACTTTTGACATTAATTTGATCCACCAGTATTTAAAATTAATACCATTAAAAAGGTGTTAACAATGTCTTTAAAATAGATTAATGTTGAATATATTGGGGTATTGGTATAAAATTAATATTTAGAATAAATCAAAGATAGTAGAGTTTTGAGTGTCTTATTTGAAAAATATGATGGAAATTAAATAATTGTGTTTAGTGTTGAGTAAATAGTAGTAGTACTACTAGCACTCTTCAAACTTACTTTTGAAATCAAGAATAATATTTTGATTCAGATGAAGATTTTTTGAGTAGTTGGGTTGGTCTGTGTTTACACCCATTTTTGGCCAAAAATCAGGAAATGAATTTACGGGTTAAAAGGTAGCCTCGAGGGTCGAGGCCCTAGCCTTGAAAGACCTTACGACCAGTTGCCCATGAATTAGGGCCGGTTCTTAAGAAATGATGGGCCTTCCATATAGGCCTAAATCAGTCAAAGGCCTAAGGCTTGAATCAGTCCACCAGGCCTAACCCAAATTCCTAGAAGTAACAAAGGCCTAAGAAATGGGCCCAAATTGGTAGAAGTCTTGGTTTTCTCACCAGGCTTGGGCTCAGAAGGCTTACATTGGGCAAAGGCCCATGATTTACCAACAAGTTCAGGCCCAATTGATGAAAGGCCCACTGCTTTAAGAGCATCGTTAAAGCCTTTAATGAGCAATTAGGGGGCCTTAAGCTGCTCACAAGTAGCTCAAAGGCCTTAAGCTGCTCACAAGCAACTCACAAGTAGCTCAAAGGCCTTACGCTGCTCACAAGCAGCTCAAAGGCCTTAAGCTGCTCACAAGCAGCTCAAAGGCCTAGAATATTCCTGATAGGCAGGTCTGGGTAAGTTGCTCACAAGCAGCTCAAGGTCTGAACTAGTGGGACCCCATTCTTCAGCATGAAGCAAGGCTAGAGACAGGTGGCGCACATGCAGCCCTTGGAGCTATTGGTGAATGATTCATGCAAAGCTCAAAGGCCTAGAATATTCCTGATAGGCAGGTCTGGGTAAGCTGCTCACAAGCAGCTCAAGGTCTGAACTGGTGGAACCCCATTCTTCAGCATGAAGCAAGGCTAGACACAGGTGGCGCACATGCAGCCCTTGGAGCTATTGGTGAATGATTCATGCAGACCTAAGCAAGCTGCTCACAAGCAGCTCATCCAAGTCTGGTTAATCCTTTGTTTCTGGATCCTTCTTCCGTGAAAGATGAACCTCAGAGGATTTAGATGGCCCACAAGTATGCAAGGTCCAATAAAATGATAAGAAAGGCCTGGTGAAGTATTGGTCTGCAGCTGTGGTGGGCCCGGAATGGCCTGGATATTGTAGAAACTAAAATTTTCTTTGCCCTTTTTCAAAGTTATATGCAGAAAAGAAGGATTTTTCAGGCCTTTGCCATTTTCTTGGAGTAAAAGGCACATTTTGTTCAAAGAGTAGCCCCTCATTGGAGCATTTCGAAGTTGCTCAAGCTCAAGCCTCTGATAGAAGGCCATGTGGCAGCCATGCATTGGAGCATTTTGAAGCAGCTCAAGGCCTGTAGCTCCTATAAATCACAGTTCTGAAGGCCTTGGCCAAGGTCCACAACCATCAAAGCCCATGGCTTATCCAAATTACATTTCAATTATCTTTTAACTATTTTTATCTTTCGGTCCCCGACCAAACAAGCCCACGGCTTATCGTTCAATTACTTTTACTTTCTAGAATAGTTTGTACTCAATCTAACCAAGCCTAGATTTTATTTAATTTCCTTGTAATCAGACTTTGTTAAACCGTTAATAAAGTCCATTTATTTCTGTTTTAGGCCTTGCTCTCCTTTCTTTCCATTTTTCACACGATTAGGAAATTTTAAGTCCTTAGCCCGCAAAGGCAAACCACGAACCTCCTCACGGTCTCCACCCTTAGGCCGTGCACTTTCGTCCAGTTACAAGTCAGCTTAAGGCTTCCAGGCCTTGATACGAATTTGGGCAGCAATCCTGCCCTGGCACACCTGCATCAGGCCTAGAACTGCCCTATTCGCTGTTCCTAGGCCAATTGTTACTTTTATCATTGAAACATTGGCACGCCCGGTGGGACCCTAATTGTTTCAAGGGGTATGATCACGCCGATTCATGTCGATTCAATACATTGAATTGGATATTGAGATTCGGCGTTGTGAAGAAGAAATTAGTTGGCGCTATGATAAGGTTGATGAACTTGAAGATGAGATCAACCGTCTCAACATGGAGAAGTATCGACTCAATCCTACGGAGGGTTGGTTTCTCGACGCACAACACTACTACAACGATGCAGTTAGAAGGCTTGAAGACGAAATTGGCAGACTTGAAGATGAGGAATGCCAATTACACAATGAGGTAACCTATCTCCTTAATGCTAAGTCACGTGACTATTCAAGTATCATGCATTCAGGCCTGCCCGAACAGCCTGAATTCCAAAATGGTGGCTTTGGTGGTCCTCATACACAGAATTTTGGTCGCCAAGTTAAAGAAAACATCAACATCCAGTCCTATACCGTTGCATCCAACGAAGAACGCTCGCAGGAGTTTACTGATCCTTGGAATGCAGTTTTATGTAGGATCGAAGAATCCAACCAGGCTATTATCAACTCTAATCAAGCAATCATTGAAGCATTGGCTAAATTTAAGGATAAGTTGTCAACTCCTACTCCACCATCGGTACCACGGTTTGGCACTTTAGGCTCGACTTCAGGCCTGGAGGTGTCTAAACAAGCTTCTAGTAAGCCCACTAGGCCTCTAGGCTTCCCTCAGGCCTTAGCTCCCGAAAGCCTTGCACTCGGGGGGCAAGAAGGCCAAGGAATTACCCTCGGGGGGCAAAGAGGCCAAGAAATTGCACTTGAGGGGCAAAATTCTCAGTTCTGGCCTTTAAGGATTCCCGAGCAACAGCCAAGCCTGTATGATAAAAATCAGAGTGATCATGGCAACATTTCTAGGCCTGGGTGCAACAGCCATCATTTAGGAGTTTTTCAAAAACTTTTAGATGGAAAGCTAGTTCCAGGCCTGGAGGAGCAAAACGACAAGCCTATTTTGACGCAAGGGGAGCAAGATCTCAGGCCTGGAATAAGCCAGAACTTGGGAAGTCCAATTATGAGGTAAGATCAGCCCATTTTCTCCTCTCAAAAGCTTTTGGAAATCTCTGAAGGGCTACCACATCCAGATTTAGTCCTTGGTGATGAGCAGATCATTGATGCAGATCAGGTACGATCCAGGCCTGCCATCAGCTCTATAGATAGGTCTGAATTGCATGTTGCGATTGTTCTAGAAGAAGATGATCGACATGAAGAGGAGGAAAACGGTGACACTCCAAGGCTTGATCATGATTCTTTTGTGATTGGAGATCCCCTTCCTCCCCCGGTTAACGAAGGCCTTTTTGGCATTGTCCGATCTGCCAAAAGGCATTTCAACCGTAGGCCAGCTATAGGCCTTAACGTTGTAGAATCGTGCCCACATTGGATTTGTGGGGCACATCAAAAGCGAGTGTTATTCACTTGGCTTACGCAAAAATGTCGTGGTTGTAAAAAGAGCTAAGTAGAGGAAAGCCCTTCAAGGGCCGAACATGCATCTTTAAGATGTTCGGCCAAGGCCTACCAGTCATTGAGTAGGCCTTATTTTTAAGTTCATACCAGGCCTTTTCTGCAGAGGTGGAGGCCTTTTATTTCATTTAAATAGGTCTTTTTGCAAGAAATGAGGCCCTTTAAGCTCTTTCTTTCGGCCTAAGCCGCCTTTTTAGGCCTTTCAACGTATTTCCAGGCCTTATTGCAAACCTTTCATAGGTTTAAAGCTGCTCTGCAACCGGGACTGAAAAGAGGTCTCGTATCGGTGTATGAAGGCCTTTTCCACAAAGATGAAGGCCCTTTGAGCTCTTTAAGTAGGCCTGAATCTTCATTATAAACACTCTAAGTGGAAGTTTAGGCCTTCCAAACATGGTTTCAGGCCTGAACGCATATCCTCTATTGGCGTAAACATGGCTAATAAGAGGCAATGAGCCTTGAGATTCAACTCTAGTATAGGCATGATCATCATCCAATTGCTCTAAACAGACCTAAAGGATGCAGATTGAGGCCTTTTATCTTTAAGGGAGGCCTTTCACAGGCCTGTCCAACAAAAATATGGTTGGCAGACTCATTCCAAGGTCTGAATTTAGAGACTATTGTAAGAGAGGCCTAAAAGCATGTTTGAAAAATGTCTAATGCCTACTAAGTCCATAGGAAAGGCAATCAAAAGAATACATGCAAAAATAGGAATCGAGGCTTGTTTGGATGCCAAAAAATGGTTTTACTTTTTATACATGCCTTGATCCTAAACGTAAAGAATCAAGGCATGGGGGGCAATGTTTACACCCATTTTTGGTCAAAAATCAGGAAATGGATTTACGGGTTAAAAGGTAGCCTCGAGGGTCGAGGCCTTAGCCTTGAAAGACCTTACAACCACTTGCCAACGAATTAGGGCCGGTTCTTAAGAAATGATGGGCCTTCCATATAGGCCTAAATCAGTCAAAGGCCTAAGGCTTGAATCAGTCCACCAGGCCTAACCCAAATTCCTAGAAATAACAAAGGCCTAAGAAATGGGCCCAAATTGGTAGAAGCCTTGGTTTTCTCACCAGGCTTGGGCTCAGAAGGCTTACATTGGGCAAAGGCCCATGATTTACCAACAAGTTCAGGCCCAATTGATGAAAGGCCCACTGCTTTAAGAGCATCGTTAAAGCCTTTAATGAGCAATTAAGGGGCCTTAAACTGCTCACAAGTAGCTCAAAGGCCTTAAGCTGCTCACAAGCAACTCACAAGTAGCTCAAAGGCCTTACGCTGCTCACAAGCAGCTCACAAGTAGCTCAAAGGCCTTACGCTGCTCACAAGCAGCTCAAAGGCCTAGAATATTCCTGATAGGCAGGTCTGGGTAAGCTGCTCACAAGCAGCTCAAGGTCTGAACTGGTGGGACCCCATTCTTCAGCATGAAGCAAGGCTAGAGACAGGTGGCGCACTTGCAGCCGTTGGAGCTATTGGTGAATGATTCATGCAGACCTAAGCAAGCTGCTCACAAGCAGCTCATCCAGGTCTGGTTAATCCTTTATTTCTGGATCCTTCTTCCGTGAAAGATGAACCTCAGAGGATTTAGAGGGCCAACAAGTATGCAAGGTCCAATAAAATGATAAGAAAGGCCTGGTGAAGTATTGGTCTGCAGCTGTGGTGGGCCCGGAATGGCCTGGATACTGCAGAAACTGAAATTTTCTTTGCCCTTTTTCAAAGTTATATGCAGAAAAGAAGGATTTTTTAGGCCTTTGCCCTTTTCTTAGAGTAAAAGGCACGTTTTGTTCAGAGAGTAGCCCCTCATTGGAGCATTTCGAAGCTGCTCAAGCTCAAGCCTCTGATAGAAGGCCATGTGGCAGCCATGCATTGGAGCATTTTGAAGCAGCTCAAGGCCTGTAGCTCCTATAAATCACAGTTCTGAAGGCCTTGGCCAAGGTCCACGACCATCAAAGCCCATGGCTTATCCAAATTACATTTCAATTATCTTTTAACTATTTTTATCTTTCGGTCCCCGACCAAACAAGCCCACGGCTTATCGTTCAATTACTTTTACTTCCTAGAATAGTTTGTATTCAATCTAACCAAACCTAGATTTTATTTAATTTCCTTATCATCAGACTTTGTTAAACCGTTAATAAAGTCCATTTATTTCTGTTTTAGGCTTTGCTCTACCTTTCTTTCCATTTTTCACACGATTAGGAAATTTTAAGTCCTTAGCCCGCAAAAGCAAACCACGAACCTCCTCACGGTCTCCACCCTTAGGCCGTGCACTTTCGTCCAGTTAGAAGTCAGATTGAGGCTTCCAGGCCTTGATACGAATTTGGGCGGCAATCCTGCACTGGCACGCCCGCATCAGGCCTAGAACTGCCCTATTCGCTATTCCTAGGCCAATTGTTACTTTTTCGGAACAAACAGTATGTGAGTAAAGATATTTATTATTTACGATCAATTGATAGTAAGGTTGAAACCTGAAAATGTGTCCTCGACAGATCAAAGAACAAGCAGATTAATTAATTATTCAGCAGACCAAATTAATTAGGGGCAAAAAAAGAGCAGAGTATCTGCAAATTTTGATATGACCACATCCCACTGAATTTTCTGACTTCTTTGGGATGGCAACTTTCAAGACAAGTGATCTCGCAAATAATATTCTTAGTCGGACAATGGGTGTTTTCGGTAGTAAAAAATTTATAAATATTTATTTGTGGTCAAAACGTTGTTAGGGATTTTCGGTAGTAAATAAGTTATTAAGAAATGTCAAATTATTTCCGGTAATAAATAAGTTGTTGAATGAGTTTATGAGTAGGGTTACTGTAGCAAAAATAATTTTTTGTTGATAACTTTTTTGTTAGTGAAAACGAGATGGTTAAATGCTGAAATTTTATTACAAACCCAAACCCAAGGAAAAAAGAATAAAGAAAAGCAAGGAACTTGTCGTCATCGTCGTCCACCCCACCAAATTACCCACCTTCATACCATTTCAATCCAGCAATCAAAAATTGGAAATACTTAATAAGTTGAAGTTAATCTTCGGTCTCTTCTTCGGATCCATTCCCGTTGATTTTTTTTTTTTTTTTTTTTTTGGGGGGGGGGTCAAAAATTGATAAGATTGTATTAGTAATAGCCCAGCAACACTTAAATAACGGAGTTTATTACAAAAATTTTGGACAAAATCAAACTAATCATCTAACTATTGTAAACGAGAAAAACACAAGACAATCGATCTCTTCCACCCGACTCAAATGTTGAGCCTGATGCAAAAAGTGATACTCGCGATTTGCTGTATATTCAATCAATAGTCTCAAAATAGATAAAGTGCTAGCCAAAAATAAAAAGACAACAAACACCCAAACGATCAGATGGACTTCAACCAAGTATTAACACACTAATGAACTTTCAAAAAACTATAGATATGACAAGCCTCCACGAGTTGCCTTATCAAAAATATTACTATGTAGGGTGCAGGCACTGTTGGCACAGATTTCATAGTGAAACATCGTCTCTAAAAGAAACTCGATCTGTAGCTAAATATTCATCCATAGTTGAAACTTAACTCTCGAGAAAACAAGAGACAAAACTCTCTCGGATCAAATGACAAGTCGTAGACAAAAGAAAAATAAAGATAAAGATAAAAGCATATATAGAGGCATTCCCCTCCCACCGCCATACAAGATTGTGAAGTCCTGGGGGGGAGGGGAAGGGAGATGAAATATTTTGGTGGCAGCAAGGGTTTTGTGAGGTGAGAAAGAGAAGAAGCATAATCCGGACTACTATGTTTTTTTTTCCAAAGCTCATGCTATGCATGATATCGTAAACTCGTGCTAAGCACTATAAATTAAAATTTATAGCATTGATTTCTTATTTTCAGTTGCAATTTCTTGTTGTTATCTTGTCATATTCGTAGTCAATAAAAAAAAATGTGGCGCACTCGCAAGGCCTCTCGATGCGAAAAGACATTTTGCATTAACATATAGTACTATAAATAGTATGTATTTGGGAAGATTCAGATTCCCATCTAAGATATTTTTTTTATTTTTAAATCTCATGCTACGTGAAAACTTTACGAGGTAAAGGTGATTTTTTTTTATTTCTCAGTCGGTGATTACAAGATTACAATGGAAAACAGAGATTACAAGTATTTATACCAACTCAACCAACTAATTACAATCCAACTCAGTATATACTAACTAACCATTTTTAGTGCTAACAACCTAACTGAAAGGAGCACTAACTAACTAAATTAGTGGAGCACTAACTAACTGAATTAGTGGAGCATCTGGCTTAGTTGTTGGCTCTTGAGTTGAGCTGCTTTCAGTTGACTCAGCTAAAGCTTGAGTTGAGTTGTGCACTGGCTTGGTTGTCAGCCCTCCGCAAACGGATGTGGGCACTTGTGCCAACAGCAGTTTGGCACGAAGAAACAAGAAACGATCACTGGTGAGGGGCTTGGTGAAGATGTCATGCAACCTGATAGCCAGAAGGAACATGGCGAACCTGCAATTGCTTCTGACTAATCTTCTCTCTTACAAAATGAAAATCGACCTCTACATGTTTTGTCCTGGCGTGGAACACTGGATTAGTTGCCAAAGAAATGGCACACATTGTCACACCAAATGATTGGGGCAGGAGCAAACGCTGGAACACATAAGTCTTTAAACAACTGTAAAAGCCACATGACCTTTGCTGCCACATTGGCCAATGCCTTGTATTCTGCTTCGATGGAGGAACGAGCCACAGTGGCTTGTTTCTTAGCAGACCATGAGATTAAATTGGCTTCAAGATACACACTATAACCCCCAGTGGATTGTCTATCAAAGGCATCCCCAGCCCAATCAGCATCAGTAAAGGTAGTCAGAGTTAGACCACTCTTAGTAAAACAAAGACCATAATCAAATGTTCCTTTAACATATCTAAGGATGCGTTTGACTGCAGTAAGATGTTTGTCTAAAGGATAATGCATATGCTGACATACAGAATTTACTGCAAAACTAATCTCGGGCCTAGTTAGAGTAAGGTATTGAAGAGAACCAACTAAAGACCTGTAGAACTCTGGATTGGAAATGGGAGTGTTTCCATCCAAAGGAGCAGGTTTGAGGGAGGTAGGAGTAGTACAAGGTCGACATTCTTGCATTCCAGCTTTATGAAGAAGACTAGTAGCATACTTGGTTTAAGACAAAACCATACCAGTTGGAGTTGAGACAGCTTCAATCCCCAGAAAATGATGTAAAGGACCTAAATCCTTCAAGGCAAATGAGGTACCCAGCTGTTGAATGATATGAGAAATCAGTGTTGGATTGTTCCCAGTGACTAAGATATCATCCATATAGACAAGGACATATACCAAATCTGATTCCTTAGTGAAAACAAATAGAGAAGAATCAGCCAAGCTATTGTGAAAACCCAGATGCAATAAACTTTTGGACAACATATCATACCAAGCCCTTGGTGCTTGTTTCAAGCCATATAAAGCCTTGTGTAGTTGACATACATGAGTGGGAAACTGAGAGTTAACAAAGCCTTGAGGCTATCTAAGATAAACTTGTTCCTGAATTGTACCATGCAAAAAAGCATTGGAGACATCTAATTGTCTAATGGACCATCCATGATGTAAGGCTAAAGTCAGAACCATTCTAACTGTAGGTTGTTTCACAACTGGACTGAAGGTTTCAGTGTAATCCACTCCTTCTGTTTGTTGAAACCCCTGAGCAACTAAGCGTGCTTTATATTTAGCTATTGAACCATCAGAATGTTTTTTGACTTTAAAAATCCACTTGCAACCAATCAGAGTGGAACTTGGAGGGAGAGAAACAAGAGACCAAGTCCCTTGAGACATGAGGGCAGTATATTCTTCAGACATAGCTTGTCTCCATTCAGGAAAGGCCATAGCTTCTTTAAAAGAACTAGGTTCTGTGAGAGGAGGTGTGTGAGTAAGAAGTGTAAAAGGAATTTTTGGAACTGAGATACCGTTTTTGGCCCTTGTAACCATGGGATGAACTGGAACAACTGGAGAAGGAAGATGCTGAGACACAGGAGAAGGTAGAAAGTGAGATGATACAATGGTTTGGGAAGATGTAGAAGAGGAAGCATGAGAAGTGAGGGGAGGAACAGAAGGTGGAGATATAGAAGAAGGAATGACAAAGTGAGGAACAGATGAGGAAAAAGTACTGGCAGAAGTAGATTGAGGAGAGGTGATTAAAGTATGATAAGGGAAATCATGCTCAATGAATTTCACGTGTCTGGAAATGTACACCTTATTGGTGACAGGGTCTAAGCAACGATAACCTTTAGTTCTAGAGCAATAGCCTAAAAAGATGCAAGGAGTAGATCTAGGTTCTAGTTTATTGGAGGTATAAGGTCTTAACCAAGGAAAACAACAACAACTAAAAGGTTTTAAAGACATGTAATCAGGAGCTACTTGGTAGAGCTTGTGAAAAGGAACATCAAAGTGAAGAGAGGAATGAGGTAAACGATTAATCAAAAAAACTGATGTTGTTGTACTTTCAAGCCAAAAACCAATGGGTAGATTGGCTTGTTGAAGAAGAGTAATGGCAGTCTCAACTATATAACCATGTTTCCTTTCAACAAGGCCATTTTGCTGTGGTGTGTAAGGGCATGTGGTTTCATGATTGATACCAAACTGAGCAAAAAGAAATGCCATTACTTGTTCAAAAATTCTCCTCTATCAGACCTGAGGGTCTTGATAGAAGTTTGAAAATGATTTGTCACAAACAATCTGAAAGCTTAAATATGATTTGATACTTCAGCTTTAGAATGTAAAAGAAAAAGCCAACAATATCTAGTAAAATCATCCACTATTAACAAGTAGTATCTATAGCCTGAGAAAGAAGGCACAAGAGAGGGCCCCTAAACATTAGCATGTAACAGTTCAAAGGGAGCAAAGATACAAGCAGTAGAAAGAGAAAAAGGAAGTTTGTGACTTTTAGCTTTATGACAAGCATAGCAATACAAACTAGAAAATAAAGGCACATAAAGTTTGTACTTATTAGACAAGTGATGAAGCAAAGCACCATGAGGGTGTCCTAGACGTCTGTGCCACAAGACTGCAGTAGAAGTGGTATTGAAAAGGGCAATAGCTGAAGCAGGAACTTTAGAAGAAGGAAGAAGGGGATAGAGACCCTGGTGACAGGGCCCCTGATGGATCACCTGTTGGGTGTGTTTGTCCTGGATGACATATCCAGAGGAGTCAAATAATTGTGCAATTGTTATCTAAGGCAAAGTTGTAAACTGATAACAGATTATGAGAAATCTGAGGGACATGAAGAATGTGATTTAGATGGAAAGAATGAGATGGAAGTGGAAGCAAGCCTTTACCTGAATTTGTGACAGAAACTGTCTGTCCATTACCAACTGCCACTGTCTGAGTGGTAGGAACAATAGTAGGTGCTGAGAGATGAGTAATGTCATTGGTCACATGAGATGTAGCTCCAGAATCAAAGTACCAAGGACTTGGAGCAGAGTTACCATGAGCACTTGTAGAGCCTGAATATCCCTGAGAATCAAGAGAAAATGGCATATAATTGGAAGCTGGAGAAGATCCTGAACCATGATAGGGCATTGAGGGATACTGAGGCCCAAAGACATAAGGATTAGATCCCTATGTCCCAAAAGCATAAGGAGTAGATCCTTGTCCCGTCAACATCAGAGCTTGTGGTCTAGAAGAATTAACCCCTTGACCAGTAGAAAATCCTTGTGTGAACCTTGTGAAAAATTGTGTCCCTGTGAAGGTCTAAAAGGTGGACATCCATGTTCTTGAGAAGGAAACTGAGAATTGTAGCCAAATAATGGTGGACAATACCCCAGATTCTGTCTATAGTAACAGGTGGAAGCCTGATGATTAAACCTCCCACAGATTTGACAACTACTAAGAGGAAAAGGAAAATCCATAGGAAAAGTATTTCTTGGCATAAAAGGACCACCTCTAGGTCGTGCTTGTGTTCTGTTAAACCTGTTCCCATTATGTCCACCAAAGTTATGTGGCCCAAAACCTGACTGAAAATGGGGCATTTGTGAAGAAGATGGACCAAACTGTGGTGCTTGAGTTCCAAATTGAACTAGATACTGAAAAGAATTAGAACCTCCTTATGGATTCTGTGATGTAAAGGTCTGAGATATCATAGTAGGAGCTTATGGTACAGGGCTTGGATTACGTGCAAGTAAAATAGTAGAAGAAGATGCATCTTGTGAGTGATCCAAGTATAGATCTTCTGACATTAACATTGCAGAAACAACACTGAATGTTTGTTTGAGAGAGAGGTAGTCTTCATTCAAACCATTCACTATATGGAACACAATCTCCCCATCATCCATATGTGCCCTTGAGGCCTCTAATTTCTGAACAAGCTTTCTAACAGAATCTAAGTACTTTTCCATAGATGTGGTTTTCTTGAGACTATACATGCATTTTTTGAGATCTAGAATGTGTGTTTGAGAATGAACACTATACTTCTCCTCCAATTTTGTCTAGAGTTGAAATGTATGAAGAGATTCAACCACATGTGGCAAAATAGAAGATGTAAGTGTGGCCATAAGACAAGAGAGAAGCATGCGATCAATCGTTTGCCAGCGAATAAAAGCAGGATTAGGGATCTTGGTTCCTGACTCATTTTCAATCTCAGATGGAGGTATCTCAAATGTACTAGCAGTCTATTCAAAGAGAGAATTAGCCTTCAATGTGTTTTCTACTTGAGATTTCCACGCAAAGTAGTTTGAAGATTCAAGTTTCACGGTGATAAAAGATTGAAAATTAGCAATAAGGAAAGCTAACGAAGGTGGAAGATACTCAGCTGACGGAGACGCTGTTGAACTAGCCATGGATAAAGAATCAGAAAACAGAAATTGTTGAAGACGAAGTTAAGAAATCAGATCTAGAACGAGCTGTGGCATTCGAACGAAGAATCAGAAATTGCTGAAGATGAAGTAACAAAATCAAATATGGACCGAGCGGCGGCATTCGGATGAAAAATCAAAAATTGCTGAAGGTGAAGTAATGAAATCAAATCTGGATTGAGCTGTGGCTTTCGCCTTCTAGGGCTCTGATACCATGAAAACTTTACGAGGTAAAGGTGATTTTTTTTTATTTCTCAGTCGGTGATTACAAGATTACAATGGAAAACAGAGATTAAAAGTATTTATACCAACTCAACCAACTAATTACAATCCAGCTCAGCATATACTAACTAACCATTTTTAGTGCTAACAACCTGACTTAAAGGAGCACTAACTAACTAAATTAGTGGAGCACTAACTAACTGAATTAGTGGAGCATCTGGCTGAGTTGTTGGCTCTTGAGATTAGCTGCTTTCAGTTGACTCAGCTAAAGCTTGAGCTGAGTTGTGCACTGGCTTGGTTGTCACGTACACGATAATTTAAACTCGTGCAATGCAAAATAGTTTAAATTGACATAATGGTTATTTTGTTAAGCTGCGATTTCTTGTTGCTATCTTAGTCATTTTCATAGTCAACTATTGAAACGTACTACTAGGTGTAGAATACAACAATAAAACGATTACACTTGCTATATAAAATTAATGAAAAAATAGAATTTTAAGAGGATGGCATGGCGCTCACGTGACCCCTCATTTAAAAAAAAAAAATTTATTTGCTTTAATATATACTCCACTAGATAGAATGTAATGAAGAGGATTCAAATCCCAAATATATATGTTGTTGAATTTACAGAACTCACGCTATGCATGATAATTTAAACTCGTGCCACGCACAACAATTTAAAATTTACAGAATTTGTTTCTTTGTTAAGCTGCAATTTTTTGGTGTGATCAGAATCGGTTTAGAGAGGAAGCCATCGCTTTCAGCTCCCAATTTTTTTTTACTGGAAGAGAGCCCCCAAAAATACAGATTATAATTTTAGATAATAAAGAGTTTCAATCGCCTTTGAGTAACATCTTCTTGGTCATGTGGCGGCTTAGATTCTTTGAAGCTTTAGGAGCTGAATTCAAATCTCCACCCCTTAAGTTTTCCTCAACCAAAATTAACACCACATACACATCCTTCTGTAACCTAATGAAAGGAGGCTAGTGAACACTTCTCTTAATGTGAGCACATGCATTCTTTGAACTTAACAAGAAATGGACTTCTTTTATGAGCATAAATTATTATATACTTCATAAGAAACAATATCCAATTGATTTCGAAATGCATTAAGTTTGTAAGAAAAAAAGTGTGCAATGCTGGATTGCAACCCATTTGACAGAATTATCTGAAGATCAATGCATTTTGATATTATATCAAAGGATATCTGACCAACGTGACTTTGGTGTTATCAATGTTATCGTCGAGCCCTAAAAATGAACGGTTCCGATCATTGTTGACCGGATGTTGTTTGATATGATATCATAGCCCATCTCCACTTTCCCATTCACTATACGATGGGACCTTTTCTTGAAAAACGGTCTTGCTATTATCAGCCCAGTGGGATGACAATAAGTACACTAGAAAACAAGAAAAACACATAATTCTGTGTATTTTTTGCACTCTTTAATACACATTTACACACTTTTTATTATTAGCCAATTGGGCTAATTTTAGAATTTTTCTACTCCATAATACTAGAGCATGCCCGTACCTGAAGACATTCAAAGAATTGGTATTCAATATAGCTTCGAGTGTCCTAAGTGTGAGCGAACTGCCCATACCTTAAGGTTCGGTGCAACATTAAGGTTTTTTTTTTTTTTTTTGCTTAGCAAAAAGAGATTTATTAATCTTTATAAAAGATCAAACGGAACAGGGGCACACCGGCGTACACCACTCAAGATCAAAGAAGGACGGCAAGATGTCAACCAAGCCAGAGGAAAACCAAAAGAGAACACTCAGAAATCCAAAACGAATCACGAAAAACTAACCTCACAACCCACACCTTCAAGCAAAACAAAGCAAATCAGAACAAACCCAGAAGCTAAAGGACAACAACCTACCAACACCTTACAAACCGAACCACAAACTTATGACGCCAGATACCCGAGAGCTAAAACTCCAAAGAAAAGGATGCCTCATCCTCCCTCTCCGAATCCTCTCCCTCATTTAACTCCAGATACTTTTTCGATGCATTCTCCCTATCTGCGATTTCCTCCTCCAGTTCAACCAATTTCTTCAGATTAAAGTTCATCCCTTCTACGAGATCAATTCCTAACACATCACTGGAATTTTCACCTTTCCAACTGCGAAAGAACACCAATTTGATGTTGCTTCATCCAAAGTTACATATTCACTCCAATTTTTGCCAATGTTTCTTAAAGTGCCCGCGTTCCACAAATTCCGAGGGAAAATTTAACTAATAAAACTTGAAAATTTTGCGGACCGAATATTTTTGAAAATAACTGAGGTTGAAAATTTTAGCACTTAATTTTTTCCCGGGAAGGAATTAGAATTTTGACCATCTCCCACGCAATCTTTATTTTTTTAGTAGTAACTTGAAAAGAGTTTAAATTTTCATTGCCCATGTGGGCCCCATTGTGTAATTTTCGTTGTAATTTGAACCGTTCATCTTCTAGGGTTTGCAGAAAATTACATGTACGCAAAGTATCAGTTTGATCGAAAATCCATAGGTGTTGAAAAAATCAAATTTGGGTTTATCAAATAGATGGTTATGAACAATTTAACTTTAAAATCTATGACCGTCCATTCTGTAAACCAAGATTCAATTTTTAATATACCTATCAATATCCGATCAAGCTAATTTTTTACATACATATTTTACTCTGTAGGCTCTAAAAAAATAAACGATTCAAATTGTAACAAAAAAAAAAAGTGTGGTGGGGGCCCACAGGCGGGTGGAAACCGATTTGCACATCTGGTGGATATAATTTAACCGCTAAAGAAAAATCAGTGGGTTAGCAACCAAAGGACGTTTGAGAGACTGGAACCTTATACTACCTCCCATTTAAAAGGCGATGGATGTAACCAAATTGGCCACATATACAAATCAAGTTTAGATAATACAATTATTCACATATTTGTGCACATTTTCTATTTTCATCTAAACTTTGTTTCAAAATTTCCTATAATTCTTGAAATTTTAAAATTTGATTAAAAAATGTGGTCATTGTCGATTTCATTAGAGAACTATTTGTCAAGGTGTTGCGTGTGGTATAAATTCGATAACTATAGTAATTTTTAATAAAAGTTATACTTATCTATTATATAAAAGCAATCTAAACAATGCAAAGAATATGATCGATATAAAGTTCTAAAGGGAAGAGACAAAAAAAGGCAAGTAAGAATCTATAAACATCCATTTTGGAGAATTGTGTTTTCAAATTCCATGGATCTCAAAATTTGAAGTCTAAAATTTAAATTCAAATTCCGGAGGCCAAGGAGTCCATCAAGACCCAGCAACCTCGACCGCAAAACCCACCTGCCACACAACAAACAACCTCCTGTTACCACAACAGCGAAAACCAGTGATGAACCACCAAGCAACGCGGTGGAATCGTTGGAGGAGCAGCAGAGAGGGGTGACTAGTGCTGGTGGTACGGGGAGGAGTAGGATGGGGTGATGGAGAAAAAGAGAGAAAACTCATCCCTTCCCTTCCGCCGCCGCAATATGAGTTGTCCTACCCTAAGTGTTCCACCGGCTATAACCACCTCATATTGAGGTGATCATGAGAATTGCAAATCCGTGGACTAATCACCCATAGGAATCTTTTGCCCACTAAGGGCTAGTGGATCATAATCGGGTTTCGGTTTTTGCAGTACCGCAACAACAAAAGAAAGTGAACATACAAAGGAAGAATGTACTAGTATGTGTTAAACGAAAAAGGGCAAACTTCACTTGAACAATCAATTCGATTCGTGGAGAGTATGCTTTCCCTTCGAAAACTAGGACGTATCCCTTCCGAGATGTGGACAGAAGCACATCAGAATACGAATTTTACCACCTAGTACAAAGCGAAAAAAATATGCCAGTGTAGAGAAATAAAGGCTGCCACGTTTAATTAAAAACACACATTACAGACATACGAGGCATGAACAATCCAATAAATACATGCATATAGCGCTCTCTCTCTCTCTCTCATTAACCACAAAGATCATTCCAATCAGAAATTCGGACCAGCAGCCAGGATTTCTTCTGTGAGCTTGTTGTCAGTTCCAATCTTGTAGCTTGCGAACACTTCAAAGTTCTTCTTAAACAGACCTCCTAACTTCAACAGCGTGTCCTTGTAGGCTGCCTTGTCGGACCACTGCATTAATCCCAACCCAAAAATGCAGCCATTAGTAAAATGAAAGACCTGTTCGCGGTTCGGATTAATACAGTTTTAGTGGAATATATACTGTTTTTCTTAGAGTTTCACTTAGGGTTTGGTACAAGTACAGGTGAGGTGATATATGTACTGTTTACAATGTCATAACAAATACGGTTGGATACATAAATCGTGACTGAAACTACAAACCAAACCGTTGGTGTACCATTTATCCTTCTAGGCACCAAACAGTATGGATCGGTTCTGTCCAGTCTGTCCAGACAGTTTCATGACCAGTAAAATGAACTCAAGAGTAAAATAGTTGTTGATTCAAATGTTATGTGCGAAAGGAGTGAAATTTTAGAGAGCAACTCACAGTATTAACTGGATTTAGGATTTCCGATGGAACACCCTCAACTTCGGTAGGGATCTCAAGCCCAAACACCTCAGTCTTGACGTAGTTTGCCTCCAACAGAATCCCAGAGTGTATCGCATCAATGATTTTTCGGGTGTAAGCCAGCTTGATACGATTTCCGGACCCATATCTGGGGGGAAAAATACAAGCTCAAATTTGTATGAGCTAAAACTTAATATGCATCAGTGATGCATTTGGATACACGACAAGTCATGGTTGAAACTCATACCTTCCACCTGACCAACCGGTGTTAACGAGCCATCCTGTAGCCCCATGCTTTTTCATTTTCTCAGCTAGCATGGCCGCATACTTGGTAGGATGAAGCATTATAAATGCCGCACCAAAGCAGGCTGAGAATGTTGCTGTTGGCTCTTTTATCCCATCCTCTGTTCCAGCTACCTGTTTCATTGGTACATTACGAAAAGGAAAACAGTCTACAAACAAATTTTTCCTCAGAATAGCCATTAAAACTATGTCCCAATGGCATTTTCTAGAATGACAAGCCACAATAGTCGGTGGTTAGTTAAGAAACAAGATATTCTTAGATAGCCATCAGAATGCTTTTTGTATGCTAGTACAGTTTGCATAGCAATGACACTTCATTTACTACATAAAATTAAAAATCCATTGTGCTCTATTAGATATGAAAGAAGTTGTTTCATTGGTGCAATGTTAGTGGCAGGGAGCAGGAGAGGAGCCACTCCACCTTAGGAGCTTGATTCTGCACTCCCAACTAAGGAGCTTGATTGGAGCCTGCTCCCATTGAGATGGGAGCTCGCTCCTTACGAAGATGGCAGCTTTTGCACGATATTGGTATATAAAAACAGTAATTTATTACTAAGCTTCATAAATTGGTCTTCGATTTAACTCATATATATAGCCCAAGTCATGAAATCTTGAAAATAAAACCATACATTCTAATACTACCCCATTTCTTACACTTGACGTAGACTTGGCCTATATTTTTTAGTCCCTGAAATGATTGTAGATTTAAAGCAGATATTCTATCCTACATTATTTTTTAAACATATGTACACGTTTCTTTCGTGCTCCCAACCTTGGGAGTTTCTATATTCCCCCGCTCCCACACTTCCGTTCCCGCACCTGCTCCCGCTTCGTGCAACTAAGGGGCGAATCTAATCACCTCAAATTAAGATGAGAAACAATTCTCCATTGGTAGCAAATGGTTATCCGAAAGTTTAGACGCCCGTTCTGGCAAGGCTAACAAGGTCAGCTGGACAAGCAAATACATTCTTGTATAGCTAGATCTCCTTACTCTCTAACATTCAAACCTATAACAATGAGCGAGTTCCAAAAAAAAAAAAACAAGTTCAGCTAGGACATACGAGAGCAGTGTAACCGCTGATGAAGTGGTACATGGTCTGGGCTAAGTTCAGCTTGCTCACAGGTGGAAGAACGCCAAACGCATCACAGGCGAGAAGGATGACATTTTTTGGATGGGGACCAACACATGGGATCTTAGCATTGGGGATGTACTCTATTGGATATGCAGCACGAGTGTTCTCTACAATGACAAAAACCAGGACACAAAATGGATCAGGATAGCTTGATTTTAAGATTTTGTACTTCGAGAATTGAACATCAGATAAGAATATACCTCTCAATTATAACGCCATGTAAAAGAAAAGTTAAGACACATAATATTTACCTGTGACAGATTTATCCGAGTAATCAACATCTCGACTATGCTCCTCAAACACCACATTTTCCAGCACTGCCGAAAGAAGCAATTTTATTCAATACAATAAGAACCAATGTAATGATTTCCAAATTTTGGTTTCAAACAGATACATTTTGACTAAGTAGTGGATGCTAGACTAAGGTCTTGAAAATTTTACCAGTCCCGAACTTGATGGCATTCCAGATATCAGGCTCTTTCTCACCCGACAAATCAATGCACTTTGCATAACAACCACCCTCTATATTTGACACACCATTCTCACTCCAGCAGTGCTCATCATCTCCGATTAAGTACCTATTATGATCTGTAGACAATGTAGTCTTCCCAGTACCTGTTATAAACACACCCAAGATACACTTCGTCAGTACATAAGCAGGTAAAAAATGATATTGTTATAGGTCAGGGGGAGAATTGAGAGTCAACACTTATCGGGGACCTGATAATCCAAAGAAAAGGGCAACATCGCCGCCTTTTCCCATATTGCAGCCGGAGTGAAGGGAGAGGATTTGACGCTTAGGCATGAGATAGTGCATTACACTGAACAGGCCTTTCTTCATTTCCCCGGCATATTGAGTGCCAAGGATTACCATTTCCCTCCTAGCAAGATTGAGGTCTATGCTAGTTGAGGAAGTCATATAATGGGTGTAACGGTTACATGGGAATTGTCCGGCATTGTATATTGTGAAATCCGGAGTACCAAAATTCTCCAGCTCCTCAGGCGTGGGTCGGATACACCTGAAACCGACCCAGTTATCTTACGTACACTATACTAATATCGCTGCATCTCTGGTATTTTCCCTTTTCCGATTCGGAACACACAGATTTATCACATAGGCCTTACAACAATGGCAATGTTTTCAAACTTTAGATTTTACAGATCTGATTCTAAAAGTAAGAATTCAAAAGTATACAAAAAGATCCTTCTCAGAATCAGCTTTCAAAAAGATGTTGAATGCCCAAAGCGGAAGCAGAAACTTTAAAAAACACGAGACTAAGGTGCCAGAACAAAAAATCAGCACAAGAAGCTATCGCAAACACCATAGGTCAAGAATACTTACCTATGAAATTTAGCCTTCTTGGAGAAGTAGAAAATATACATAGAAACTAGTTGGTTAAAATGTTCAAATGGCAATTGCTTACATGTTGTGCATGAACAAAGAATGATAAGCTCGGGCAGATACAATACGGACTTTGATACGGTGGTTTGGATCCCAGTTCAGAAACTGATCATTCACAAACACCTGAAATAGGAAAGAGCAGATTACAGCACTGGTAATTGGAAACAATTTGGTTGCAACAAGAAACAAATCATTCAGAGACACTTGAAATAGAATTATGCAGGTTACACCAATAATAATAGGCATTACACCAATACTAATAGGCAATCATATTGTGGTTACAAGAAGTTAAGACATGGAATTTACACTAGGGTCTAGTTAAGAATTGTGATCAAATGAACAAACCTCTTTTTGTTTACATCCCATAAGTCAAGGATTTACCTTAGAAGTAATGGTGAATATTGATTAATTTAGGTATACATCCAGGTTTAAACCAAACAATGCCTTGTTATCAACCATTTCAACGGGAGAACAATAAACCACCCCTCTGCTGCCTATCAAAAAAAAAAAAAAACCCACCCCTCTGCCCCATAAGAAAATACAGTAAATAACTAAATAACCAAGGAAAAAAATTGTGGTCCAAAAGAAGATCATTTTTTTCCGCCTAGACATCCTATTCCAAGTGGCGCCAACCATTGGGAAATTGTGGCAACAACGGATGTAGGCTCCGATTCCACTATTTGGACGTTGCAGGGGACCCCATACTTAAAGGGGGAAAGTGACAAAAGGTGATTCTCAGGCATGATTGCATGCCAAGCTTTATTGTTGCTGTTGAGATGTCAGCCTTTCGATATCTTGCTAAGGATCAACCAATGGCCTGTTTTAGATTCTAACCACTAAAATGACACGCGCGCACACGTATATATCTATATATGCATATATATTCCTCTTCTATCAACTACTATTGGGAGTATCCTATTGATGATTTTCTGGCTTCAATTTTGGGACCCAAAATTAAATTTAAACCAAGCATAGACCAGAACAACACAATACAGACAAAGAAGGCATGCAAAGCGCATGTAGCCTACATATGTATTACCACAGTGTAGGGCGGAACGAACAAATTCACTCTCATATCCCCATTATGGGTCAAGTGAGATCCGAAACTCAACCTAAACTTTTTTGTCTGGAAAAACTTTTGAGTCCTCAACCCGGTGAGTCACGAGAAGGTGAGAGGACTCCAGCACCTTTGTCTTCTTGCTGTCATTTGGTCTCACCCAACCACGCTATTTTTGGTCTTAAGATCTCCTAGTCCATCAGTACAGATAAATAAAGTGAGACTGAAGACTCTTTAAGAAAATCCTCCTGGTCAAAAATTCGGTTTGTAGCATAGGTTAGTTAGAAAACATGAGACCTTGTCGAGGATACCGTGATTTTTTAATGGCCTTGCTCAGGGCGTCCTGTTGGTAGATGTAAATGCAGGACAAAAAATTACGGTAAAGTGATGGGTCAGCCAACCACTCAACGAGGGACAGAAGAGGCCAAGCAGTAACTATCATCAAAATTCACAATCTAGATATTGTTCATTTAACATGATAAAGAAAACTACCATTAATAGCAGTTGCAGAACTAGTGCAACCGCTTGTGCATCGTGACGAAAGATTGGGCTATGAAGTCCAATTCGTTGGACTTAATGAATCTAATATGTTAGTGGAAATTATACACCACTATGTAGACAATATCAAGAACGGGTCCCTCACATTCTTTTTCTTATGCAACAATTGTAAGTAGGTGGGTGGCACACACTGTGTGTGCACATTTTTGGGATTGTTCTACATAGTGGGGTAGCGGTTATGATAAGCTGGTTTTTAGACAATTACTCTTTAACCCAAGTATAACCGCCCATGCCAAGTTACAAGTGATGCAATAACTGACTTGGGAGAGCGGCGTCACTGGAGTAGTAAAAGTATACACAATTTCACAAAAAGAGGACACCAAATATGTTTTCCCTTTTCTTTATTAGAAAAGATTTTGAAGGTCATATTGTGGGGTTTGAAAAAGTGAACCAGTAGATCTTCCCCTAAAATCATATTAGATTCTAAATGTAGGTTAGAATTTATAATCTACTTAAAAGAAAGGTAAGAAAAGGAGGAGGGACCAATTCCAATAAAATACCTTGTCCAGAGAGCATAAGTAATCAACGGCTCTTTCTCTATTGACCAAGAAAGTGTGCTCGTCCATTTCAATGTTTGGTGAGCCCCTGAGAGCATTAAAATGACACCAATAAAGTCAACAATTAAAAAAATAATGGTTTTTGAAAGTGGAAATTTTGTACAAATTAGGGAAAATGGGGGTACTTACTTTCCCCACCAAAGCTCATCAGTGGTGGTTTCATCCTTCACGACACGCTTGTCTCTTGGCGAGCGGCCTGTCTTTGCGCCAGAGAGTGTAGCTAACGCGCCACTTGCTGTTAGGAATGATCCTTTCTCATATTTTATGGCTTGCTCATAAAGCTCTGTTAGGGAAAATCACTCATGTTATACTGATGAAAGCATCAAAATTACCATGGGAATACTCGCTACGATGAACTCATTTTCATTTTTCCATTTTGAGCATCAAACACAATTGTTAGATTACTCACAGGGAGGAGCAATGCCCCCTGGGGAATCTACCTGCAAATTCTCTGGTGGCATTTTGTGGGATATTACTAATAGAAGTACTAAATAATATCCAAGCAAGTATAGCAGGAAATTCCTAATTTGCCAGAGAGAAGTTAATGTTGGATTCACCAATCAATATAAGTCTTTGAATTGAAAACTTTAAATCGAACCTGTGACATTTTTCATTGATTGGTGACACTGTCCTATTATACAAGTCTTTGTACCAGATTCTCTAGAGAGCTAAAAAGACACGTTAATCTGTAAGATATATATTATTCAATGTTCCCCCCACAACCCTTCAAACCACATATGAGTCCGTGAACTTGATGTAGGAGGTGTCGAACCAATAATTGTTGCAGCAATGATTCAATAAGCCTCAATGATTTTCCCAAATTGGTTCCTCAAATATTTGATTCTTTGACATAAATTAATTAACACGTTGATCGCATAAGCAAATTTTGAAGTGAAATTGTTGGGACACATTGATCATGAATCTATAATGTGAAACAAGTAAAAAATTTACCAGCAGGGGAGAGGTTGTAGAGGATGTGGGTGAACTTGAGGGCACTGTCACTGGTGCTGAAGGTCGGAGCATAATGGAAGGGGTCAGTCACGTGCGAGTGCGACGACACCTTTGGCGTTTCCGCCTTCCTCGCCGGGTCTCCTTTCACCACCTTTGGCCCCGTCTCCCTCGTCAGCGATGCCAATGATGCACTGTTTTACCCACACAATAATTAATCCTAATTAATCAAAAGACCATTGATAATTAAATTCCAAATTATTCTACAGACGAAGAAAACAAGTCACACACCATCTCACCTAAAATATGAGAACAAACCGGTTTATTAGGGATAGGTCAACCAACACATCTTATCAAAATTCAGTTTAATACATCCTTTGTGACAGATTTACTATGTGTCCGCAAATCTATTTATGTATTCAACTTCTCCCGTAATCTTATTTACAAGAGAAATTATGTCATTCTGAATTAGATACAAAATATTTGGGTGCATTACTTCTAAAAAAACCTTTGTACCAAGAGTATTTTTCTGATAATAGTATCATTACTCTCTTATTTCCTCACCAAATGGTAAAAACATAATTCAATTTCACTCAAATTAACATAATACTATTATACAGGATCAGACCCTCTCGTTACTGGAGGTCTGGTTGGCCTTTTGCAGCTTTTCATGGACCCACCTCAATAGTAGGAATCTTTTACTTTTTAAAACTCATTAAACAACATTAACCATGTCAGAAATCATGTTCATAGGGCATTATTGACATGTTTTTGAAACAAATCTGATCCAGTGTCGCAATTTTTTTTCCCGACATCAATGCATTATGAATGGGTCCGGGTCCTCTATAGTCCAATGGTTTGGACTAGATCAGGACAGTCCATTGATACAATCAATATTTCAGATTTGCTCATCAATTCTTACTAGTAACAATTAGCTCTTACTATTAAAAGTTTAAAAATAAATCCAAACCATTGATTGTAGCAAATGAAAAACAATACCGATAAGGACTGTCTGCTCCAGTCCATGTTTTTGGACTGCAAAGGATCCATTTCCATTACGAATCAACATAATTTATGGCGCGACCTATGTCTACAAAGCGAACAATCACGATATTGAAACGAACTCATAAATGGAGATGCTTCAGGTGGCTGTGTGGGCGATGGTTGCTCCGGTCGATGGTGGCTAGGGTGCGGCGTCTTGATCCGTTACGTGAGTGGGCTTGGCCCATTAGGTGTTGTATGGGCTTTTGCCTTTAGGGGCCTGTTTGGATGGGGGCTACCGATCCTAAGACCGTGGGCCCATGGTTAAGCCATGGTTTGGAAACACACTTTGCCAGGGCTATTAGCTAAGCCCCGAATTCTCTTGTACCCCTTAATACCCCCGGTGGGAGATTATTTATGGGAAGGTTCTGGGATATTATTACATAATAGTCCTGGATAATACTCCCCTCTCTTTCATTTTAACTACAAAACAACCTTATTCCCCAATTTATCCTTCATCCAAACCAAATACTGTTTAATCACCCGTCACATCAATGTAGATCCACCCTTCTTATATAATACCCTTACTATCTTATTCCCTTCATAACTAATACCTCTAGTCCTTATCTCGCATCCAAACGGACCCATACGGGCTCATGGTGCTCTGTCCAATCTTACACTCAATCTAACCCTTCCTCGAATTTTAATAAAATTTATTTTGCCAATAAAAAAAGTAAGATAAAAATCATAAAGAAGCCCAAAAAGCCCAAGAAGACGTCATGGGTCCTACCATATAACACAAGAATCCAATCCAACGGCTGCAGGGATAAGCATGGTAAAAAAACAGCGTCATTCAGTAAATAAAATTCTCCGGTAGTAGTACCTGATGGACTGGAGCTGTTGCTTCTGGCGCTCTTCCTCAGATAAAGCGGCGCCAAACGCGGCTTTCGGCGTTCCCGTAATGGGAGTGGTGGGGGCCGACTTCTTCCTCTGGAGGGAGTGCAGCTCGTCGATGGTCTGGGCCTTCACCGTCGGCCCGCTGTCGTCGTGGCAGACCTCTCCCGCTTCCGCCTTCTTCTTCTGCGTGTGAATCTTTGCCAGCCCATGCCTCCCTTTCTCATTAGGAGTAGTATTCTTCACGCTAGCATTGCTACCAGCAAAGCTGAAATCACCGTTCGCCGCCATTTTTTTCTTCTTTTTTCTCCCTCTGCATCACACACACGATATAAAACACCGTTGCTTTTAGCAAAGAAAATATAGGGACCAAAATATAAGCAGTATATAATGTTTTAAATAACGGATACCGAGGCAAAATCTCTGTGCCGAAAACTCATTTGGTTGCATGCGGAGCGGTTTTCTGGCAGTTAGGATTTTAATTATAAAAAAATCACACAATCCAACAACTACTGAAAAATCCTTCGGCACAGAGGCAAGGCACCGAAATTTCGGGAAAGAGGATATCGAACCCGCAGTAAGACGGTATCACGACGAAAATTAATTTTAAATGTCGCGGATTTTTTAAAATTATTTTTCATAAAATTTCCTAAATCAGTCGCAGTTGTCAATCAGAAATGAAATTTTTTATCATAAATCAGAAATGAATCGTTACGTAAATTTTATCGATACGGAGTATTGAGTCGTAAAAATCAGTCGATATTTAAAAGGCTGGATGCATAATTTTCTAAAAGAAAGAGGACATTTAAGAATTTTTTTAAAACAATTTAAAATTAGACAAACATTTTGTGATATATAAAAGTCAAAAGGTAGACAAAGAAAGAAGAGGTACTATTGATTTACTATTTAACATTTATTCCGTGACATGAAAAAAATATTTGTTAAAACTAATAACTCAAAAAATAATAAAACCAGCCCACTAAAATGTTGTTAAGGTTGGAAAAACGTATTGAAATGCAAAAAAAAATTTAAAAAAATGTATATATAAAGGTGTGAAAATATATAAAAATTAGTAAAAATGCATTAAAATTTTTGAAAAGCTTGTCGAACTGTTTTTTTTTTTTTTTAACTCCTTGATAGCCCATTAGAAGGATCCAAATATTTAAAAAAAAAACAAGCATATAAATGGAGCAAAACGTATAAAGCAAAAGAAAAAAAAACAGCAAAAACAGCCGGTGATAAATATAGCATAATTATTTCTTTTGGTAGACAAATTAGAAATGACATTTTAGTAGAGAAATGCCACCACCGCATCATCGTCCAGACACCAAAATTCTATACAAATCGTAATTTTTAAATTTAACAAGAGAGGTCACTTAAAAAAAAGATCACAGAAATCTATCAAGAACGGTTGATCACCTAGAACAACAGTAAATTCGGATTCAATACACGAAATTTCAAGCATGCTGGACTTTTAGAGAGAGAGAGAGAGAGAGAGAGAGAGAGAGAGAGAGAGAGAGAGAGAGAGAGCTAACCAGAAGCTGCAAACGCAAACGAGAAAGGAAGATAGCGATGACGGATGCGAAAAAGCTACTGGGAAATGGAACAGAGAGAAGGGGGTTGGGTTTGGAAGGGTTGAATCATTCGAGATCTGAAGCAGAGGGTTTCGGCAATGAAAGGTGATGTGAATGAAGGCAGGAAGGCGCGGAAGGTGGGTTTTATAGGCCACCCGCGATGGTGACAAAGCAAAACAGATTTAACTCTGGTCAAACTTGACCCTAGTTAGGTAGTTGCTAACCATAAGGATTAGGATAATTTAAAATGGGGTAAATACACGTAGACCCCCTTATCTATAATATCTTATCACTTAACCCTTTTACACCTGGAGGCAATTTCCACTAAGTTTTTATTGGAAAAGCGTAGACCATTTTACCATCTTATTCACATAAATCAACAAATTTTATCACTTTAGCTTGTTGTTCACATTAACTAACAACTGCAAATCAAAAAAAAAAAATTAACAACTTGTCAACAATTTCTTTCTCAATAATTTCTTCACTCACATACCCATCTCCAACTTAATTATTTATTACCGAAAATAACTTGACATTTTATCAAGAACTTATTCACTATCGAAAACGCCACCTCAAAGGTGCTGTCAGGAATATCAGGCAGTAGGGGTCAATATCTAAAAACATACTTTAATTGATTTCATATCTGTTTATAAAAATTGACCCGTAGATATGAAAAAAAGTGTCTCAGTATTTCTAAAGATATGTCTAGAAATTTGTAAATTTGCATGTACATTTACGAAAAGACGTATTGAACTTAACTTCTTTAGCATTAAGTGAGTATCATCACATTTATTGGGTGGTGGTTAGCAAAACTGTAGTGTTAAAAAATCAATAGATCTGCACACTCTTTCAGAAGAGTTTGGGATTTTCATAATTAGTAATTCTCGAAGGGTTCCCATTGATGGATTTTTAAGATGAGGGGAGTCAAGTGATAAAGGGTGATAGATGAGGGGTCTCTCTAATGTTTTCTCTAATTTAAAAGGGCAAAAGGGGGAAGGCAATGGGTCCAAAACTGCGGAACAGAACACCGGATATGGGACGAAGCTCTCACGAAATGCCCTGTCCTGAGCAGTTCAATCCACATGGACTTTTGCTAACTTGCACCACATGGACAGCGTATTTAAATATGCACCCATGGCTATGTCCGACACGTGTAAACTAGGTTATTGAAACAGACCAGTTTTAGGTGAGCTTTTCGAGGAATTATTCAATTTACATACTCCCCTGTCCCAAAATTTTGATTATGTCATGTTTATAATGCAATACAATTTGCAATACATTTTTAGTAATTATGACATCATTTTGTGATAGGATTCGCATTATTTTAACCAATAGGAAGGAGGATAATGTTCACCATCTTCAGTGGATGGTGAACAAAAACTCAGCTCCAAAAACTTGGTCTTTTTTTAGAGTTCGTGTTAGTTTTCAATTGATTATGCATTATAATTTATAATCTTTTAGGTGATTTTTAAAACTTTGTATAAAGAAACTTAATAAAATCTATCAAATAAAATTCATATTTGATAAAAAAAATATTATAAATTAGAAGATATAGCCAATATTTTGAAACTTTCAAAAAATAAAAAGATCAAGAATTTTGGACGGGGAGAGTAAGAAAAAAATGCTAAAGACAACCCAATTGCATGTTGTTAAGGTTTAAAAAATATATTTCTTCTGTCATAGTTTCTTACGAAATTACATGTAATTTTTGAAATTCAAAATAATGTACTTGACGAAATAATTTTTGTAAAATATGAATCTTACTCCCTCTGTCCCAAAATATTTGGTATTTTTCGATATTCGCGCCGTTTTTTAAACTCTTATATCTCTCAATTTATGATATTTTTTATAATTTTAAAAACTTTGTATTATAGATCTAATCGAGAACTATCAAACAAGATCCATATTGCATATTGTTAGAGATTTATATTAGAAGATACAAACGATTGAAAACTGACACAAATATCGAAAAAGTCCAAATAATATGGGACGGAGGGAGTATTTGATAGATTTTGTTGAGATCTTTCTGAATGGTGCAAATAAATCAAAAAAAATTATTTTAGTAAATACATTATTTTTATATTTAAAAATTGTGCGTAATTTTGTAAGAGACTAACTTATGGGATGGAGAAAGTTTAAAATGTGTGAAAAATATATAAAAATTGTGAAAGATATGTAAAAAGTGCATTCGAATGTGTGTGTTTTTTTCCCTTTGCATGTTGACAGCCCACTAGAACATTTCGTTATATAAACCACGGCTACACAATATGCTTAATTAATTATTTGAAGTGGTTATGTAGCTCTCTCCGTCCTCATTCTTTGTCTCAATTAACATTTTTTTTCGTCCCTAAAAGATTGTCCCATATGAAAACTACTAAATGGGCAATAGATAAGGAATTTCCTCTTTTACCCTTTCATTTTTTAATTAATAGGACAAAAAAGTAAGAAAATAAAATGATTGAAGAATAAAATGAGAAAAATAAAATTTCAGAAGTACAATGATTGTGTTTCTTTAATTAGTTAGAATTTTGAAGAGTGATTAAAGAATGGGGATGGAGAAAGTATTTTATTCTCTTTCTGCACAATAAAATAACTATACTGTTAATATTAAAAGCTATTTTTACGAATGCTAAAAATTGTAATGCATAAAAGTGTGCTAAGTGTAAGGCTCCAATACACTACAATTTTGGCATTACCAAAAACACAGTTGCTGAATATGCTTAATTAATAATAATTATTGGTCATGTACCTATTTTATTTTGTTTCTTTAAATACACGACTTATAGATAAATGGATATTAATTGAACACACCACGTGTTTCAGCGTAGACAAATCAACAAACCCGACTTTTAAGATATTAACCTTTTGACTTGACAATGATATAATGAGTAGAGTTTTATCTTGATTGATCCGAATTATATTATCCTTTTTACTAGGTCTTTCACGTACAGCACATAATAAAAGCACTATGGTAGGTTTATCTCGTTTTAGAAAAATTGCACAGCTGTAATGATTTCTGAAAGACCTTTTATTTTTTCCAAACAAATGTGGAACGAGATAATTTGTTACGGTTTATCCGATTCTGATAAAAATAAAATAAAAATACATGAATGAAAAGTCTTTTAGATACGTCCTATGGTATCATGATGGGAAGAAAAATTTTTGAAAGTAAAAGATAAATACATTTGGAAACTGGGGGTGGACAAAAAGTTTCGGATATTGATTTTGACAAAAATACTCCCTCTGTTTCAAATTGTCGTGCCTATTTTAACTTTCATATAATTTAAGAAAAGATCATAATTATATTGATTTTGTGTTAATTTTACCATTTTACTCTACTTTCTTTCAAATTAAGTTCAAAATTTGAATTTGAGAGGGAGAAATGAGAGGTAAAATGGTTATATAGACATCCAAAATTGAAAAGTTTGTAAACAAGCACATCATTTTGGGACATCCCAAAAAGAAATAAGGGCACAACAAAGTGGAACGGAGAGAATATGTCAGCAGCCGTCAGATGAGTAATCTCACATCACATGCAAGGTGTGGAGCGCTTATTTGCGTCGAACGATTTACGACACATCTGAATTTGAATTTGTAATATATTTTTTGAAAATCAATTTTGGCACTCCAGTTTTAACCATTAGCACTCCATTTTGTGTCTTAATCATGTGATATTACAAAACAAAAAGTGGAGTGTCACTAGTTTAGAGTTGAGTGTCAAAATAACATTCCTATATTTTATATCACAATTTACACGTAACCTAGATCTGGTTTGAGGTTTTTTTTTTTTTTTAGGAAGTTGATAAACAACCACACATCAATGCAACTTTTGTAAGCTTTTCCGGCCGTACTTAACCGATCTTCGTCACCAATACGTGTCGATCCAAAGTCCAAACAAGGATTTTAGCGGAAACAGGTACTGGTTTGGCATTTTATAATCTGCAATCCCCAATGTGGCGTGTGTAGAGGTTTTTTTTTTTTTTTTTAATACGGAGTGTCTTGGGTTATCTTGCGCACATTTCGCACTAATCTCTGCAGTTTCTCCCATAGCCATTTCACCCTCTTTCATGTGTGGTTTTTTTTTTTTTTGGATAATCCTTTCATGTGTGATTGAGATGGTATCAAAAATTATTGGTAAATATAATCTAATATGAGACTGTAAGAAGAAGCGAATCTGTAATTTTCAAGCCAAGATCACTTTGTCAATTCTTGGAGGGGGTTGCCGTATGTAGAATCTTAAACGTGTACTAGTATTGTATATGCTTGTATATATAAAAAATAGATCCATAGAGAAGACTGGGTCGTTGTTCCAACCCTCATTTTCGGGATTAAAATCAGGGAAATGATCCTCTCTTTTTTCAATCGGCATTACTAATATTTTTATTGCTGCAAACTTAGAAACATCAAGAGTAACCTCTGATCCGAAGGCTCGGATCTGATATCGACAAAGAACGGCTCTCGATCATTGATTGCCGATATGAGATTCGAACTGTCGGATGCACGATCTGACGATTCAACACGGTGCTGTACATCTCACTGGACAGCACCAACCCGAAGTTCCTACTAGTCCATGTCGAAAAATTTCTTTGCCGTAGGGTGCTTAATAAATAGGGTATGCTTGGCTACAACATGAGCCATCTTATTGTATGTCCGAAAAGTTATTAAAAGAACAAGGTAAACTAGCTAGATTAAGACAATCGGTAATGATCACATCCAAGTTCGCTTTGGCACTTAAGATAGGTTTTGATTGAAAAGTTAAATAATTTATTTTTTTGTCTTTATTCAAAAAAATTTTTTTTACATTTGTTAGTTTTGTATCAAACTTTTGTTAATTATTGATTCGTCTCGGTGAGAGGAATTAGAAAAGTAAAAAAATTGATCAAAACTCATAATTTTTTGAATAAAGACAAAAATAAGTCAAAAATCTCCGCGACGAATCAATAAATAACAAAAATTTGACGCAAAACTAACAAATGCAAATTTTTTTTGAATAAAAATAAAAAAATAAGTTACTATTTGAATTTTAAAGCCAAATTCAACCTTAATTTTCCTTGAAGCATCTGAACAACATTCTTTGCATCCCCTTCCAGCTATTTGGTCCATGACTGAACCATCAATATTAATCTTAAGCCAATCATGATCTGGTGGCACCCATCGTTCCGGATCCAACGCTTGGGATTGAAACTTTATATTCATTTCAAAGCTAATTTGTAATGAGTAGAGAGGTCCCAAATGATATTAAGTGATTATCCATTCCACTCAGAAGTAATGTGAGACTTTATATCTTAACATCCCCCCTTACGTGCAGCCGCTTTTGAGGTCTATCACGTGTGGCTACTTTTGGATTCTATCATCGTGCAACATTTTTGTTGGTCTGTCATCGCAGAGTATAGATTGTAATTTTTAATAAAATGTGGGGTGGAATGAGCCCCGCTCTGATACCATGTAGAATTTTTATGTTCATCTCAAAGCCAATTGACAATGAGTGGAAAGGTCCCAAATGTTATTAAGTGATCACCCATTCCACTCAAAAGCAATATAGGACTTTATATCTTAACATTGGGAAATGATTTTTTTTTTTTAAATGATAGTAGGATATTTCATTGATAACAAAGAGATTACAAAGAACGGACAACCTCCCAAAAAAAGTTGGGAATACAGCAACCACAATGGAGTTAGTTGCTAAATCATTTGGGGGAGTTTTGATCGGCAAAAGCAACAATTTATTAGGGATAAATGCTTGCAACCTTAAAGTGTGTTCCAATAAGAATGCCCCAAGCGTAGGGCTAGGTCGGTTGAAAACATAATAATACCTGAAAGTCCGGAGTCGAATTCACAAGGAGCACATCCATAACTTGGTTCAGAGATTAGCTTGTGTATAAAATTTTGGCGTTAGGACCGCCAACCAAACTTTGGCGTTCAGACGGCCAACTGAGAATTTTAGGTGAATGGCTACTTAACCTAACTACGGCTTTTTAACTGGAGATTTAAACTAAAGGCTAGGTTTAGGGATAATTAACAGCCATAATACAAAGGTAACCTTATTCTTCTTCTTTTTAACGGAGGAGCTAAACATGTCTAAGGTTCTTTTGAGACATTTAAACAAACACATGGAGGGACATAGCTCCAAGCATCAAATGTGATAAGAAGTGTAACCCTTGCCAACATTTGATTAAAGAGATTAACACCTCTAAGTTTTAATACATAAAATGAACCCTACTACATGCTTAAGCTAGAAAATGAAGATTTACAATAGAAGAACAAGAAATACCCATGGCTACGGGATGCTCACACATATTGCAAGGAGATAGGAAAAGATTAAGGGTAAACATGAGAAAAATACTAAACATGGATTAAATGCGAAATAAACACAAGATCCTCGAAGAGGAAAAGATTCCTTACAACTTTAATGAAGGAAAAATTGTAACAACCCTAAATTTTTATTATAAAATTAAATATTTTAATTGAAATTCTTTTATTTAGATGTTAATTTAGTATTCTTTTAATAAATGACTCAATTTTATTTATTTATTTATACCAAAACCCTATTTAGTAAATATGTAAAGCTATATGGATATGCATGTACATGGAAACCCTAACCTAGATTTTTTTTACAAATCCTAGAGAGATTGATATCCTTGTATTAAACTATTATAGAACCATAACCTTAAGTTCATGATTCTAACAATCTATGGAAGATATGGATGAATCTAGGAGAGATATCTAGGAAGATTTGAGAAATCTAGGAGAGATTTAGGAGATTTGATATAGATTTTCCCTAGATATCCCTAGATTTTACAAGATATACTAAGATTGGACTAGATTGGATTAGATTGGATTGAATTAGATTTTATTAGATTGGATTTGATTAGATATGATTAGGATAAGATTTTATTGGATTTTAATGGATATTATATCGATTTCGTTAGATATTGTTAGATTATATTAGATTATATAAGATTTGATTTGGATATTATTAGATTTGATAGGATATGGTTATGATTATATAGGATATGGTTAAGATCTTGTTAGGATTATATAAGATTTTGTTAGGATTATATAGGATATGGGTAAGATTTTGTTAGGATTATATAGGATATTATTAGGATTATATAGGATATGGTTAAGATTTCTAGATAAGATCTAGATTGTTCTTCCACTAGTATAAATAGGAAGTCCTCTCCCCTCCATTCCACACACACCACACACATCACCAAGTAAGTAGAATAGAAGGAGAGGAAGAAAGAGGGAAAGAAGGAAAAAAAAAACTATTCTCTTTTTATTCTTCGATCGAACCGAAACGACATTACTCCGCCTGCGATTTCAACCAACGTACTTCGTAGCCGCTCTACCGCCAAGAAGAATGGTAGAAACCTCTATCTGCTCACCTAAGTATAATGTTGATGTGCTATATGTTTAACTATTTATATGATATCACATGATTAAATTGTTTGAGTTGAAAGGTTGATTTTATCGTTGTAGTGTTTAATTAATTGCATGATTGTGATAAGTTGTGATGTTATAATTTTCAATGTTGTCGGAAATAGAATTGCATGAAATTAGTAATTTATTATTATTGCATGATTTTTAGTAAGTTTTGAAAGAATAATGTGAACGCGAAAAAATGATGCATGTTTACGAGACACGAGAAATGTGGAAGAGATTAATGATTGTGTGAGCATGAGAACCCGGTAGGTCCATTAAAGATGGTCAACAGAATCATGACTCAAATGTGCGTGCGCGAGCATGAGAGCCCGGTAGGTCCTGAAAGAATGGTCGGCGGAATCATGGCTCGGGTGTGCGTGTGTGGCCTAAGAGCCCGGTAGGTCCTGAAAGAATGGCCAGCGGAACTAGTGCCGTGTATGTGTTATGAAATGGGAAATGTTTAAAGACTGAGAACCTGGTAGGTCCTGAAAGAGACGGTCAGCGGAATCAGTGCTTTTAGGTGGCAAAATCTGAATTTAGTCTCGGAACCTGGTAGGTCCTGAGAGATGGTCAGCGGAACCAGTGCTCGAGAAAGTAAAATGGAAAGTGGAATCGATTCTTGAAAAATGATAACACGATTTACGATACGCTGCGATAACTCTGAAAGACACCGACACCTTTGATTATTTTGTGATGCTCAATTTTGTTTTTAATAAATTTTATATGTTATTTTTGTTAGTGTATGGGACATAGGGATAAGAGTTAGCTATTGGGCTTAATTGTTCACGGTGTTACTTTTGTGACCCTGACATCTTATGCCAGAGTTTAGAGACGTACAGGGGGATTTTATAATTTGGAAGAGTTTGGTGCCGAGCAGAATAATGCAGAAGAAGACGGACGTCCAGAGGAGTAGAAGTTACCCTAGTACCCCTCCCTTATCTATTTAAATAAGTGTAATACGAATTTGGGGATAAGTTGACTTGTAATGACTTTATGTTTTTTTTCATTTAATAAATGTGAAAATTTTATTAAATTAACGTTCTTAAAAATCGGGGCGTTACAAAAATGCTTCGAAATTGAACGGATCGTACCTAAAATCCTTCTCAAAACTTGAATGAGGAGAGAGATGAGAGCTTAAGCTTTAATGGAGGTAGAGAGAGAAAGTGCAGAAATTCAATATGCCCTGGAATCAGGTTTAAGTTGTTATATATACCCCCTTTACAAGATAATTACAAAAATACCATTAAAAAGTTTGCGCGCAGACACCAGGTATTGATACCCCTAAAAGAGGTATCGATATCTCTTCTCTCCCTGGACAGCATGCTTCCTGGTATTGATACCCAGTGTTGGGGGTATTGATACCCCATGTTTCTCTGGCTGATTTTGGCTGTTTTTTTGCTTCTTTTGATCTTCGAGGGTTCTGAACCTTCCTTCCATGCTTTGATCACTTTGTTTGAGACTCGGGGAGTGATTCCTAATGTGCCACACGTATTCGAATGCTTCCAGATTCCTCCGGGGATTATTAGGAGCCTTGGAAAAGTTTTTTTCACTCCATTACCTACTTTCCAACCAAAACACAACTTGCGCGCAAAATCAAATAGAAACAAGTAAAACGCGCTTGCAAGTATAGTAAAACGGGATAGATAAGCCTCATTATTTACACTATTTAGAGCTTATCAATAAAGAGAAGGATTTCAAAATACAGCCTGAGGGACAGAGTTTCAAACAACACCTAAAGGCCTCAAATGCTCAAACAAAAACAAATACAGCTCATTTACTTGAATCAGAATCTAGGAAAAGTCTTGATCTGGACTCTAATCTGCAAGGGGGAGACTTGACTAAAGACACGACCTTTTTTATTTTCATGTTCTTGCAAATTGCGACTTTCAATTGATTATGTTATCGACTAAGGCCTCTTTGATTCGGGAATTTGAAAAGGGTATATGATTTTAACTGATTTTAACCATGGAATCTGTTTTTTTTTTTTGGCACATCGGAAATTTAATTCAAGAAGTCAAACGGCATCGATCTACAAAAGGAATTCATAACAAAAATAGAGGAAAGCATCTACAAAAGAATCCATAACAGAAATGAAATAGAGGAGAGAATCAAAACAGGTCACTTTTGTCTTCTCTGGGGAGAAGCCCCATCTAGTAGGAATGCTTATGAACATTCAACAATTAGCATTACTTCTTGGGCTGAGTCAAAGAGAAAAAAGTAAGGTGTTTTGTAACGTACTAAATATTGGCTTATACTGGTCGATACTGAGCATATCGGCCGGTATCGGACGATACTAGGAGTTTACCAGGCGTATCGCCCAGGACAAAAAAAAATTTGGATTTTTTTTTTTACTTAAAAAATGTTTAAATTTTAAGATAGTTTAACAAAATTTGGAGTCTATCATATGTTAATCATCTTAATTTGTTATTAAGGCTAATTTTAAGGTATATCAAAGTGTTAGAATTTATTTTACACCTTTACCTTGAGTTTTTTTTGTACATATATTACTAAAATATATATTATGGTCAATCCAGAATGATACCAAGATATACACCAGTATTGGTACATACCGTTCCAGTAGAAAAAATAGTACGTTTGTACTTAACACCACAACCTCGCCTTCAAATAAGGTTGAGAAAACCCCAAGCGTAGAGCTAGGTCGTCGGTAGCATAATAACTGGTAAGACCGGGATCGTACTCATTGAGAATCGAATATAGCTTAATCGGATTGTAGTTTGTAAGGATTTCAGCGTTTAAGACGGTCAACTTGGTTTTGCTTTGAAAGTGGAAATATTAAGGAAAAAGACTAGAAAAGTGCTTGATGAACTTAAAAGAGGCAAGTCTAGGGATCGTCTTTCCCATGACGAAGGCCGCTACCGATTCTCGAATATAACTCAAGTGAGAGTCACGACAGCGCGCTCACACTCAAAGGATTTAGCATTAACGACTATGGTTATCAAAAGATGTGATTAAACAGAACTAAACTAACCTATTTTTGCTAATGTATCTAACATGTAGGAGGTCATGAGCCCTCAATATATCGCTTGTCAAGACCGCTTGACTAAATTACATATCAAGGAGTTAACACCCCTCGCTTCGACCAAAATGGCTAGATTAATTTAATTCCGAAAATCATAATTTTAAGCCCGGGAGTTCAAGAACCAAACAACAACCTAAGTCATTGGGAAAGATTAGCCCAAGACTTAGCCAAAAGACTACTCAACCATAGCTAAAAGACTAGACATGGTAAGAAAATGGAAAGAAAGATTTAACTGAAGAAAACGTAAATAAACTTGATTTATGCAAAGATCTAGTTTGTATGAACAACTTTAATAAATGAGAAAGACTTACAAGTATTCTTGAAGAAATTAACCTAGAAAGCTTGAAGATGACAATGGAGTTCCTAGGAAAACAAGAAAGACTTGGCCTAAAAAAGACTAGAAAATGGCCATATATTCTATAAAAGGCATACAAGCCTATTTATAGAGCTTGCAAAATATCCCTTACAAAAGACCAAAAGGTCCCTAAAATATCTCAAAAACATTCCACAAGTGGAAACTTTTCAAAAATGGAAGGTTAAAAAATGTTACAAAAATCTGCAGATTTTTCCAGGCTGTACCAGTACTGAAAATGCCTCAGTACCAGTACAAGGCCTTCAAACGGCTGGAAAAATTGAACTCTGGACACCATGTACCGGTACTGGGAGTTGGCCAGTACCGATACAAGCTTGACAGATTTTTTGGGCAATTTCGTGGACTCGTTCCGGACACTCCCGAACTAAGATTTGGGTGTTCTTTGGACCGTTGGAAAGCTTGTCGAGTCTACTTTTCTAACCCAAGTGGTTTGGATCAAAAGTAGGTTGTAAATCAAAAGTTATGACAATTCTACTCTCAGATGGTTGGAAGATGAATTGCTTTAGTAAAATCCTCATATGTCTTTCAATTCCCTTGACCCTTGGGCGACTCGAGCAACCTTCAAACCACCTTTTCATGACTTTTCGAGCACCACCACGGGGTGGCATGTGGCCTTGAGTACTTGGTTGCACCCGGAGCATTCCTTGGCATTCAAACACACCTTATTTATACGAATTACCTGAAACACACAAAAATCTACCTTACGTGCAATATCGCATAAAAACGACAACATATATGTACAAACACAACATATTAGAGGACTTAAACACTAAGAATATGCATTATTGGGTGCTTATCAGCTTGCCAGTATGGGATTGATAACTTTGATTGAGCTAACATTAATTTCTCATATAAGCCAACTTGTATTATGTGATATGATAGCAAAAGACCTCATAACTTCAAGAAGTTTGCTAGGTGGACATATGTGTTTGTTTTCTCCGTAACGTTGAATGTTTGAATCTTATAAATGTCAAATATTTATTTTACACTGTTTCAGTGAAATTTTGAGAGCAGTTACTTTGTGTATATTGTCAAAAATTAGGTCTGTATCCAATCCTTCCCCGCGCCATACCCTCAATGATTGGAGACTACATGAATTCTGTTGTTGTTTGTTTGTATTTATTTGGTGTCGTTGGAGGATTTCCAGATTGTTAACTTAAGAGTTCGAAAACTAAAAGAGGTCCGCTCAAACTTACCCGAACATCCATCCGGTTATAGAAAATTTGATCTCCTGCATAATGTGACATCGATGGTGCACACTGCACAATCTCTAGTTTGCATCAAAAGTGGGACAATTTAAATTGGTATCGATGGCGAAATTTGTTTATAATTTTAATGTAGCAGTAACTTCAATTTTTCTCATGTTTTTAAATTCTATATAAATCCTCCAAAAAGTAAATGCCTAGTGGAAGGGAAAGCTGAGGAAGATTCCATAAAGATGAAACATATACTACAAGCTGATGAAGATTCCATAAAGCTGAGGGAGTATATAGTAGCCATGAAATTTAGTCAACAATTGAAGAAATTTGTAGCCAACTCATATAACCAGCTTTTTTTTATGTGATGTGATGTGATAGCAAATGATCTCATAATTCCGAGGAGCTTGGTAAAGTGGATATGAGAAAATCAAATAAATGTTTGTTTTTCGTAAGATTGTGTGTTCGAATCTTACAAAAGTCAAATATTTCATAGTCTGGGATCATTAAAAGATTTCCAAATCGTTAAATTAAGTGTTCGGAAACTAATTGAGACGTGCTCAAATTTATCCGAACATCCATCCGGTTATAAAAAAAAGAAAAGAAAAGACCTTCTGCCTGTGAACAGTGGGGTGCAAGAGGCCCGTGCAGATGCCATGCGCTGCACTTCTTGTGGAGATTTCCTCCCCACTCTCTGTGCACTTTTGGCACATCTTTCAACACAAATCATCATTCATAACAGGACCTACTCATAGTAGTAATTAGTTGGACATTTGCATTAATGTAAATATGGAACGTTATCTCTTAACACGTTTTGACGATGACTTAAATTGACCCATGTTTGGCAAAGATTTAGGTCCGGGAATACTAGAGGGGCCCATTTGGCTCACAGTTACTCTGGTCATTTCTCAAGTGTCTGACTACTCACAAAGACAATTTACGCACATTCTGTTAAGAGATTGTGAACAAATTCACGATATGGGCCCACACCGAATCTCACATAAACAATTCAAATTGTTCATCAAATTTGAATTACTAATAAAAAGTTATATTTGGTTGGGCAGCCACTTTTAAATAAAAATCTACCACCCTTTCTTGCTAATGCATTAATGGCACGAGAGCCAACGCGAAGTACCTCTCACCCCAATTCGGTGACTATGAGAGTAGAGTAGGGCATTGCCACGAGCATTTTCTTGACGATAGTGGATGCGTGTCTCATTAATTCCACCAAAGTCTTTGTCCCATGATGTTTTGGAAAAATAAGACATACAGTTGGGGTGGAAGTTACACACCAGATTCATGTATGAAATCAACTAAGTGAGGGTGGGACAATGAAATCAACTCCCTTCTCCCAATTACAGTGGGAGTGATCGATTAAAAAATGTTCAATGTGTCCCATTTCAAATTCTCAAATAAGTACTTAAAAAATAAGGATCTATTTTCAAATTTAAAAATAATAGACTTACAAAAATAATTTTTCAAATTTCTTTACAGAGTTTGATAGATCTCATCAAAATTTATCAAACAAGATCTATATAACGTATTTTTTAAATTTTAATAAACTTATTATTTTTAAGTTTAAAAAATTACAAATAAATATTTATTTTTTAAAAAGAGAAAGCAGAACACACTCGACAAGTAGATTAGATCCTTTTTTTTTTATTAAATGTAGATAGATAAGGATATGCATGTACCGGACAAGAAATGGTAATGTAACTACTACTACTTGGGAAAGAGAAAGTTGTGGCAGAGTAGTGGTGATTTTACACGACCCAGGGGAGGTGTAGTAGGGGGAGGTACTTGTGCCAAAAGTTAAGGTCTTTTCCCTGCCCTCATAATTTTGATGTCGAGTAGGGATTGGAGTATGGGATGGTATGGTCCGGGAGTACTGGTCCCATTCTGGAGGGATAAAGCTGTTCAGAAACTTCAACGATATGCCATACAGACACAGAGCATGATGGGTGGGAGCAGGTCTTCCAATCCCACTCCATTGGATCCGGAGATGCTGTCGAACGGGTGCCGAGCGACTGATTCGGCCGTTTATATCAGCACGGACAACTCTAATCGAATTTGAGCGCATACAGATCACGTATAAATTTAAGCCGTCCATTATTCAGTTAAGATCCGAACCGTTGATTGACTAAATTAACGATCGGATCGACTGCTTTGCATCGATCTATAGGGAGATGCTCAACAACTTCTCCCATTCTCATTTTCTCTCCCATGCATGTAGGGCTATAAACATACCGAGCCCTTGATTTACGAGCAGATTGTGGCTCGACTTGATAACAACTCATTACTTGTTAGGTAAATAAGTGAGCTCAAATTTTAACCTTTAGGCTCATTCCGTGAACACCACAAATTCAAATTAGTCAAAGCTCAGCCCAACACGGGCAGGCACGCGAATAAGAAAATATATTCCTCATTTTTATTGGAATATTATTTGTATTAGCTTAATAAATATTTCTCATAGAGCACAAGTTTAAGCTTGAGCTCCACTCGTTATATATGTTCGACTCGAGCTCGAGTTTCATGAAGATTATTTGAGCTTGACTACTCGAGTTTGAGCTCTACTAAATGAGCTCGATAACTTAAAATGTTGGTTCGACTCATCTCGTTTGTAGTCCTATCACTTCATGTAAAGATAAAAGTCATTTTGTTTATTCTCTATCTTCTTTCTATGAATTTGATTTTTAGATGCATGTCTCCATGTCCTTATAACATTATAGGCTTTTTATGACAGGATTATTCTAGAAGCACACATCGAGAATCATGATCGTTTACGCATACAACCTATTGAGCAAATTAGTAAAGAAAATTATTTTGATCGAGATCACACGCCTGATTATTTATTTTACTTAGATCATTTCTTTTTCTGTGGGTCAAAGTTATTTTGATAGGAAAATGACGGCCAATAACGTGTTTTGATCATGCAACTATCTTAGCTGATCAAACTCTCTTTATTTTCAAGGAATTTTGCTAAGCAAAAACTCTACTTAATATAGTGATTTGGATCCACAAGAATCAAGATGGGCCGCGGATAAGCCTAATATAGAAACCCTCTCTTTTCCCAAAATAACAAGGCTGCAGTTGGGCCAGGTTCAGGGTCCGTTCCGGTTTATCCTCTTAAAAAATAAATACTTATTTATAATTTTTTATGATTCGAGATCTATCAAATCCTGCAAAAAAAAATTGAAAATTATTTTTGTAAACCCATTATTTTTAAATTTGAAAATATGTTTTTATTTTTTAAATACTTTATTTTAAAATGTGGAATAGGGCCTTAATAACCTAGATGGGAGAGGACAAGATTTGTGTCATATGTATGAATTCATTCGTGTCTCGTGTATGACCAAACTACCAACTGGGAATTGAAGGCTTTTTTTTTTAACGGTAAAGGATGCCCGAGCCAGCTTACGTGTACTTCAACTAATCTTCTTTCCAATCAAGTGAAAGTCAAGTCATTCACGCCAAGACTAGGATTTTTTTTTTCTAATATTGTACACATCAGTGGGGTTAACAAAGTTTAAATAGCTTAGTTTACAAGGAGTTTCAAAAGCTATCCGTTAGTCCTGAATCTCAAACATTCACGATTGGCTCGAATCCCGACCTCCCACATCAAAAAACAATGAGATGCCAATTGGGCTAAAACCCATTTGCGAGACTAGGAAATTTATTCAAGAGTTACTTTCTTGCGGAATTGATGCCGCTTCATATCTTCAGAGAATGATCGGTTTCGACAATGGGCCACGCATTCGACTGGGCCAATATTGAATCCACAGTATCCACTCCAAAGTATTAACTTGCAATTTTATCCGGGAAAATGATGGCCAATGACGTGTTTTGATAATTAATACATGTCAGAGACATTTTTAGTATTAACAAATGTTCTCAGTATGTCATTGACGGATATTAATTATCAAAACACGTCATGGGCAGTCATTTTCCCATTTTATCCAGATGAGTGCAAATGTCTATTTAAGTTGAAGCTATCTTTGGAGTTGGAGCAGTTATACCATAAAAAATAAAAAATATTGTGAATATTTATTCTAGTATATTACAAAATTATTACGTTTCATTAAGAGAGTCACGGCACACCAAGAAAATGTTGGCTTCAAGCTGTGCAATTATATATCTTGGGAAGCATGCGGTACTATACTTCAATTACAAATAAGTGGGCATGAGAAAATTACAAACAGCCATGTTACGCTAAGATTCTTATTTTTTAAGTATTTATTTTCTGCTTTATGAGATATGTCATCCTCTCACATTACATCACATTTAATTTAAAAAATAAGTAATACTTATTTGAAAAATAATAATTATTTGTCTTCCATATGGTTGCACATTCGAATTTTACGGATGCCAAACATATCAAACCTTGGGACCGCTTGAGATTTATCCAGTCGTTAAATTTAGGACTTCATAATTAGTTAAAGTGAACGCAAGCTCCTTCGGACATCCCATTATAAAAGAAAATAAATACAAACGAGCATTATTCAAGCCAAAGCATGTCTCATTACGGTCTTCGATTCGACTTAAATCTTACAAATTTTTATGCAAGTGTGAATATTAAAAGAAACATAACATGTACCCTGCAGCTAATTTAATTGGTGAAATCTTCAACATTAAGGCAAGAATGTCGGAATTTGATGTACTAGGTTTTCGATATTTGGTATAGCCTGCTCTTGAAGTTCTGAAACTTATTAACGTTATAGGCATTTGAGGCATGAAGGTTGCAACTTGCATTATTTGATTTATTTCCATCAAGTACTATTTTTCTAATTTCTTTGTTGAATTACTCTTGTTTAATCTGTGGAGGCTCAATCATTCCTAACCAACCATGTTAAGTAACGCAAACTCAAAGGCACCTAAAGCGGCTATTGCACGCACTAAGATGTACAAATTTTCTGTTTACTGTTCGTAAAAAATAAATTTCCCATTTTTGTTATTTCAATTGACCAATTTTTGCATATGTGTATTCGAGAGAATTTAGTTCCTTTCTTGTCTAGTACACGGAGCAATAGGGTGCTGTATAGCGAAAGAGTTTATTAGTTAAAAAGCCAATTTGAAAGTAGGAGGGAGGAAATAGAGAAAGGGAACAAACTACAACATGACAGTTGGAGACTTGGAGCTGACCTTGTCTGTTTAGAGGTTTCGAGGAAGATTTTTGAAAATAATGAATGGAGATAGATAGATTGAGAAAATTTATTAGAGATCATGCCTAGAAATTATGAAACCCCAAGCGAACAAGGTATGATTACATATCTATCCATCTAAGTGTTTATCAAGGATGTTGTGCGGTGGTGCACAACACTATCCTGTGCACCATCCGAGCCGTCAGTTTGACAATTCAACGGTCCAAATCTCATTTCGGTAATGAACAGCCAGATGCTACACGGTCAAGATGAGATTTGGACCATTAAATTACCGAACGGGCAACTCAAATGGGGCATAACACAACACCATCCCCGGTTCTATTATCAATCTCTTCGACGGCTAAAATTTGTGGCAGATGGAGACGCACAAAATCTTAGAAATCAATCTCCATCACATATCTTCACACCTCCCCTCTTCCCACCTTATCCCTTTAAAATATATAATATACACACTTGCAGTGAACTGGTTCGACGCATGCCTCTATGCATCTTCCTTTTTTATTTTATTTTTTATAGTATAATATTAATAAAGCATTTTTCTACCACACATTTATAGGACCCAAGTTACCCAACATAAAAATTGTTGGTCCCACTCAAACATGGTAGGTCGCCCAAAATATATGAGGTGAGAAATTGACCGGCGATCTCCAAGGTTGGGCAGGTGGGACCGTGGGTGGGCTCCCGAGATGCTGCAAAACAGCTCTTTGTAGAGCATTGTAATGCATTATCACAGCTGTCCTAAGTATTTTCAACTATTTAGATTAAAAACGAATTCTTCTGAAAAGAATTTTGTTTTCAAACCGGATCATCGATCATCGAGATAGACCGTCGGGATGAGCCTTGCAAGGCGGGAGCTGGTTGCAATATCCTAATTGGCGTGAATATCTTCCAAGATGGGGCATGTGGATAAAACGTGCAATCCCCTCGCCAATCACAACTCAAAGAAATCTAAACCCCACCCCCCACACACTCTCTCTCCCTTCCCTCTCTCTCTCTCCACACAAAAAGTTAAATCAAACCACCCCAGTCAGTCCCAATCGCTCCAACGGCCCCTCAAACGCAGAACAAACGACCTTTCGAACACTGGACTCCCCCCCACCCCCCCCCCAAAAAAAAAAAAAAAGCCTCCGTGCGAAGCTGATCCGCTCGTTACGGTCTCGTCATTTTGTGCGATCCAATTCTCGCCGCTAATGGCTGTTTCCACCGCATTCACACGGCCGGTGAAGCTCGAGGCTCTCCTCCACATCAACAATACTGCCGCGGTCGCCGCCTCATCGCCAGCGGTGGCGTTGTCGCCGTCTCAAGTTCGCATGCCATTAAAACTAACTCGGACTACTAAACGAGCCGCAATTAGGTGCGAGGTTGCTTCCAATCTCTTAGTTGAAGCCACTGATCACGATGTCAATTCTGATCAATCAGCTTATACTTCTTCAAGTATCTCTGCTCTCGAACAACTCAAGACCTCCGCCGCGGACAGTACGTCAGCATCTTTCTCTTACTCTGATATAGCAATGGTCATTTCGTGTTAAAAAGAAAGAAAGAAAAGATATAGCAATTGCCATTGATTTGTCAATCGCAGTAAGTCTAGAACTAAGAACCACACCTACTTACACACACACCCAATCACGTACACATGATTTGTGGTACCCCACACACACTACACTGCAGTACCATCTACACCATGACACAATGCATGGTGCAGTGTGTGTGGGGAGATCACAAAATTACATGTGAGTGAGTGCGTGTGATTTTGTGTATATAGGTGTGTGGTTGTGGCATGGTTGTTGTCAATCGGTGTTGTTGTTCGCTTTCGTGATGATTCGGCAATTTGAGCATCTCTAGTGTTTTACTCCCTCCATCCCAATTAATGAATGTCTCTCAAAAAAAAGTTTAATGTGATTTCCAACATTACCAACTTATTTCCTACCTTTAAAACTACAGTAATTTTTTTTTATAAAAAAAATTCATAAGAGTTGGTTGGGGAAACTTCAACGTTTTTTTCTATGACTTTTCAAACAAAATAAACGATTTGGGACATCTCAAAATAGAATACCAATCAAACAAAATGGGACAGATGAGGTAATATCGATGTGACTTGCTAGTACTACTTTATTGGAAGCTTGTAGCTAATGATTGGTGCTAGACTGCTGTAAGGGCATCTCTAATTCCTGAGCCATCATTGAAGCAAGCTCGAAAAATATGACTCTAATGGTGATAAAGTCGTCTTTTTTGTTAATTCATCACACTTACTATTGTGGGATCGCTTGAGTCATTTTATTGACATTCGAACAAACATAACAACACATGAACATACTGGTGACGTGACAAAATGGCTGTCATTTCTTATATCACATAAATGTTATAAACAACACATAAATGCAAAATTATTCTTTGACTTGAGAAATGACCGACCATTGCAGGTAATTTATTGAAGCCTCTAGCAAAATAATGACTTCCCATTGAAATGCTCTAGATGCCATTTCATTTTTTCCCTCCTCAAGAAGACACAAATGCAAGTGCTATATGTTGATTCGATGTTGAAACAAACGAACTTGCGAAATATTTAGCAACAGCAAAACCTTATGCCCAATTCCATTGAATAAGAAAACTAGAAACCCCATGCGCGTTGATCTTGGATACTTCACAGGGGCGCTCCAGGATTTTCAATTTAGCACTGACAATAATGTGCAAAAAGTTTTATATTATGTATCTATAGACGTTCTTTCTGGTTGAAAATTTATTGAGCTGGTTTATTTTGTTTTGTTTGGGCTATACTATCCGTTTACTCATAAAGTTAGTGGGTGTTTACTTTGACTTCATACGAATCACCCAATGCAGACAATAATAATAATAAAAAAAACTCCAAATTATAGGTAGATAAAATTGTGTTTTTGTTTGAACCTGGGGTCCCTTGAACCCTCTAAATCCCAAGAAACAGCTGCTCCAACTTGTTAGATGATCATTGGAATTTTCATAGGAAGTAAATTTTTTTTTGAAATTTTAATTAGCCCCCACAGAGATGGATTTTTGTCAAGAAAAGAACGAGGACATCAAGAAGTGACTATTTATTAGGCTTTGGTTTCTATTTTTGTTCAGGGGTAATCAGGGAAATTTCAATTCGCTGCTAAAAGTTTGAAAATCGTCGGAGTTTTCTTTATTTTGCTTGTGCGAATTTGGATATTAGATGAGATAAAACTGTCATGTCTTTCCTTTCCGTGCTGCCATTGCGACTTCAAAGCAGTGGAGTTATATTCAGGGGGCTACCTTATTCGTATTGCAAACCTGTTGAATTGGAAATCAGAAAATTGTCTTGTGTGGAGTATGTTTTATCTGTAATCTAATTTCATTGTGTTGTTCTAGACTGACTGTGTGGTCCTTTTTCTTTTTTCTTTTCTGATGCTATCATGCTTTTCACTTGATACTTGGTCACATTCATCTTCATCTTCATATGCTATGCTGTATGCTGTACAATTCTCAAATTTCCTTTCTTCGGGGTATCTTCAGTTATTGAAATTGATATAAACAGCAATTTCAGCTGGTATGGAATCCACAGTTACATTCTCTGATGTGCATCAAACTAAGCTCCTGATTTATTGCAATTTCGTTTCTAATTCCTTATGTATTAACCCAAGTCGTTAATTTAATTTTTTATGTGCTTATCATTTTCGATAGTATGAAAATTCTCCTCCTCTTTTGTTAACTGTCATTAATTTGCATCATCTTGCCTCCACGTAGAATGCTTTTAACTTTCTGTACAACCATCAAAATACTATAAGAACCTTGTCTGATCTATAAAAAAGAGTAGGAACTTGTCTGATATCTATATGTTGACAACATGAACAACGAATTAAGATCATAAGTTTGTTCTTTAAACTTGTCTGGCAATCTTGACAGGAAAGTTTTATTGAGGATATGGTAAATAAGCACCACAGTCACAGATTAAGGTTTTCCAAAAGATCTCTGATATTCTATGATCGATGTTGTCAGGGTATACGAAGGAAAGGAGCAGTATTGTAGTTATTGGGCTCAGTGTCCACACTGCACCTGTTGAAATGCGTGAGAAACTCGCGGTTCCTGAAGCCGAATGGCCTCGAGCCATTGCAGAGCTGTGTAGTTTGAATCATATAGAAGAAGCTGCTGTTCTTAGTACCTGCAACAGGATGGAGATATATGTTGTTGCCCTCTCTCAACATCGTGGTGTAAAAGAAGTCACTGACTGGATGTCAAAGGTACTTTTCTATTTCACTATCTGCGTTGTGTTATCATGTTGTTTCTTTTGAGGCTGCCATTTGGGGCCTTGGTCAATCTTGGGCTGCATAAGTTAACAATGTCTTGGTGTATGAGATAGCTTTGATTGCTTAGGAGGACATTTTGTTGCAACTGTGATTGCGAGTGACACATACCATGCTAGGATATGACCAGAGTCCCCTTGGCCTATGAATTCATTCGGAGAATAAGTAGATTCTCTATTTGAAACTTCACTGGTCGTCATCAAACTGTTTTTATATTGTCCTTGTCACCCTCTCCACTTTTATATGCCTGAATACTTTTTTTACCCAGAAATCAGGACGCCCAGGTTTCGCTGCCTATTTCCTATATGATAGCGGAAATCCGTGCTTCTGTCTAACTTGTGTTGTGTATGTTACAGCGAAAAAGTTAATGCAATTATCATAGTTAAGACATTGCTCTTGTTCTTTGGCAGACAAGTGGGATTCCTGTATCAGAGATTTGTCAGCACCGGTTTTTACTGTACAACAAAGATGCTACACAGCACATCTTTGAAGTATCAGCAGGGCTAGACTCCCTGGTCTTAGGAGAAGGCCAAATCCTAGCCCAGGTCAAACAAGTTGTTAAAGTAGGCCAAGGGGTCACTGGCTTCGGTAGGAACATCAGCGGACTATTCAAGCATGCAATCACCGTAGGCAAACGCGTAAGAACTGAGACTAACATTGCAGCGGGGGCTGTTTCAGTTAGCTCGGCTGCTGTCGAGTTGGCCTTAATGAAGCTTCCGGAATCCTCTCACTCTAGTGTGAGGATGTTGGTGATTGGAGCAGGCAAGATGGGGAAACTTGTGATCAAACACTTGGTAGCAAAAGGATGCACTAAGATGGTGGTAGTGAATAGAACTGAGGAGAGAGTAGTTTCCATTTGCGAGGAATTAAAGGATGTTGAGATAATTTACAAACCCCTTTCGGAAATGCTAGCCTGTGCTGCAGAAGCAGATGTTATTTTCACCAGCACTGCATCAGATACACCCCTTTTTTTGAAACACGATGTAATCGATCTTCCAACGGCTATTCAGGAAGTTGGGGGTGTGAGGCTTTTCATTGACATATCTGTCCCTAGAAACGTGGGTTCTTGTGTTAAGGATGTAGACACTGCTAGAGTTTACAATGTGGATGATCTGAAGGAGGTTGTGGCCGCTAATAAGGAGGATAGGCTACGAAAAGCAATGGAAGCTCAGGAAATCATTTCGGATGAGTCAAAGCAATTTGAAGCGTGGAGGGATTCATTGGAGACTGTTCCCACAATCAAGAAATTGAGAGCATATGCGGAAAGAATTAGAGTCGCGGAGCTAGAAAAATGCTTATCGAAGTTGGGCGATGACATCTCAAAGAAAACGATGAGGGCTGTCGATGATCTTAGCAGGGGGATAGTTAACAAGCTCCTTCATGGCCCAATGCAGCACCTGAGGTGCGATGGGAGTGATAGTCGGACTCTTAGTGAGACCCTTGAGAACATGCACGCACTAAACAGAATGTTTAGTCTTGAGACAGAGATATCTGTTTTGGAACAGAAGATTAGAGCCAAGGTGGAGCAAACCCAAAAGTAAAGCTCCTATTCCAAACTTCTTTGTCTATACTTGTCTTCACTTTAATATGAATAAGATGAAAGCTTCATCACCCTGTTGTTAGCATTTGTACTGTATGTAACTTTGTTTTGGATAGAAACCAGTATGAGGTCCCTGAGCGTGCGTGATCTTCTACCTTTCCCTTTCATTTATTGGTGGTCGTCACTTCCTCTAATATGGAGTTCTTTCATGTGGTTATTGTGAGCCTTAAAGTGTTCACTCGGCATTGTAAAATGTAGTACATGGTTGAGGCTTGATCTGTGTACCAAATGATTTGTCTCAAGTCTGTCTGTGTTTGAAATACTATCGATCCTTGTACATTGTAACAATTTACTGATTAATTGAAGATTGAGGCTTTGCTTATGACCATTCCATTTCTATGAGGCTTTGCTTTTTCCTTTCTCTGTTTCTCTATGAGACTTTGTTTTGGAAGTTACTCTATGGTAGCATGCTTTACTGGGGAGTGTGTTTGTGAAGCTAGAGAAAGGGGTATTAGCAGTTCATATAAAATACAGAAAACTTGATATTTGTCTTACAGTTGGTAGTGGAGGCCTGGTTTAGAGAAGCCGTAACTTTAGTTTCTTGGCGTAATTCGAGCAACATGGATCTGTAACTTTTCTACGAGGAATCTTGTTCCCTCTAGGATTGGCAGAGCTGCAGAGTTAGACATGTTTTCAACTAAAAGCAGGTTAGGAGGTGCTTATGGTCACGCCCAGGGAAGGAAACTGTGCCAGTCGCCTTTCGCTGCCCATTTTGTCCTAGCCACAAAATGGGTTTTGGTAAGGTACATCAGCTGGGTTAGGGATTAAGTTCATCTATAATCATATCTGTTAGTACCCTAGAGCAATCCTTCTGCCTGAGAAAACTTTCTGTTCTAGTAAAGGTATCCTAATCGGATTGAATTTCAGTTGCACCAAAAAAAAAAAAATCCTAATCGGATTGGATCTAAGTTGTCAATGCATTGCCACCCACTGACAATTCTGAGGAAGAATAGTAGGGATCAGATTCGAAGGATATTTCTTTGAGGTGATATTGAGGTTACTGAAGCAAATATTAGGTTTCAGAAATTCTTGTGCAATTGTCAATTTGGTTTGAATGGAGCAAGATTTGCTGCATTTTTTATGGTCTTATTACATCCTTTACTGGTCACGTACATTCAGGAAAACTGCAGGTTGTGGTTTTGGTAATTTTTACGGTCCTAAACTTGGTGTAGTGGGCCGCGATACTAATCATAGCTCAATGGACCTGATGTGCCTATAGTCCCTTGAGCCCGCATGTATAGGATAAGGATAAAGAGCATAGAGATTCCCTATTCGTTTGGGGGATAGCCGGATTGGAGCCCTGATCCGGGTCATGTACAGAGACTGCAGCGAGCCTGAGGTCAGTGAGGTGCTCCGGTACAGAACAGAACGGTTCGGCCAACTAGCACCAATCTGGTTCGGCCGCGTGGCATGGACAAACGGTATACGACGGGCTTGCCGCACAACACACGTACGGGCCGGCCACCTGCCATCACCCAACACCGACATGTGGTACGGTCCCCGGTGCGTATAGGTCCAGCCCTGTGCATCTACGTGCTCGACAATGCGCCGGCCGACAAGCTCAAGGCTGAATTACAACCCAACTCTGCGTTCAGGCAGGGGTTGGTGATCGGTGACGTCAGAGCGTTCTCCCCCTCCAACTTGGCCTCCAAGGCAAGTACTCTATAAATACTACAGTGTTAAACCCTAATAGATATGTTTTTTTCTCACCAAATGAAGTCCCATCAAACTGATTTTTTGATCATTATTTTCCTCGATGATTTTTACACAATGAATGATTTCGATTATTTTTTTTTTGGAGGGTCCATAATAAACCCAAAAAATACGAAAAACTGGAGAGGACTAGACAATAAAAAAACCGGAGGGGAACTCGGTCCACATAACCCCCAATTCAATTGCAGCTAGCTAGCTAAACCTTCTTATTCTTTCTCTTCAGTGTTTCACAAAAACATGTCCTAGTTCGATTCAGGAAAACGTGGACCTGTTTCACCCCCAGCTGATAAAACTTGTCCCCCCCCAAGAAGGAAATTCTGCCCTCTTCGTACTGTATGCTGCCTAGAACGTACCCACAAAGTCACATGTGATTACTTACTCAGGCATTTCTGGAATTTGATTTTGATTTTGATTGATCCATGCAGTGTAATGTCATGGAGACAACTTTGTGTGGTTTGACGTTGTGGACCCCAAACCAACATACATGTGACCTCGGCTAGCTAGAACTAGAAGATACTCTCAATCAGTCACTATTTCTGTAACTCTGTTGCAGTTTTTTTGGCGAATCTGAAGCAAGTGATTCAATTCAACTTGCCATGGGATGGGAAACAGCTTCAAATTCATTACGCCTTTGTATTCGTATGCACGTGTTTTTTTTTTATTTATGGTAACCCAGGCGTTCAAGCCTTCTTACGCGCATTTATATATACACATGCATATCACGAGGAGATATTGTAGCAAATATCATATGATCATCGGGAGGAAGCTAAATTAGATCTTGATTGATTTGACTAGTGAATTTAGGCGGGGCTGTTCAATGCCATTATCAATCATGCTAGTTAGTGACACTTAGCCTGTTTACACTAGATTTTAGGGTAAATTTCACTGACCTCCCCTGAGGTTTCTGACATAAACAGAGACCTCCCTTGAGGTTTCTGAAATATCACTGTCCTCCCTTCCTTTTTCTGACATTTTTAATATTCCCCCTTCTGTTAATCTGTTCCCAAGCGGCGTTAACTTTTGTGTCAAAATGACAAACGCACCCCTGCCCTTCCATCTCTCTCTACCATACTAGAAACCCAGCACAAATCCTATTGACATTATAGCAACGGTGCATCACAACTCCAACTTTGGACAAGCCTTGGGCGAAGGATTTACAGGTAAGTATACTTTAAGGTTTTACTCATGTTTTATCAGGTGATGGTGGCGGTTAACGATGACAAAAATTGTTCAAATACACAAAATTCTTATTATGTAATTGACAAATTCTAAGCCACTGATAGTTACCAAAAAAAAAAGAAGAAGATTTTTGTAGCTAATGTTGGATTAATTAACAAATACTCCCTCCGTCCCAAATTCTTTGTCCGGTCCGCAAAACGGAGTATATAGAACACACGATGTACATCTATTGTCGGGGCGTTCGATTATTTGATTTGAACCATTCACTCTATTAATTTTTTTTGATTGATATCAATAACCATTTGATCGCTAAAATTTACCTCACAATTTCTTTTTCGAAACCATTTTTACAATTTTTTCTCTTAGAAATCTTCTTTTTTCTAAGATATTGTGATTGCATAATTATCGATTTTTAATATACCTCAATTTTTATATGGAATACTTATGCGGAGTGACAAAACAATTCCCCATGCATGTGATGGGCACTACAACCACTACTCCTTGTCTCCTTTTGACGACCCCCATTTTTACGTCCTACTTTTTAAGCTTCTCTAATTTTTTAAGTCCTATTTTACTTATGTGTTGATTTACCACATTTGTGTATGTGCACATGCATATATAGATTATTTCAGTTATTTCTGCCTTCATTTCTCGACATTACTATACAAGCATTTGTATTATTTTATTATCATGGTTGTTTGATGCACAAGACAATGAAAAAAAATTGATGTAGTCTTTCTTCTGTTGTTCCGCGTCTTGATGGGTCAATTTTAGTTTTAACGAATAAAGATGCAAAGAACTCTTCTAAATTGTACTTAAAGTTAGAAGTAGTTGTACATCCGGTAGAGTTTGTTCCTAACATAATTTTAAAGTATATGCTTTAATTCTACGATTTTAAACTTATAATCCATTAAAAATTAATGCAAACTAACAATAGCGATTTTTTTGAATAAAAAAACGAAGCCAAAAACCAAGATAATTGATTTTTTTTCCCCCTAAATGCTGATTTTGTTATTATTGGACATTGTGGCTTGTGGTGCTCATCTTATGTTTTATTTTGTTAGCTTCAGCTAGATTTGATCTTTGTGGTTAGTTTGTAGAGGCTCTCCATTCTTACACCGACCTTTTGTGTCACGTCCTAGATTTTCAACATAATATTAACAATATTTCTAAAAGTAAAAAGGACACACACTCTCTCTTGCCCCCTTTTCTCACGTGATCTCTCTCTCCACCATTCTCTTTGTTATCTCTCGTTGCTAATCTTTCGGTCTCCGGCGAGAAATCAAATCTGCTTAAGTGCTCTGGATTTTTGGCAACTCTCTCTCTCTCTCTCAAAATCAACCGAGAACAGCATCTCCTACCCATACTGTATATCTCTATTTGAGAGTATCAAAGCATTCCAACCCATCCTCTCAACCCTCCTCCATTTGAGAGTATTGGATTTTGATCCTCTATATTTAGAGGGTAAGAGAAAATATAGAGGATCATCTCCATAATACTATTCACCTTTTTAAAAGACATTTTTGTCCTTGTAAGCTTTTTTTACTAAATTTTTATACCAACCATATCCTTATGAGAGTATAAAATAAAGTTTTTTTTTCGTGAAGTGATTTTAGAGGGAAAAATAGAGGGTTTGTGGTTGGAGTAAATAGGAATAGTGATTTCTTCTAAAATCACTTTATGAATAAAAATAGAGTATTTTGATACTCTCAAATAGAGTATTGGATTGGAGATGCTCTAAATTTGCTTCTTTAATGAAGTTTAGTCATTAGCTTCAATTCTTTTAAAGTTTTAAAATCACATATAAAATTGAAAACTTAATTGGTTTACTGGTTTTTATGATATTAGAAAAATCAATTAGCAAAGTTGGATTTCTCATGGCTGAAAAGATTTTTTTGTTCAACGGCTCATGGCTGAAAAGATAATGGGTTCTATATTAGGAATAAAAGTCAAAGGGGCATTTTTGGTAGTTTCAAGGTCACTAAACGTGACCTCTGCCATTCCCGTCAAGACATCTAACAGTCAAGTAACGGAAGGGGGAATATTGATACTGTCAGAAAAAGGAAGGGAGGGCAGTGAGATTTCAGAAACCTCAGGGGAGGTCTCTGTTTATGTCAGAAACCTCAGGGGAGGTCAGTGAAATTTACCCTAGATTTTATCAGGTTTTTTTCCTGTCGAGGGAAGACATGTCGATGGAAGAAAATTGGTGCAAGAAGACGTGTCGATCGGATATCAAGACTGGTTACGTACGACAGTCGTCTCAATTCAGATAAGTTTGGATCAAATCAACTGCCCCAAGGAAGAAGTCCGGCCGCCAAAAGCAATTATTCAAGCTCAAGAGGGAATTAAGATTCAAATATTTGAAATTCGAAGAAATCGAACACCTATAAAATACTTACAAGGGTCCTCAGAAAAAGTCTCCTCAACCATCAAACAAAAAAATCTTTTTTATTTTCTAAGTTATATATTTACGTCTTAATGTCATTTGCATGCCTTTCCCGCATTTAAATTCCAGGTTTAGGAGTTGTTGTAAGGTTAATGATCTGTTGATTGTACTACTTTAGACATTAATAAAGTTCTATTATTCTTTCAAGTTGTGCTTGTTTTCAAAGAAGTCTTGAAAACGACAAGGAACCGTTCATCCACTTAGTAACGAACCACATTCCAGCATTCAAATATTTGTTTTCCTCACAAACCCTGTCGATATTGGCTAAGGAAAAAAATAGGTAAACACACACACAAACAATAAACACAATCGTACAAATCACATAGTTCTTAGAATTCATAACGTTCAATGTTTTTTTTTTTTTTTTAATCAACACCATAGCATAACTATGTAAACAAGCGAATAAAACCACGACTAGATATGCACCCTAGTTGCGGTGGCAAGAGCGTGAGAATCTTGCACGAGTTCACGATTAACTTCACAAATACAAAAATTACAAAAAAGAAACTAGAATTATAGAAGTTAATTCAGAAAGAAGCCGAATAATTTGCCATTCAAATGCTTGCTTCCTCTTCAATAAGTTGGATACCAAACAAGCCCTTGTGAATCTGGTCTCTACGGTTATTTTTTAGATATATTTCAGGAGTGCGCAAAGTTAAATTTCAATAATTTAACTTCACAAATTTCAATAGTTGCAGTGGCAAGAGTGAAGTGGTAAGAGTGTGCAAATCTTGCACGAGTTCACAATTAACTTCACAAATACAAATACATAAAAAAAGAAAAAAGAAAAAAAAGAAAAAGGAATTATAGAAGTTAATTCCCTAAATAATTTGTTAGAATTTGGTCTCTACGGTTATTTTCTAAATACTTTTCAGGAGTGCGCAAAGTTAAATTTCAATAATTGTGTCGTATATGTGTTCGAATGGAAAAGATAGAACTGATCGATATTTGCTCCTTGTGGTATAACTCAACATATCCTTCTAAACCCCAATCACTCACGGCTTAATCACCCTATTGTTTGTCAGATTTCCAACACTCCTTGCTCACAAAATCAACCTTCCTTTCTCTTCCCACGGTAGTTAATTTTGCACTCGTCAGTACATGCGGGTAAACCCGACGGTACTAATTTGAACCTCTATACTCGACCGAGTTCGATCTCTTCGATCCGTTGATTAACCTACTTATGGACAGTAATATACCGCTTCGGCCTCCAAACCGTGGTGGCCGTGTAGACACTCTCATGCCAGAGTCAATATATAACCAAAAAAGTGAGGGGAAACTAAGTAGAATTACGATTCCAGATACATGTTTTCTTGGGATAGCCTCTCTATTTATAGAGATTTGACCTCGGTGCCCATGAAATCTAGAACACGTTATTCAATTCCTAATGGGGAGAGGAACGCAAGCTCGTAAGAAACCCGTATATTCCACAAGATCCTTTTGCACATGCACGATCAATCTCTCCTCCTCTTAACAATATCATAGCGAAGCATGAGATGGTTTGGCCAATACCAGGGCCGGCTTATGGCAAAGGCAAGAGAAGCCTGCGCTTCCGGCCTCCCAAAAAAGTTGAAAATGAGGGCCTCCAAAATTCTTGGATCCCTATATATATGTATGTATATATGGTCCAAAAAAAAATTGCACTAGCCTCATTGACACAAAATATGCCCAATTGAAATTTAGGAGTACAAAATAGGCCAAAACGGTGGAATTACTCATTAGAAACACTAAGGCATTAAAAAAAGAAAAGAAAATAAAGGACAGCCGGAAGAATATATTGCACTGATCCAAACACAACCAGCTGCAAACGCTTCATGCTTCACGCTTGAGGAGTCGAAGGGAAGGGAAGACAACGACCGTGGATGGAAAATACTTGCATACGGAATTCCTTGATCAAAAATTATTTTCGGTCAACCATGTCTCAAGAAAGATTAAATGGATTGACTATATTGTCTATCAAGAAGGAGTTGGCGAAGCAGCTTGAATATGGAGACTTAATTAGTACATTTGCAGCAAAAAGTGTAAAAAGACTAGTTTTCAAATGATGGATTTTGAGATATTGTAATAGTTGCATTTTTTTGGGATATATATATATATATGTGTGTGTGTGTGTGTGTGTGTGTGTTTCTATTTTGTAATAGTAAATCTTTTGTAATGGTTTTTTTATAAGACTTTTTGTAAACCATTTTTGTATGAAAAATATAGGAAGGCCTCGTTCAAGAGGTTCGCTTCCGGCCTCTAAAATTTATGATCCAGCCCTGGCCGATACGTACCCTGTGTCAGGTTATTCCCCGGTAACAACCTGGCTGTTTGACGAAGCTCAATGAACCAATTCAGTTACTCTGCCTTGTTTTCCAAATGGCATCTTGGCCCCTCATCACATCAGGCTAGCTCTCTCCTTCGGCTGACCCATGTTTTTGAAATTCACGTGACCCAATTCATACTTGTTACCAGGATCAGAATAGGATCAGGTATTCTGATCCTGCAATTCATACCGAAATGATGAAGCGTCAATTTTGCCGGTGCTGGTGGTGGTGGTCGCCGATCACCCACCTCCTCCTCCTCTCCTCTCCTCTCTCTCTCTCTCTCTCTCTCTCTCTCTCTCTCTCGGATCAGTGGGGTAAATAATTTCAAGATTTTTTAAAATTTTTTTTTTTGCTCAGCAATTTTTTTTTAAAATTTTCTTTTAAGGGTATAATAGAAAATGGTATCTTGGTCATTTTCTCAATTCCGTGAAAGGAGTTAGCATTTTTTTCGTTTCAGTAGTTGAGGGGGTCTCCATGGGCGTTTTTAAATATAATAGGGTGTTTACGAGAAAAAATGATAGTTGAGGGGGTGTTTATGTACTTTCACCTTTTATTAATCAATAAAGATATAGGGACCGATGGTCCCCATACCGACCGGGGACCGATAGCCGCGCCGGGCCCACTCCGCCTACCAGACGGCTGATCCAAGCTGTCCAAAAAATTTTTTAAAAAAAAACAGAGGGGGTCTACGCGAGAATCAACGGTATCCGATGTGTGTAGGTGCTCGATTCAAATACCTCATTTTTTTGTATATTAATATACGGATTAACCGTTCGGTGGCCGGAATTAGCCCGACGAGGCCGTCGGTAGCCGGTTGGTGGGGTTTTGGTCGGTGCACACAGCACTACTCTTTATTAATACTGGTAAAACTTTACAAAGGCAAAGTTCAAAAACAGAAGAAAGATCCTCATCTCTTAATCATTTTTTTACTCCACCATCATCCCTTAATCATTGCCACTACCAATGTTAATCATGGGATCCAATACTACAGCCAAACAAAAATTATGTCCCTCCAGGGTGTTATGATGATGATGATGTTCTTCCCCTTTTGCTGAAATTTAGCCTAATTTGCTTCAATCACCAGTACTTGTGTTACTACTTATTATATCAAAATCAGCGCATCCCACTTATTGAAGTACATGGGTACAGAAAATGGAGCCCTGCTACTGGTACAGAAATTTGTGCACAGATTTTGTATTGGGGCCCACCACGGGTCCCACACAAATGATCCGAGCTGTTCATTAAATGTAAAATATTTTTTCAAGAGTCCCGGTAGAAAATTAGCTCAATCTAATACCTACAAGTGCTCGATCCAATCATCTAAATTTTCATTCAGATTTTCGGATAATGAAAAGTTGGATAATTAGATCAAGCATCTATAGGTATTGGATTGAGCTGATTTTTTTCAGGAGCCCTTGAAAAAATGTTTTACATTTAATGAACGGCTCGGATCATTTGTGTGAGACCCGTGGTGGGCCCCACAAAAAAATCTGTGCACAATCTGTGCACAGATTTCTGTACTGGTAGCATTTTTGAAATGTAAGGTATGGAGCTCAGGTATATTCCACACAAATGATTCGAGACATTTATGTTGTATAGAATAAATTTTCAAACGTTCCTATACAAACCAATTAAATTGGATATCGGTAAGTGTTCGGTCAATACGTCTAATCAAGTTGCCAAATTCGATGAACGTATTGACCAAGTGTTAACTAATACCCAACTCTCTCTCTCTCTCTCTCTCTCTCTCTCTAACTCTAAAGAAATCGCCGCTCTCCATCTCTCTTATTCCCCTCCCCCAGGGTTTTATGCCCCAATGGGTGACAGGAGGGGAGGGATTTCTCCCCCTCGTGGGATTTTCAATCTCCCGATTCTAGGTCTCGAAAGTTTTCTCTTTTTCCCCCTTCACCCTCATCCTCCTCCTCTCCAAACCACCATTCTTTTTCTGGTTCTTTTCTTTGGTGTTTCCTGTGTGGGTGTTTCTGGTTATTTGTTGCAGTGCTTCATTTGTTTGGAGCGATAGGTTTAGTTAAAATTGGGTGTAGTTTTTGAACCGAATCCCCTCCTATTTGGTTTTTTGATCCCTTATTTAGGAATAGAGTTTCCTCTTGATGTAACTGTTTCTTGAATCTATAATATCACATTTATTGTTGCGGAAAAAAAAACAAACTACTGTAATACCCAATTGAACTTGTTTTATGTGTCTTGTTAAACATTGTTCTCTACACATGAGGTGTCTACATTTTCTGCGCTCAGGAGTAGGTTATGTAGAATTATCGTACTTTCCTGTTCTGTTAAGATTTATATTTTTTGAGTACTTATTTTTTATTTTACGAAACAAATTTTTCTCTCATTATACATCACCTTCAATTAATAAGTACTTATTTTAGTTAGTGTGACACACCTTATCAAGAGATCCCAATAAAGAACGAAACTCGAAATTTTAACCTCAAAAATGCAACTGTCATAAATAACATATAGACAAATCTAAAATTGAACTCCATTTTTAAAGTTGCATTTACAAGCTTACTTTCATAACTTAAAGTTAAAACACTCCGATAAAAATAAAAATGGACACCTCTCTCTCTCTCTCTCTCTCTCTCTCTCTCCCCTACCTACAGAAGTGAAAGGCTGATCAAAGATAGGGCAGGCCCCTTCTCTCTCTCCTACCTACTGAAATGAAAAGGCTGATCAAAGATAGTCCAGGCCCCTGCTCACTCCATTCCGTGTATCTCTGCATAAAGGGCTGAACCGTCGGGTACCCCATTTTGTTTTTGTCTACATCCACCCAACACTAATTTCCAAATAGTAAAAACATCAAACATTTCTAAATTATTTTACTTTATTTAAAATCTAGCATTTTCAAAGCCGTGCAAATCGCTTACTCTATTCAACGATTTTTTCATAATCGCCACCTTAGCCAGCTGCTCAGCCGCTCTCCAGGCTGAGGTCGGCGTTAACGGCTCCCCATTCTCATCCATCATCACCACCGCCTCCTTCCGCCGCTGGACCGCCTGGTTCTCCAACTGCACCTGATACTGCCGCCGCCACTGCACCTCCGCCAGCTCGGCCTCCAATCCAGTGACGCACTCCGATACCGAGCTCGACTGCACCACCAAGGCGCGAGCCGAAGCCAGCAGCTGATGAGCCCGGGTCAAGTCGTTGTTTTCAATTAATCGCCGAGACTCGGCAATTGCTCGCGTAGTAATGAAAAGACTCCTCAGCCGTTCGATGGTGGGCGCCGAGGATCGAACGGACTCAGCGCGTGGGACCAACAGAGCCTGTTCTCTACCGTTGATCATTTCTTGAGTCGCCGGGTCCCTATAACTGCAACGAACCGAAAGCACGTGGTGGGACCCAACGACAGGTGCGGGGACTCTCAACTCCACGAGTAATTCCCTCTCTTCTTCGGCGTAGAGGTCGCCAAGCCGAATCGATTTCGAGCTGAGAGCCGCAGGTTTCCCGTTACAAGAATAAACGGCCGCGATCTCAGCTGGGTCGGAGCCTGAAGCGAAGCCAAGCTCGATACGGAGATCTTGAACCACCACGCTCAGTAACCCGCCGACGCATTTAGTAAAGGCGTCCTCAGCTGGCTCACGATTATAACCAGCCGACGCTTTAGCTCCGAAGCCGGACGAGTGTACTGGAATTTCGACATGAGCGAAACGCGTCGACGACATGTGGGCTGATCCACGCCGTTGAGTTGAATTATTAGATTGAACCTTCTCATCCTGACCATCCGATAGCAACATGATGGTGGCAACCGGGTTTCTCTCGCGGCGGTCTTCGAGAACCTTGGCGGCTTTCCTCAGCGCATCGGCGACGCTAGTCCCTTGGCGGCATCCAAGCCGATCGATTATCCGCCGAGCCGTGCGCTGGCCCTGAGCCGTCATTCTCCTCAACGGCATAAGCCGTTTAGGGCATGCCGAGAAGGAAATAATCGACAGCCGATCAGCTGAGCCGAGAGACGATATCACCAACCTCATGGCTCGCTTCATCATCTGCAGCTTGGCTCCACACATACTCGCGCTGACATCAAGAACCGTGACCAAATCAATCGGCGCACGGCGCACCGCGTCGAGAAAATGCGCCGAGTTGCTATTCTGCGCTTTCACCCGCTGCGGCAACGGCGGCGGAGCTTTCACTTTCAAAACCACCGCGTAGGCCTCGTAACTCCGCCCCACGGAAACCACCGCAGCCTCCGGCATCAACGAAACCTCCACCGTCCTCGAATCCCCGCCGCGGATTGCGACCTCATCGCTGGACGAATGAACCGGGTTCACGAAGAACCCCTGAAACTCCTCCACCTCGTCATCCTCCTCGTCCTCCGCCTCCGGTATCGGGACGAACCCTCCCCCTCCTCCGCTTGTCGCCGGCGACAGCAGCGGCTCGTCGTCGTTGTAAGCCCTTCCGTTGAACTTGTCATTACGCTGCCTGAGGTCTACAGTTGGAGATGGCGGTTGCTGCTTCGTTGGCTCTGGTTTTGTGTTTTGGGTTTGGATTATTAGGTCTTGTTTGGCTAGTTGGGATTGGGAATGGGGTTGGATCTTGTGGACAGCGAGGAGCGGAACGTCTCTCCAGTGGGCGCAGCAGACGGGGCAGACGAGGGAGGCGTTCTTGCTAACGTGGGCGGCTATGCAGGGGAAGTGGAAAGAATGCGAGCATTCGGCTGTGTATATGGCCATTCCTTGCCCTGTCTTCACACTCTGTAAACACACTCCACAGCTATTCTGCAAAAATTATAGCAAAAATCCCATTTAATCCAATTTCTCCTCTATTTCGCCAAATAACACAAGCAAGTACTTTGACTAATTTTTTATTTAAAAATAATATATTGTGAGAGAATAACCGGTTTAAAGCAGAAAATAAATACTTAAAAATAAGAATCTCAGCGGAACGAAACAGGATACACATTCATTTACAAAATTTACCATTGCTCTTGGATTGGGAATCCTATTATCGATAACAATTTAGTTGTCTTATTCGTGTGCGGTAGGTCTTTTTTTAGCTGTATTATGTGCGAACGGTGGCTTGTAATGTCCTAATCAATGTATTTCTTGCTTTTCCACAAAAAAAAGACGAAAATTTTTATCTCTTGCAAGAAGTACATTGAAGATAAAGGGAAGACAAATATGACAGTTAGAATTTTCGTTGGTAAAATCTGGGGGAAATGTAGCCAAATCTGTAGGCAGAGCAAAACTGTAGTCGTTCTATTCCAACTCGAATAAAACAAATGAAGGAATAATTGAAAAGAGACTTTCTAAAAGACACAGAGTTTACATAATAGAAAGGTACACATACAAAACAGGCATCATGTTTTTGAATTGAAAAATGGAAGAATACTTACTCTGGAGAAGCGCAGACTGTTCTTGAGGATTGAGAAGGGAGATCTCGGAGAAGATGGGTTGGAACCCAGAAGCGGTTTCGGGCTTTTCGCGGTGGATTTCGCAGATTTAGGAGTGTTGGCTTTGCGTTCGAGCTTAGGGCTGTCGAGGTCGTCCGAGCCAGAGGATTTCAGAACTGCTTCCGCTATCGTGGTCCGGCAACGCAAGCTTGGAGTCGATGGGTTGCTCGTCAGAAACCCCATTTTGGCGCAGCTTCCGGGACTCGGGCTCGCACTCGGGCTTTGACTTCGGCTTTTGGACTGATTTTCTGAATTGGCGGTTTCTCGATCTCTCGGGGCCGTCGTGCAAAAAGCTCTTCTCCAACCAGTTCCCATTTCTCGAAAATACCCAGAAGTTCTTTTTCTTCTTATCTACTTTATGCTTCTCTGTCTCAATCTAGAAAAGGGGAGAAACGGCAATGGTGGTGGAGGAAAAGGAGGGTATGTTGGGATTTATGCGAAGAAGTTGACAGAGAAGACAAAAGGGTATATGATTGGGATGAGAAGAAGAAGAGAGCGATTTTCGAAAGGAAATAGTATAAAGTTATAGAAGAGGATCGGTCATGGGATCAGACGAAGCAAAAACGATGGAGACAGAGCTCTCTCCCTCTCTCTCTCTCTCTCTCTCTCTCTCTTCTGTGTGTGTTGTGCTATCAGTGATTATGGTGTCTTGTTTCTCTCTCGTGCTTTGTATCGAGAGTCCCGAAAATATCACTTTCGGCTTTCGACTAAAAAAGGGCCTTTCAAGATCTCGGGTTCTCTCTCCCTCTCCTCCTGCCTCTCCCTCCCTCCCTCCCTCTCTCTCTTTCTTAATTCTGGCTTCGTTGGACGAATATATATACACACAACAAAAAAATAAGAAAATAAGAAACATTTATCCTCTCAGTTTTGACCTGTGCAGTTCTGTATTTTTTTTTTTTGATAATGAGCAGTTCTGTATTTTTGGGTCTCTAATTTGTTGATCTAACTCATAATTTAACACTTCCTAATTTTTTTTACTTTTCAAAATAGTTTCACACGCTTTTGTATATACGTATTTTTACGCACTTTTATACACTTTTCCAACATCAACAACGGTCAAGTGAGTTGTTTTCAGTATTTTTCTTTTTTACGACTGTGTGATAGTTCACTTGTGTGATTTGTCTTTGATTTACATATTTTTTACAAAATTACGTACTTTTTTTTTTTTCTTCTGATGATAGACTGGTACGCTTGGATCTTTTTCTTCACAACTATGTCCCAAATATCTATTGATCGCACTATTGATTTTATTACAATTTTTTTTAAAAGTGCTAGCAATTTGACTCATCAAAGTAAATATGTTCCGAATATCTGTTGACTGGATGATTGAGTTGAATTTTATTTTTTTTTGCCAACAGATTAGAAATTTCATTGATATCAAAGAAAGTATATTGAATGACACATCTTTCTTCGGACAAAGGAGATAATAGCCAAACAAACAAAATAGGCTCAAAAGAGGGAAGGCATACACCTCAAACCCATCAGAGAGCAGCAATGCAACACTACCACACCACTACTACATCTCATAGAATCTAATTCACACACATTGAAAAAAAACACGCTAAAACAACGACACTCGTGAAAGGTGAGGAAGAGGAAAGAGACAACCAAAACAGAATAAAATTAAACCAGAAAACCCCATAAAAATCTAACCCTGGTAGGATCAAAACACCACCACCGTCACACCACAGTAATCGCCGTCCAAAGCCACCACCACCAGTTGGTGCAGATCAGACCATCACCACCAGCCGTAGATCCAAGCTCACACCGTAAAATTAAACATAAAAGAAATCTTACTAGAGTGGACCGCATTGTTCAGATTCATGGGTCCAACTTGGATCAATTTCAATTACTATTCCTCCATGCCTTGGCATGTAGTTTGATTATTAGATATTTACGATCCATGATTCGGAAAGGGTTGTCCTTTTAAAATTATGGTCGTCCATTCTATATTAGAAAATTCAATTTAATTTTTGAAAATTAAATTAGTACATACTTTTAGATTTAAAAAACTAACAAATCATACAAATGATGCCAATGGGGATCATATAAGTAAATAAAATTATTACTCCACGTTAGCGTATCAATGTTTTTCTATTCACTCGAGCATAATCTCAACGTAAGTGTTAAAAATTACTACCCAGATCTTATTACATTACCCAGGCACATATAACTTCAATATGGCATAGTTGGACTTTCGATAAAACATTTTTATTATGACTTCTTCTTCTTCTTTTTTGACACCACTTGCGCTCCACTCCACTCCACTTTACTTGTATTATGACTTCTTCAATTGTTGATAAAAATTTGGGGTTTTCAAATACTAGTACTACTTAGTGACAAGCTTTTTTTTTTTTTTTTAAAGAACGCTTGTCGACAACCCTAGTTGAAACCCCCAAATTTTTTTTTACCAACTTTGATAAAGAATCAAAATGAGCAAGGTAAATATTCAACGCTGCTATGGCCACAGACTGGCCAGCACCAATAGGCACATGAGGCCCAATACGAATCCCGCATGGATGATTCGAGTTGTTCAATAATTTTTAAAAGAAAAAACACGAGCGGGGCTGTGAAAATCAGCTCAATCCGATATGTGTAGGTGCTCAATCTAATCTTTCATTTTTTATATTCAAATTTCGAATCTGCTAATTTTTCTCAAGCCCACTCGGGATTTTTTTTTTTAAATTATTGAATTACTCGAATCTTTCATGCAGGCCAGTAACATTTATAAAGAAAAAAACAAACTCCTCTCGTCCCCATTTTTTAGTCTATTTTGGAAAGGAAAATGCTAAAAACAGCTCATAGAGCTGTCGTTAAGATTTAAAAAGTGTGTTGAAATATGAGAAAAATGTATTAAAGTGTGTGAAAGTGTAAAGCTGCATTCAAGTATCTGTTTTTCTGTCTTTTTTTGAGCTTCTGGACTACCCAATACCCAATGGGTGTCGATAGAATGACTCTTTTGCCTATTACTTTGAAACAAAGATACTCCATACCTTCCAAAAAGTTGGAAACTTTCACTATTCCAATCCTATAAAAAGATTATCTATATCTTTTAATCAATAATATATTTTGTAAGCGGTATGGATTTTTTTTGATAGATTTCAATTAGTTCTATTATACAAAATTTTGAAAATCGCATAAAACATTATGTATTGAAAGATACTGTTTTCGTCTCCTTCTTTAGAGTCCAGTATTTTATTTTGGGATGTCTCTTAATAAGTGTCTATTTTATAAAGTTAGCGGGTAAAAGTTGATACATTTTTTATTTTGCCTCTAAAAATATATTCTATTTTAAAAAGTTAGTAAATAAAAGGGCAATAATGATGTATACATAGAAAGTAAATAGGAAAAGTTATAACTTTTAAAGTATAATGATGATGCTTCTATAAAAAATTAAATTTACGAAGTGAAATTCTTAAAAAGGGACGGAGGGAGTACGAGGACACGCAATCCTGAAAGTTTTTAACATTATGGACGGGAGATGGAGTAATATTTTTGGAGGATTGGTGTGCAATGAATCTGGACCATTCATTTACTTTTATGGACAATTTCATGGTCTGGATATCATGGATCATATCATTTTTAATATTTTTGTGACAGTAAAAAGTGCTAACTAAGATTAAAAAAGAAAATGGGGACAAAGGGTGTACTTGCCGGATCCAGATCCTCTATAAGGATTTGCATATGAGGATCATGTGAGGGTTTCAACAAGACGGCGCCACCTATTAAATGAAGAGATCCAACGATGTAGAATGGACCACTACGTTTTGTTGAACAATACGACGCAGTTTCGTGCAAAAAAATCCCAAACGGTGAGATAACAAAGTTAACTCTTCGTTTCTCCTCCATCCATCTCACGTTCCCTTTCTATTGACCCATTTTTGTCTCTACAAAGGTCGGACCCGGGGACACTGCCGAGCCGCCAATCCGGCCTTTCATCTCGGAATCAACGGCCCGGATCGAAACATCTTTTTCCTTTTCCTTTTTTTTTTAATCCGTTCGATACTTTTACATCTGGACCGTCCAAAACACTTTTGGACGGCCGAGATGTGCTTGGCACCCCTGCCAAACACCCCTGCTTGGCAGGGTCTCCAGGTCCACAAAGCTCACAAGGGGGTGTTCCGGTTTTGTAAAAAAGTACTTTTTGGAAAAAAAAGATAATTTCAAACTCAAATATAATGAAAATAAAAAATATTTTTTTAATTTTTTTGCACCATTTAAAAGATCTTAATGAGATCTATCAAACAATATCCATATTGATAGGAAAATTATTTGCGTAAACACATGATTTTTGAGTTTAAAATTATCTTTTTTTTTCCCAAAAAGTTCGTTTTCTCAAGAGTGAAACCCTCCCGAAATTCTCTTGTTCATGTGATCCCTTTTGCAATTTCAATTTTTTGCTTCTCATTCTCTGCTAAAGGAAAGCACGGTGGTGGCCTAGAGCAAACTGCCAGAAGCTGCGCCAGAAAAAAGCCCTAACTTTTTTCCTCATACCAAAATCACAAAACCCAAAACGAAAAATTAAACACGAAACCAAAACTTTGGCAACGATGAAGGTTTTGTCTTCTCGGTCTTGTGATTTCCGCAGATGGCGTGCGAAGAAATGATATGTCTTCGCTGAAATCCCTCAAATTGAAACGGCATCGTACTCTTAAAAACTAACAAGGGGTGAGTAAATTGCTTTTGTTTTGCAGCGGTGTATCTCTTCATTTAATAGGTGACGCCGTCTCATTAGAACCCTGGCACGATCCTCACAGAAAAATCCTCCCACACTATTCATATCCTTATTTGCCAGCTACAAACCTAGTACTGTTATAAACGTAGGGGATAGGGAAGTCATTTTCGGTTAAAATCTTTGATGTCAGTACTGTCCAGATTTGCTTATCCCTAGGTTTGTCATAAATTCCAGTGTGGAAACCAATAGTAAATTCACAGCATAAAGTGAAAATAAAAACAATTACAGTAGGTGAAAATTGAGAGAATAATAAATGCATGGTACTCATTTATGGTTACAAAATTAATGAACAGTACTGTTCCAAAAGTACAGCTAGGCACCCCCAATTCTTGAAAGAAGAGTACATACATAAATGTACATATAATGCGCGTAGGAAATTGATTTTAAGCACTCTAAAAATTAATGAAGGAGCTCCAAAACGACATCATTTTGTATATCAATATAGTTTAGTTTTGGAGCATTTTCATCAATTTTGGAGTGCCAAATCACTATCCATGCATGTATACCTATTTTGGACCGTTTTGGGTGACACAAAAAATAATCCGAGCCACCTAGTTTGTTCAAAAAATTTCCCCTAGATTCTTCCTAGATTTCCTTTACTCTCAACATTTCTCTTTTTCTCTCTCTACTTATTACTCCTACTATTTTCAAAAAAAATTTCAAATTCCAATCCAAACAAAGCAAAAATCACTATCCATGCGTGTATACCTATTTTGGACCGTTTTGGGTCACACAAAAAATAATCCGAGCCGCCTAGTTTGTTCAAAATGGTTTGTTTAGGGTTTCTAAAAGAAATTGACTCAACCAGACATCGAGTAAGGCATTTAACTAAATATCCAAATTTGCTTTAGAATCTAAATCTAAATTCTCAAGCAAAGTTGGATATTTTGTAAACGCATATTCCAATGCAATAAGCACATCTGGACGAAATTTTTTTTGCTCAGTAAGCAGATCAAGTCTTAAAGATGGACAAAACAAAAAAGGGCATAGAATCGTTCAAGTTTTTTTTTTTTTTTTTTTTTGTCAAGATTTGGAAATTGAAAGTTTTTTTTTTTGGCAAATCTATCTATTCTTTGTTAAATTTTCTGTCAGCAAATTGGGCCAGTGATCATTTTAAACAAATAGAGTAATTCTGATCATTTGTATGGGACTCCAAACGCGGTGTACATTTGGTGTAACCATTGGTTTTTTGTTTCAAGGTTGGACCCCTTACTTTGTACAAGCAATAAGCAGATCTGGATACAAAAATTAAAATTCTGGACAAAAAAAATTACTATAAAAACTTAAAGGCAAAAAAAGTTGGCTAACAACACAAGAATTGCTTATTTTTTCAATTTTCTTTGAGTTATTTGTATAACTCTCTAAATTTTACTCGCTAAGGCAAACAAAAAATTCAAATATTTTGGTTAAAAAAATTAAGAAGTAATTAACAATCACTTAAAAAAAGTGAAGTTACGTGAAGTTTGAACTAAAATTTTTAAGACAATGGTTTACTTTCATTGTTACTGTTTTTTTTTAAGTTTTCATTCAATTTTTTGACTTTTAGAATCATCTCAGCAAAATAAGTTTAAAAAAAATTAAAAAATGAATATGTTTGAAAAACTAGAAAAATTAAATAATTCTATATGTTTTGAATTACTTTAATGATTAGCGAACATTTTAAGCTCTTTATCATTATTTCTACTCTAAATTCTTCTTGTCAAGACAAATCGGGTGTGTTTTACTAACTGAAATAATTACTTATTTTTGAATTAAATATGATATTTTGTGAGAGAATGATCTGTCTCGTAAGACGAGAAATAAGTCCTCGTTCCGCTTAACTTTAAGCACTTTTTCAAGGGTTTTGTCCTTATTCCAAAAAAAAAAAACCGCGTTCGTTAGAGAATGAGTAAATTTGTTTTCCATTTATCCAAATATTTTTGGAAATATCCAATTTTAAGTCAAAAAAAGTTACCTTTTTTTTTGCTAAAAAATGGTTATTTTCCAAAATATTTGGATAAAAGTTATAATTTTTACTTTTTCGATTCGTCTTGATGAGACAAATTGAAAAAAAGAAAAAGTAAGGCGCAAAACTAACAAACGCAAAAAAAAAAAAAAATTGAATAAGCATAAAATCTATAAAAAAAGTCCTCAAAGTTCTTAGTGGAACAACACCTATGCAAGTACTTAAAAAATGGAGCAATAACTTTAGCGAAATGGGGCCTTAATAAAAGTAAACAAAAAATAAAGTAAAATCAGATAAGAAAAAAGACAAAACCGATAATGAACAGAATAATCTGGGCAAAAACTGTCACTAAGAAGTCTAAACTCACGCCTAAAATCGACTTAGGCTCCGTTCCGGAAACGGAAATAAGTATTTATTTTTTAAGAAGGTAATTTTAAATTTAAAAATCATGTATTTACGTAAATAATTTTCCTATCAATATGGATCTTGTTTGATAGATCTCAATGAGATCTTTTATACGGTAAAAAAAAATTGAAAAATAATTTTTTATTTATATTATTTTTAAATTTAAAAATATAAAATAATTACTTATTTTTTTAAAAAGATATTCTGGAACGAAGCCTTATCCATAGCCTGCGAAATGGATTGGGGGTTTTAGCGTCAATCAAGAGTCAATAATTACGGCACTCACATAGTCACATGCGACCGGTCCCTGGAAAAAAGTCATAACGCCGTTATCTCTTTCCTTCTTTTTATTTTTTTTATTTTTATTGAGTGGATTATTTACGACCCAACTATGGGTATGTGCTCAAACAATGCACATATTTGTGTCTTGTTTGGATTAGTTTTTAAATTTTTTTTTGAAAAATAGTAGGGGTAATAAGTGAAGAAAGAGAGAGAGAGAAATGTTGAAAGTATGAAAAATCTAGGAGGAATTTTTTGAAAAATTCTTTTTGAGTGGTAAAGCAAACACAGCATTGGTGTGCGTGATCCTCTCCGGCGTATCGTAAAAATGATCAAAATCATTCATTAATTTTCAAGTAATTATTTGAGCGGCAGTTGAAAAACAAAAGTCAAACTAAATAGCTGTCAGTGATTGACCGAATCTTTCAAATTTTTATTTAGAAAGAGAATTGATTTTGTCATTTCTCTTTTTGTTAATACAACTTCTCTTCTTTCACAAAACAAATCATCTAATAGAGACACAAAAGGAAGTGACATTAACAAAAAGGGAAGTGGCAAAATCACTCCCCTTTAGAAAATGTTCCGCCTTGTTTGGATCATAACTTGAATTTTTTTTTCAATTCAAAAAATACTCATTACCCATACTTTCAATTATTACTCTCATTTCTATCTCCTCTCTCAAATCATTATTCTCATTTCTCTCTCTATCTCTCTTCATTCATTACTCCTGTTTCCAATCATTATCCTAATTTCTCTCTCCACTCATTACCCAAAAAATCAAACTCAAATTTTTTTAAAACATCATCCAAACAAGGCAGAAAGATCTTTGATTCTGAATTACTTTTGGAGAAAATTTATAGAATTCGATCGAAGATTACAGCTATCCAATGGATCTAGTTTTTTTCCGTGCAACTTGAAAAGCGATGTTAGAGTTAAGTTAACGGCTTGGGTTTTTTTTTAAAAAAAAAAAATCTCAGAATGGGCTCCACACATCCATTTGTGCGCGTCGGTGCAGTCGGTACGCACAATAATTACCTCCGCCGTGACGCCAATTGAAACCCGCGACTTCTGGAACAACACTTCTTGTCAAATTAAAGTCGTTAAAAATCCCCCTCCTTTAGGCTTTAGGACTTTGATAAATCACCAACCAATCTTTACCTAATCATTAGTTTAATGAAGTTAGGCCAATGCAAAAGCCACTTTGAGGCATTACATTTACACACAAGTCGTCATAGTTTAGGAGGACTGCCACTTTACCCCCCCTAAAGTCTAGGTTTACTATCCTTTCACCTCTTATTTTAATCGAATGCCTTGTATGAGGATGAAGAAACTCTGCATCTTTTGGGATTATTTACTAACACATCAATAAGAGGTCGCCCTCAAGTTCAAGCATGACTAAATATTTGACCGCCAAAAATCGATGATTGAACCGACTCTGCGCATGGCATCTTCTTTGTTTTTGTCTTGTCATATAATTTGAGAAGCGTGAAAAGTTCTAATAAGCTATTAGATAAATGACGACTAAGTTGTTTTGAAAACTGTGTAGAAAATCATTAACAGATACCAATTGCACCAAATTATATTAGATGGAAAGGTGTGTGCAGACTCCTTATCGCTAATCATGTTTGTTGAGACTTTTTCATCTCATGTGGGAGGACCCTTTAATTTGAACCTTGTCCCTTGTGATCCTCTGTTTGCACTCAATTTGGGAGGTGGGATTTTGTTCCATTAAATCAAACAACATAATTTTCCTGTATCTTCTACGTGGGGAATATCCTTAACTCATGGGTTTGTTTAGGGAAATATATTAGTCATAAATGAATTTTGTTGGGGAGTTCGTTATTTATTCTTTCTTACGCAAATTTCAGTCGCATTTCTGCTAGTTGTGTATAATCCTCTAAATTAGTCCCCCTCTATCGCGAATGATTTTTCAAATCAATCAATCCGTTTACTGAAAAATATAGTAAAATTTTAGAACAATTTATTTGACCTCTATACATTAATCCTTAGAAGTGAATGAGAACTTAACTCCGTTGGCTTCCAGTTGAAATAGGATGAAGAAAACTCGATTATGATTAATATTCTTTTGAATTAATAATTGAGTAGTTATTATTGTGAAGTCATGTATGTCTGATGACACCTATGTTGATGCATAGTTTTTTTTTTTTATAGGCATTTTTTTTATTAATCACAAAGATAAAAAAATAAAATCAATACAATAAAAAAAGAAAAGAAAAGCATTGAGTGAGTCTCGGAGAGTGCACAAAACCCTCCTCCTACTGCTAGTACATCTATATAATAAAACAGAGCTGTGTTTGAATCTAAAAGACAACCAACGCTCTAGATTTATCCCTCTTTGTCCATAAATCTGGACCCCTCATTCTACATTCCTTTTATGTTTTATAAGTTTTACATGTTTCCTATATGGAAAAAATTGAACATATCCCCCTTCCTTTTTCAATTGATTATTCATGTTGTTATTTTGGTAATCAACACAATTTTCTTATCGTTTTTGTGTTTGTTTTTCCAATGTTTAGGTGTTTTGAGATCTCTCAGCAGCTGAAAATTTTATTGTGGTCGCAGGTTTGAGTTTATTTTATTCTTTCTTTAGAAGTTTTTCCCTTTCAACAGATAGCTCCCTTTTTTTGTATTGGTGTAACTTTGTTGCTTTAATTTGTTTCCCCTTAGGTAGTCTACTTTTAAGTTCTTACTGGAATCATAAAGGCCAATTGAGTCACTTCCACGAGCTTCCAAATCTAGGTATTTTAAATCAATTCACTCCTTTCATGATTCAATCTGCAAGTTTGGATTTCGGGTCTTTTGAGTTTTCTAGAAATTATGAACTCAAATTGGGAATGAGAATCTAGAGTTATTTTTTTGTGTATTGTTATTATTATTGGTTAATGGTCAATGGTCATGGTCAGGTTTTACAAAAGTGTAGTATCATGTTGTGCGGATATATAAGGTTATCTAGCAAATGTGATTTCGTATATGCTACTATGAAAATGGATTCCTTTGGTGTTTCAAATAAGTAGTATAAATACGAAATCACAATCGAGTTTATCTTTAATTAGCTTTCTTTAGCTCAATTTATAATTTTTCATATCTTTTACTATAATATCCTACTTTTAAGTTATGTTGGTTTTAAGTTCTGATTTTATGGGTTTTCTATTTTATTTTTTTGCAGCTATTGTGATGCTAAAATCTAAACCATTAAGGCCATTCCCGTGAGTACCGTGCATTAGAAGGTAGTTTCGCTCAATTCATTCTCTTTATAGTATAAGCTACAAGTTGGGGTACCGAATTTGGATTTTTTGAGTTCTAAATTGGCCTAACACAATTTTAAATTAATGGGGTTGATTTTCGAAATTGATTTTAACGCTTATTGTGGTTGTTGATGGCTACTCTCATGTGTTTTCGCTTTGAAATTAAATGATAACAATGGTTGGAGTGGGTGCAAGTCAATCTTAGTAAAACTGGCCATGGCACAAGGAAAGAGGGGTTTGCAAAAGTGCATTATCTTATTGTGGTGTTGTTGCAAAATTATTTCGTGAATGTACTTCTTTAGTTAGGGTACACTCTACTGCTACATTTGTGATTGAATCATCTTCAAAGATTATGAGGCTATGGGGCAAAACACAGGGTATTAATTTTCATATTAGGATCAATACTTTTAAGATTCATTCAAGAGTTACGGTTTTAGTATCTGATGTACATAAGTGTAACCTTTTATTCTGCTTGGTTTGGAAATTTTATTTTGATCCGAAACGAAAAAGAATAAATTAAGGAAAATGGGAGAACTCACTAATTCGAAACCAGTTAAAAAGAAACTTTCATGTCCGATTTTGAAGATGGGATATCATATCGGGTACTAATGCTATCCCTATTTTTCTTTTGCTAGGTCCATAGCTAAAAAATCTACTTTTCTTTCGATTACATAACGGGTATTAATGCTATCCCTATTTTTCACTTGAAGAGTGCGTTGGCATAGTGTACAATTTTTATCCGATATGAAAAATTGATCACATTTGGGGATTCCGCTAGCCTCTTGGTTATGCGGGGTGTGTTATTATAATAAAATTGGTACGGTCCGCTTGAATCTGAGCATGATCCAATATGTGCATGTATTTCGATTTTCAATGTACTTAGAAACTGACTTATCAAAATTTCATTTAATATATTTATAGTATCTTCTTACATGGGACATACACTTGCATGGCACTTACCCCATGTAACCGCCGCCTGATCACTCAAAATAGGAGGCTATGTGACATGTATTTCTAAGACATTGGAAATTTTATAATAACATTTTGTTTATTAGATGAAGTTTAACAAAAATATATTTGGTTTGACAGTAATTAATTTTTATTATGTATGTTGGGTGATTTATGGATTTTGAAAATTTGTGTAAAACTTGAATATTTTTGCACCTCGATTTGTCCTACACATACACCAAAGTTTAGTTTGTTCGTACCCATTTTTTTTCAACATGTCCTCCCTTTGCTCATTGTTCGACCAGTAGCTTTAGTTTTTTCAAAATGTGTTACGCCGTGCCTTCAGGCACGGGCATTCGCTAGTATACATATATCATGCATCTACCCAGACACAATTGGTGTCCATCCTTCTGTGTAAATGCATAATTGGTGTCCCTTCTTTTAATGATTTATTTCATTAACCTTTACTACTTTTACCTATATATTCATGATTTTAGCAATTATAGTTTCATCGCTTTATTACCAAAGTTCGACAAAAAATACACTCATAGTTTTCAACGCTCTTTTCCATCGTAACAGCTCCCATGGATTGAGAGATTTGGCGAGAAGAGAAAAGAGTAGAGAAGAAATTCTCACCAGTTGATTGAATAAATGCATGGGTGAGAAATGATGAAAAATGTGTGTAAATGCAAGACTAATTTTTTCTCACCAAAAACAATAGTGAAAAAACATACTAACTCTTTCTTTTCTCATCAAATTACACAATCCAAAGGGCTGTAAGTGCTTGTGCGCTATGGGGATAGATGCAAGAAACACGAGTGTCAGTAACTCTCCACGGTCAAAACTGTTGAGCAATTGTTGGGCAGATAAGGGTACGTACTGTATAATAATTGCCAAATAAAGGGTAGGAGTCCGATCGAATTAAATAAGGTGTGGTCCACCTAGAAGTAGGTGGGCATCTTCCTCGTTCTTTCCAAGGTGGGACACCCTTGTGATTATTACAAAGTCGGTATCACCAACATTAAAACTACTGCTCGATCCGTCGTGATTAATTTTCACACCTTTTGTATTCAATCCCGTTCGTGGGTGGTATCCACGGGTCGTGCACAGATCGGCACGCAGATGCTATTTTCGTTTTCGTGTCCTACGCATATAATTTGAATCTTTTATTAATTTTGAATTGTTTTTTTGAGTTGTCCCGAGGGAAACCAACTCAATCGAATCACTACAAGTGTTTGATCTATTGTACTACAAATGTTTCGTTCGGAATAAAGGATTCTAGATTATGAATGAAAAATTTGTATATTGGATCAAACATTTGCAGTTATGCGATTGAACTAATTTTTCACTACGGGCCCTCAAAAAAAATGTTTTAAAAATTTCTGAATGGTTCGAATCCTTTGTGTGAGACCCAAAAGTGGGTCTTGCATGCCGATCTATGCGCTATGGATTCATGCTTGGCCGGCACTTAGAGAATTATTCTTTTGTATTTTGATATTTACGTTTTCCTTTTTTCATTTATGGGGAAAAAAATTCTGAGCATTATTCGTAAGTGGACTGCGCAGTGCAGTTGGGGCATTTTTTGGTCCATTATGGGCATATTGTGATTATCAGAATCGTTCAATTTTTTAAAGTCACAGGGTCAACCGTAGCATAAATTATGTTGATTAAATATCAATCATGCAAAAAATGAGTGCACTAGGTAGAAAAGAGGTGACAAAATCAATAATTTCATTTAATATTTTCGTTGAATCCTACTTAATTTTATCAATCAAATTCTCATTAATGTACGTTAAATTGAAACAAATCGTGACACTAACATACCACCTGCAATGTCCATGTAGCAAAACCCCATGTCCTTGCCTCCGCGTGGCATCACGTTGCTATTGGTCAACCTACTTGACCTCGTAGGTCATCCTTTTTTTTGCTCGGCATCCTCGTAGGTCATCCTTCATTAGAATGCTTTTCTTTTTTTATTTTGTAAGGAACTTTTTTTGGGGAATAGATTTTTTTTTTTATATTTCTTATTAATCTGTACTTCAATTAGCGTTATTTGCTTATTTAGTATAATTACCTAGCAAATGTCGGTTGCAGAGTAACATGAAAGATTTATAAAGAACATCCCGATTCAAAAAAAGAAGCGGAAATTGATCAGAACGGTGTCTCGATTTTTCGAGGAACAAACTATGTCAACTACAAGGTGGGGCATTTGCGATCTTTCTTTTTCCTTCTTATTATTAGTAGATAGAGATCGAACATTCAATTGAATTCTTGGTTTGGTCATAATTTCAAAAGGCTAGTTTGGACCCCCAACAGAATCATCATAAAACAAAAAGAAAGAAGAGGTGTCACTAGCTAGGTCAGTGGTCACAATGCCAGACCTGGGGGAGGTTGGGGTCACATGACATTCCAATAATGGAGACCTATTCTGATTATGCTAGAAACCAAGGTTCATTACTGTTGGGTCCCTCCTGATGATCAACTTCAGCCCAAAGTCCAAACCCTTCCTATTGTGATTGGAAATGGGAATGGACTTTGTACCAAAAAGGAAAAGAAATGGAAATGGACCCCACTTTCCTCACCCTCCAAACCTTCTCGTCCTTATCCTTCAAATACTTTCGGTTGGACCGGATCGATGAGCTCCTCTTCGTACTCGACTCTTGCGTACGCCCGCAAACTTTATCCGAACCATTCACCTTGCAAGACACGCAATTAGGAACATGTTAGTGGTGGAAAAAAAAAATAAACTTCTTGATTGATATTTATAAATAGGTAAATAAGTTGCATATTGTAATTTAAACCGTAATGCTTAAGGTTCCAATAGATTTTCCATAGTCTTATATCAGAAAATTTCGTATAATTTGTTTATATATCTACTGAAATCTCGTTAAACTGAGATTTTGGAGGCGTACGTCAATATTTTTATATTTTACGAGATAAACAATTCAGATCATGATTATAAACCAAAAATTAGGCTCGCAAAATAAAAGTATAGAAGGGCATGGAGGGCTAAGATTATGGATCCTCTGTAGGACATTTGGACTTGGACCAAAAGTTTCATTCCTAATTTATTTTTACCTTTGTCACTCAATTGTAGTATTTCCTTGAAAAGAGGTGACGATTTCTACTGCGACTCCAAACATGAGATTTTGGAAAAAAAAAAATATAGATAATTTTTTTTTTTTTTATGGTGATGTGGATGGACTGAATAGTATAATCATATCATATCCTCTAAGATTAGTCGAGGTGTGCGTAAACTGACCCAAACACCTGAGTATAAAAAAATAACTATGTCCTATCCATCTTGCTCCTTATTGAAACCTCAAATATAAAATATATGCACGCAAGTATATATATCGCAAGTTTTTTGAGACAAAATCCAAATAATACGTACGTAATTAATTTTTCTTACAAGTATGGTCTTTTGATAAGGAAAAAAAAAACCCTTCAATGGGCTTTACTCGATAAATTAATAAATCGCCTAATGATTAAGTCAACAAAATGCATATAATAATATCTGCTGTTAGGTGCTATCAGTTGGTAATAATATAATGAAGGAAGAAGGCATCTTCTCACTATATTCATAGAATATGGTTACTGACCAAACCCCATAACGTGTTTGACTACATCAAGCAAGGATCAATATTTTTTTTTTTGTTTTGTTTTGTTTTGTTATGCAGAGTCGGGACGGAGCCAGAATTTTTACTTAGTGGTGACAGAGACGTATACAAAAAAAAAATAAAAAAATCAGAAAAGTAGTTATTTGGGTATTTTTATGAAAAAAATACCTAAATAACTAGTCATTAAGAATAAATTTGGGCTACTTATTTAGGTATTTTTGTGAGAAAAAAAGTTGAAGGACTAGAAAACTAGTTATTATTATATGTAATTAAAAAGTATGAATGAAAAATGTAGCGGTGGCGGGATTATAGAGTTGAGTAGGAAATCTGTAATTCTCTCGACTGTAGTTAATTATTTTAAACCTCTTGAATCCAATCCAATAATAACTACTTAATTTGACGAAATCACTTATTTGTAAGATTATATGTATAGTCATCACTAATAGATAGTCCGAACAGCAAACATGATCAAAATGCGATCAAATCACAATACACTTACCGACAAATGGAGATCGAGAGAGTAGTTGTTTGTTGTTTACTGTCAAATATACTCTTTTCGCCCTGAAAATATTGCAAAAAATATTGTATTTTTGTCAAAATTTTGAACTGTTGAATGCAAACTAAAAGAATCCATTGATATCTAGTAATTTGTGAAAAATTGGACTTTTCTTGATAAAAATACATTTTTAATCTATCATTTTGTGAACCGAATAATCTTTTTAGGACGGGTATAGTACTAAATAACTAGTCTTGAGAGATTAGCATGAGTGAAGGGTATTATCAAAGATACTTGGTGTAACCTCGGCTCAACCAAAAAAATTTGCTCTCAACCCTATCTCTCTCTTCCTCTCTCTCAACCCTAGCCATTACATCTTCTCGATCTTCTCCCTTCCCCTCCCCCCCCCGTGGGTTCCATATCCGTGTGCGGCGGCGCGACGGGGAGGCCATGGTACTACCGACTCCATTTCTTTGTTTTTGTTTTTGTTTTTATTTTTTTTCATTCTGTCTCTCCAGATCTACTACTTGTCGTATGATCTGTGAGAGTTTTGTCTCTCGTTCAACGAGAGTTATTAGTTTCATCTTAGGACGAATTTTGTCTACAGATCAGGTTCTCTCAATCGAGGTTGTTTCACAACGATATCTATATTTCAGCGTTCTATCCCTACATGATGTCTTTGGCGAGGCAACCCATGGCAGCCTGACAGATTTGTAGTTATTGGGAGTTCATTGGTGCATTCATACTTGGCTGGAGTGCATCTGATCGTCTGGGTATTTGGTGTTTTTTGTCCTTAACTTTGCATTTTTTCTCGTTTGAGACTCCTAATTAGTTGTTAGTGTAATGACCCGAATTTTCACGTCAATTTTTTTAAAACATTTTATTATAATTCTTTTACTAAAATCCATTTTAACATTTATTAAAGTGATTATATTATAATTTAATCTTATGAGCTAGCCCTTAAAAACCCTTCGATATCATAGGATTTTTATTTTTATTCTTTTCATATCTTGAACCTTGATATCTTTGTGCCCAACTATTATAGAACCATAGCCCTACTTCATAATCCTAAAAAAAAAAAGGATAAGATTACATTGGATTAGGATAAGATATGATTGGATATCCTAAGATATACTTAGATTTATTTGGATTTTACTAGATATTATTAGATTATATAAGATTTTCTCTAGATTTTGTTAGATAATATTGGATTTTAATAGATGTTATATAGATTTTGTTGGATATTATAAGATTATATAAGGTTTGATTAGATATATATTATTAGATATCGTTAGGATTTTCTAGATTCTTCCTTCATGACTATAAATAAGCTCTATCCCTCCACTCTCCTCCACACACTTCACTCCTCTTCACTTCTCAATTCCAATTGTTAGCTTAGAGAGAGAGAGAGAGATAAAGGAGAAAGAAACTTGAGAGTTTATTTTATAAATAGCTAGTGATGTTTTGAAGGGTGGATATTGGTATGAAAAAATATTTTTAAGGCATTGATTAGTGGACAAAACAGCCGGTCATATTTGAGGTAATCCGAGAAGTATACGATATGCTTTCTACTTTCGGAATCCTTTCTTCACTCTCATCTTTGTACTCCTTTTGATTATCTCATGATTTTTGTTCAATCCTATGGAATATTGTTGAAAGTGGAATAATTGGTTTAGAATATGATGTTGAATGAGTACTATAGAACTGTTTAGTATAGGGATCGAGTGAACTTATGCACCAATAGCCAGAATGGGTTGAGGATGACTCGGTGAGGAAGGTATTGGGGGAGTGTCACTGGTCATATACTAAGGAGGACATGGAATGAGGTCCCTTGTGATTGTTGCTTCAACACGGTGGTCGATTATCGTTTATTGATTCTACGTATGAGCTATGTTATTCTGTTGTATCGTACACTTTTCGGATAATTTCTTTTTCAGGTGTGGAGCTGGATTAGTGAAAATTAAATCGGAGCATATAAGGATTAATTTGGAGAGGTCTTGGAAGAGTTGATAAATTTGGAGTATCTAGAAGATTATTTAGAAGGCGGTTTAAGTTTATTTTTGGTGATGTAATTTATTTATGGAGAAAATAGGGGCCGTGTTTGAAATACAGTATATTTTGGAGTTTATTTTTAGAAAATAGCGGGGCGTTACAGTTAGGCAGTTTAAAAGTGTTGCTATTGCGTCAGACCATGTCTGGGTTAGGATGAAAAGACATCGATTGCCTTGTTATTTACTTGTTTTATATTTGTTAGACGATTAGTTTGGCTTTGTCTAAGTTCTTTATAATGATCTCCGTCTTGTAAGTGCCTCTGGGAGTTTATCAATATAATCTTCTCGCTTTTGTCAAAAAAGAAGAAGAAGAGATTAGCATGTGATCAATAGCACATGACATTATTAGAAGATCTCGTCATCTTGCAAAACTCCAAAAACTCCAAATTAAGGGAGAGTACTTAAGTGTGTGATTATTCCATCAAAGTTCTGTACTTAAAGTACGTTTGGTTCGATGGAATCAACGTTGGAATGGAATGATCATTCCATGGAATCTTATTCCCATATTTGGTTCATCATTAAATGATGGAATGATAATTCTAAATGGAATCACTATTTACCTTAGTAAAGAAATTGTCATTCCATTTTTTTGCCACACCAAAATTATTAGTGTCACTCCAAGATTCACTATTGTCACATAGAAAATTACTATTGTCATACCAAAAATTACTATTGTCACTTCAAAAATTGCTATTTTCACACAATTCCATTGCGGATTAGGATGGTGCAATTCATTTACTCCAATTCTATTCCAATCTCAATTTCATTCCATCAAACCAAACATACCCTTAGATCTAAGCCCAATTATTAGCCCTAGGTCCCCCCACCCTAAAGTGCAATTCTCTTGTAACATGCAATTGGACCATTAATGGGTTTTCAGCCCCTTCTTAATTAAGAGACTGTCCTTGTTTCTTGATAAACTAGTTGCTTCCACACCTACCTTTTGGGGTGTAATGTTGGGTGTTTCAGGTGAGCTTACGCGTACCTTAGACTAATCTCTATAGCTCATCCCACAACCGTTTCATATGCTTATGCATAAGGCCAAATGAGATGATTCCAATAATTGCTAGTAAGGATAATCAAAACAGAAACCTTAGAAAGAAGCAAATTCTTGAGTCACAAATCAAAACCATTAGGCCAACAACCATGGGGTTCTGCCGGGGGGGGGGGGGGGGGGGGGGGGGGGGGGGGTGCTGTCCCCAATGGGACAGCAGCGTGCTGCTGCCCTGGATTTTGGGGCTCACCCCGCTCTCGCTCCGATGATCGGAATCGTTCACTTTGTAAAACTCGTCGAGTAGAATAACTATGCAAAAAATTAACTTAATTGGATATCATTAAGTGCCTGATCGAAACCTTTTTATCTTGAAAAGAATGGATCCGAAACACTGGATCAAATCCACTGTAACTCATGGACAGAGAGTTATATGGGCTCCGATCAGACACTTAATGATATCCAATTAAGTTGATTTTTTACAGAGTTGTTCTACTCGACGAGCTTTACAAAGTGAACGATTACGATCATCGGAGCGAGAGCGGGATGAGCCCCAAAATCGGGGCAGCAGCCCCCCGCTTCCGGTTTCTGCCACCCCTACCTTAACAAAAAGGTTTAAACTAATCACCAAATATGTAGTAATCATCACCACGAGCCATTACTGGGAAATGCATATGGAAATGTGATTGCCACCATGATCAAATCCTCAAAGTACAAGTAGCTAGCATGTAGCAGAGATCCACTTAGCATTTTTTGGTTTTATTTTACTTTATGCAAGTCTTTTCTCTTTATCAGGAACTTCGGCTATAAAAGAATCGGATAACTAAACTCAATAGATAATTGGGATTGCAAAGGCTCAACTTCATTTAATTAAGCTTGCATTTTGTATTATTATCATTAATTCCATCTTGCTAGCTCCTCTACCATAGCCTATTATATAGCTCCCCAACCTGTTTTCTAATAACGATCACAATTTATTATTTAGCAAATAGAGATAGTACAACGAACAAACAGTTGGCCCAATGGCGAAGGCTCAAGAGTACTTCAGGGATTTTCGTTCTCCTAGGAGACCCTACAACCTAATTGGGATCAATTCTTGTAAGATCAATCGATACGGAGCCTTGGCCTGCCTTTAATTGGGGGGACACTTTATTGGGCTTCCTGATGTTGGACAATGGCATTGGCTTCCCAAGCATCACTGAGGGAAGCTGGCCCAAACACCCTGAATTATAAACAAAAGTTTGTATAAATAATTATAAACAAAAGTTCTTATAAATAATTAGCTAAGGGATACTAATCAGTAGGCGCAATCACATGGATGACAAGATCGAAATGAAAACAAAGAGGAGATCGGATTCTTAAAGAGAATATTAACATTTTTTTAATTAGATTCAATAATTGTTTTGAGAGTGGAAGGTTTCGCTTGATGATGGTGGTTGAGAGATGATCCAATTATTGGGGCACATGTTATGAAACTGATAACTGCTAAAGAATCCCCAACAAACATCCAATAGGTATAGCAGTGACCGTTGGTGTTATTATTAATAATTATAAACCACAAGACCTGCATGTTCATTTATCACCCCAAGGAAGGAGAGAGAGAGAGAGAGAGAGAGAGAGAGAGAGAGAGAGAGAGAGAGAGAGAGAGAGAGAGAGAGAGAGAGAGAGAGAGAGAGAGAGAGAGAGAGCACGTTCATTTCATTTGCCGTAACATGGTTTAGTATGCCATTACATATTTGGACTTTGATAGTACTAATTAATTTGAAGGAACAAAACCAAAAGTGATTCATACTGTGCTTTTAAAAGGGTTTGGATTCTCTTCAGCCCATACATTGGTATAATATATTTAAGGTTTTGAATTTGCTCAGATAATATCATTGAACGATTCAAATTTGTACTGTTCCATTCCAAATTAATTAGGACAAGAGAGAATTCGATTCCTTTTAAAATTTCAAAGGGGATGACCCTTAGTACTCATTAGTCATTTGGCAAAGGACATGTGGCCACTAAGATAATGTAAGAGTTTTGGGTGTATGGGCTTTATTGTTGGGCTAGACCCATTGTATTATGTTTTTTAGGCCTTTTATGGTGTTTGTGTTGCGTTCCGTTTGGTTTACTTACTTTATCTGGGCTTGTGACCTTTAGGTGTTGGGCTTCGGCCCTTGAGAATTTCTCTTTGGTTGATATTTGTCAATTATAGATCTGAATCTCGGATGGACACTCATTGTCTTTCTCGTTACTCCTTTGGCATAATCATGCAGATTCTCCCCCCTCCCCCCCATATAACCGGGGGTTGCCTTGAGATATTCCAATTACATGGAATCCTTTGTCTCACGTTTATAGTGTAACCTAAGAAACATTCCTAATCCAGATTCCATAATCAGGGAATAAACAACCTCGAACTGTGTTTGGTTCCAATTATGGGTTGCATTTGTTAATCAGATTAGTCTTGGAATAATGTGCCAATTAAAAGTGCATAACATTCATCATGGAACAAGAAGATGCTGGGTGGGTGCTTCGAAATAATTAATGATTTCTAATCCGAGAATTAATTTCACTAACCAACCCTTGTTTAATTAGTAGGTTTCAAATCAACCTAACAATAAATGTAGTAACTAACTAACAACTCCAACTTCTTTCTAAGACTGACAAATTTTCTTGAAAAACTGGACCTCTTTTTTTTTTGGGGGCGGGGGAAATGGGGGCATATCATTGGGACCCGGCTACTCTGCAGTTGGATTAGAGAGAGGCATCTGCTGTTTCATCGTAGCCATTCATCTTTGTATTCAACAATCTAGGTTTAAAAAAAACTCTTATAGGAAAGAGATAGTGTAGGTGAGGTTGCAGTGATAGAATCTGGCTTCTCTGCAGTTGGATTGCAGAGTGTCATCCGCGTTTCCTAGCTGTTCAAAAGTATTTTCAATGGTTCAAGGCTTTAAAAAAAAACTCTTCCCAACGCGTGCTCTTGTTAGAAATTGTTAAAGCATTTAACTCAAAACCAATTGGCAAATGAGTGAATAAGCTGTTCAGACACATATACTAGTTTTGAAGGTTGTAATCAACCAATATAAGATAGGCTATAACAGAAATGAAACCCAAGAATAGGAAAACTAGGTATAAGAATGCAAAAAATAAATAAATTTCAGTGTTGCCTATTGCTATGAGGAAAATTGTTTACAACTTTGATACCACGTCATCAATGGGATAAACAAAAAATACAATTATTTGAGTTCGAGCTTATGTTTGCTCGTTAAAATAAAAACTCATCCGTTTAGCTTGAATATATTTTAAACACGTTTAGCTTTCAAATCAAACTACAGTGATCGTTAAAATAATACTCCCCCATCCCATATTGCTTGTCACTATTCTATTTTGTGATGTCACAGAATACTCGTCATCTCTGTAAGTTAAAGGAAAAAGTGTGTATATATATTTATACAAACTAACCCTCAGAAACCATTGAAAGTGGAGAATCAAGGGGTGGTATTGGCAATCTCATCAAACTTTGTAAGGGGACATGCATTAATTTTACATCCCCTTAAAAAGTAGAATTCTCTTGTACAGGAAAAGCAATACGGGACGGATGAAGCAGTATTTAACAAATTAGCGCAGCTGGAAATCGGCTCATGATCTTGATTGGTCATGGATCCAAAAAAGAAGTATATCTCCTCCAATCTAATGTTAAACATATTTTCCAAGCGCTTCAAGTTTTTAAACCAAACTTGAACAATTCACTGTCCGATTGACTACAAATTTTAAACTAAGCGCTTCAAGTTCAGTTCATTGATAACGTAACATGCAATCGTAACGAAAATTCCCCCCTGCTGATCACAACAAATTTATAGGCCAGTTATGAGTTAGTGAGGAAAAAAATTATATAGTTGGATGTATAGGCAACAAACATGGTTTGAGATGACAAGGGATGCTGCCGAGTATTTCCCTACAAAGCAGTGCCAAGATAAAGGCCGAATCGCCGCTCTGCACCCACTATGCAGGGGATGTTGCCGAGCATCCCCCATCCGGTTTGAGATACATTAACATGAATAGGCCCCAACGCCCCATGAAACCTCTCTGCATTGAATCCATTGATAAATGAGATTTTCCATGGCACATTTTAAAACTAAAAACCAGTTGCTGAGAAGGAAATCTCAGGAGATCTGAGCTGATTTTCTCTGCTGCATGCATGTACGTGATCCTACCAACAATCACTTTCCCGAGAAAAAACATATGGATAGAAACTGAGACCTGGCTGGGAAACAAGTCATTTAACAAGACCAGAAACTTTTCCCTCCCATTTACTTTTCAACCATTGTATTGGTCCAAAAATGGAAGTTTTAAGGATTTCCTGTAGATTTCTTCCCCAGCAACCAATGGGTTTTTATATCTAAGCCATACCCTGTTGCTATGTATATCTGCTGCGCGCAATCTCAGTGTGTAACTGCAAACAGTGTCATGCACCAGTATTTGTGTTTTTATTTTCTGAAGCTTTGAGTGAGTAATTGAGGTAATGGGCAAAAAATTTGGCAGGTTATGGCTATGTATGGCTTTGGATTTTTATGCAGAGGAAATGTCCCCATTTGACATATAGTGACAGGAGAAAAAAACTTCAGTCCTGCTTTCACGCTCAACGGTATCAGGGGTGTCAACAGAAAAGATGCCAGGAGTTCAATTCCGGTTATAACATGGTGATAATCTAACTATTCTAACAGTATTGACTTTAACCGATAAAAAAAAATCATTCTGAAGTACCCAAAAAAAAAAAAAATGGTAAAAAATAAAAAACATTGAAAAATAAAAAATAAAAAAGTGTACAAACCTTGATGATATGCACAAGGCCCACTCATAGTTTTGTAAAATGTATCTAATGTTTATGGCGTGAAGAAAAGGAGCCTCTACTCAATAATTGCAGAAAAAAGAAAAAAAAATTGTCTTTTGGAAAATTATTCTGTACCTAAGAACATATTATATTCAAAAAGCCCATAAGGATGTGAGGTTCGGATTGCTAAAACTTCCTGTTTATAAAAACATTGCCAAAATTTTATACTATAATATTGTTTGTTTGAACAGAGAGGAGCATCAGATTAGGTTATATGTACAAATGAATATTCGGCGCTTGGCTAAATATTTCGTAAGTCGAATCAAATGTCCATGCAGATATATAATCTCCATGCTAGTAGACGTTGCAATTGGTCCCCCGATAATTAGTCAAGGTGCGTGCGTGTCTACTGACTTGAATGTCCTTAATTACCAAATACAGAAAAGAAAAGAAAAGAAGCTTTGCACAAATTAAGGCAGTAATAGATGTTTCAAAAACCACGACAAAGGGTGGTGTGAGGTAGACTAGAAAGGCCCAGTCATGGTAATATAAATGTCAAAAAGGCTTATCTAGAATGCCTATAAAAAAAATAAAAGGCTTATCTAGAAAATGACAAATCAATTTGTCTAGCAAAAATATAGGAGTTGGGATGGGGCCATTCAAATTTGGACGCTTTGGGATCCACATATATTTTGATTGTGATCGAATAGAATAAGCAAATTGATAATCCCTCCGCTAATTCCGTATCGATAGTCCATTTTCACTATTATGGAGCCTTCAAAAAATTGTCTTTATTATTTAATATTTTATATGCCACATGGATCTTGTTTGGTAGATTTCGATTAATTTTATTAGACAAAAATTTTCAATTATACAAAATATCATGTATAAATTGTGAGATATAAACGATTTTGTAACCTACGCGGATGTCGAAAAAGGACAATCAATTAGGAACGGAGGGAGTATCTCCATCCTTGTACCCAAATTCACCCCTCTTGAGACTTAATATTTGTTGAGGTTCTTACATGCATGACCAAAAAATAAGTCTCTTGTTTTCTAGTATCTCGTTTTGGATATATAGCAAGCTTAGAAGGGCTATTTGATCGGTGGGAAATAGAATAAAGACGGAGCTTAAACGGGTTTGTTCGGGTTAGGTTTCGACGGAGGATTTTGAAGTAATAAGTTGAGAGTGATAGATAGATAGAGAAATGAGAGAAATAATTTGTGAGAAAATTTATTGGGAAACTAGTAATTCTAAAGCGTCAACCACTACATATATAAGCATGTGGTGTCAGAGTAATTTTCTTTTCACCTATTTTGACAAATTCAAAATCAAGTTCTAACCACCGAGGTGGTAGCCCAATTGGTAAGGGCCACTACTCCCCTTAACGCAGACGGAGGTTTGAGTCCCGGTGGGTGCTCGAAACCCGTCTGCGGACCAAAGGGAAAGACTTTTCACCTGCTGTGCACTAAAGTGGTGCCGTGGTGACGGCCCGTCCTCCCAGACGGTAGCTATGGCTCAAACCGGATATTCCATTGGCAGGTAGGGAGCCCTTATGGTCGCGCCCAAAGAGAATTGCTACGCTAGTTGCCTCCTCCCATCCTTTCAAATATCAAAAAAAAAAAAAAAAATCAAGTTCTAGCTTGCTATCTCATTTTGGTGCTGCTGGTTTTCTTTCCTTATGAGGAGGCTGTGATTTAGTTTTCTATTGATGGCTGGCATCTTGCCAACCTAATGCTCTTTTACGGTCTAGAGCGACATACGATTGTCGGGGTGCTAACATAGTTGAAATGTGTTTTTCCGGTTGTGATACCGTCGTACGCTTGTTCCTATTAGAAACCAACCACCCAACTGTAGAAGCTTTAGTTTCGAGACACGAATGTGACCAGCGGTTTTGTAAAAAACACAAAAATAAGCAGTTTGAAGGCAATGGGCCATAGGCTTTAGACGGTGGCCAGATTAAGGGCACAGATTAAGCCCAGTTAATTATTACTACTTTTGTCTTTCACTTATTGGAAATAAGAAAAGGTTCGGATCGGAGAGTATTGGACTATACGAGACAGTCCAAATCTAGAACCAAACCATTAATTGTAGCAATAAACGGTCCATATTTGTAATGTCCCGTCTAGTCCAAATTAAGGACCGGAGGGGAGAGGATCCAATTCCAATTACTAGAAAACCTGCAGTAAAAGCCGCATAAGGTTTTCAAACAGAAATGCTAATTGAGCAAAATCTAAAAGGATTTGGCTTGTCTTGAAGTCCTTGAAAGGTTCCTATTTTCTTTAACAATAATGTCTGATTTTCTTGTCTGATTTGAAAACAAATGCTATTTATCAATATGGCTATCGATCTCAGATCAATATTCGAAGCCCGTTAACTCATTAGTGGGGGGAAGCATATCCATTACTAGGCCCAAGTAACATGGTTGGGCTCGGTAGAGTTTGGCAAAGTTTTTCAGCCCAACCGAGCAACATATGGGCCACCTCTCTTTTTTCATGATATAAAAGAAAAAACTTCTCTATTGGACCAAAAATGGAAGGGAAAACGACGGCCAATAACATGTTTTGACAATTAATACCCGCTAAGGATATGCTGAGAACATTTATTAATGCTGAAAATGTCTTTGACGGGTATTAATTATCAAAACACGTCATGAACCATCATTTTCCCAAAATGAAGGGAAAAGAAAATCCTCTCTTTCTAGGTAGCATAAGCCCTATTTCCCCCTGCTAACCGGTGAGTTTCAAACAAAGTTGTCCATCCTCTACCGACAAACATACCGGTGTTTTTACTGGGACGGTACATACCGGTACGGGTGTGTATATCATTTCGGATTGAAAGAAGCATATTTTTTTTATATTTAATATTATAATGAATAACATGAAAACTTAACATATAGAGAAATAAAATAAATTCTAATACTTTGAATTTGATATACTTTACCACTAGGATCCTAATCGCAAATTAACATGATTTACAAATTATAGACTCCAAAATTTGTTGAATTATCTTAAAATTCAAAACTTTTTTTAGCAAGGGAAAAAAAAAATTAAGTGCACCATTTTATTGCAAGAGAAAAAAATTCAAGGCGGTGCTCCCGGTATATGTTGGTAGTTTGGTCGGTATGAAACACCTAGTCACGTGTACCGTAGCTACCGTTTTATAATTTTATTGGCGGTATCGGCCGTTAGGTACGGATTTGACAACACTTGTTTCAAACCCTTTTTTCATTACCAATTAGTGAAAAAGAAAACATTCTGAACAATTATTTAAATTTTGGGTTCATTTAGTATCGTTCTGGAGATATTCATAACTCATCTCTAAAAAATTATCAAAAAGACACATGAAATTGTAGCCATAATTGGTGTCAATTACCATAAATCATCTCTAAATAATTTTTTTCTTTCCTTTTTAGGTGTTTTTTTTTTTTGGGTATGCTATGAATATGTTTGACATGGAGTGGGCAATGCTACGAATTTGGGGAATTGATCTCCGGGCATCACCACCGTCAAGTTCGGCCCTTGAGTTGGCTCTTCCTTCTGCAAAACAATTGATCCATTTTGAAATCATAATCCAATGGTAGCTATAACTACGAAAAGACAGAACTACAAGTTGGCTTATGGGGGTTAGGGCCACGAGAAATGATACACCCACCGAACCTCACCCACTGCGCCGCCCACCGCACACTCACCGGGCCCACTCCGGCCACCGAACGGCCGATTCGAACCGTCCAAAAATTCTAAAAAAAAAACCGAGTGGGCTTGGGCAAGACTCAATGGCATCTGACGTGTGTAAGTGCTCAATCTGAACTTTCATTTTTTAATGGCTCGGATCATCTGATTTTTGGAAGTTCAGATCAAGTACTTACACATGTCCGATGCCATTAATTCTCACGTAAGCCCACTTGATTTTTTTTTCAAGATTTTTTGGACGGTTTGGATCGACCGTCTGATGGCTGGAGTGGGCTCGGCGAGCGTGGGATGGGCGGCGCGGTGGGTGTATCATTGCCCAAGGGCCACCGCTATTTGGAAAAATCTATAATTGTCTATTATTTTTTTTTAAACCTTTACATGGTTGAGGAGTGGTATTCCACTTTTCCAAAAAGTTTTTTTTTTTTTTCAAACGAAGGTAATTTCAAACTCAAATATAATAAAAATGAAAATATTTTTTGAATTTTTTTTGCACCGTTTAAAAAGATCTTAATGAGATTTATTAAACATGATCCATATTGATAGGAAAATTATTTACGTAAACACATGATTTTTGAGCTTGAAATTACCTTCTTTTTTAAAAAATTCTTTTTCCACAAAAGTGGAACGGCCCCTCATTTTTTCGTTTGTTAAGGCCATGTATTTTGTGTTTGAATTGGGTATTATTCAGAAATTTAATTGTTTTAGATTTCCGAAACTTTAAATTTAGAAATATCGCTTATATTGTGGCCCCTCATTTCTGAAATCCGGACTTGGGGGAGGTGACAACAGCGTGCTGTTCCGGCCAAGAGAGATTCACTCCGATTTCGCTTCGATGATCGAAAATGTTCACTTCGTAGAGTTTGTTGAGTAAAACAAATATGCAAAAAATCAACTCGATTGAATATCCTTAAGTGCCCCGTTCGATCGGGACAACAGATCCCCAACTCCGTGAAATCCTAGCTAGTTCCTTCCCCTGAGACGAACAAACGCCTTCTTTGTTTTGTACTGCCATCGAGTTCATTGGCGGAGCTATTCAAGGGTTGGGAGACCATGGCCCCACCCACCCTTTTTTTTTTTTCTCCCCCTTTTTGGTTTTGCTAATTACACCTTTATACATGCATATATACAAAGTTTATTTGTACTATCCCTCCCTCCTTAGATTAGAGTTTTTATCAGGATTGTAATGAATCATATTCTTTTATTCAACTATATACTATAAAAGAAATAATTGGAACTTGCAAGCTCGCCAAGTTGGTTGGGTGCTTAGCTAGTCCATGTTTGATCAATGGTTCAACTTTTGCTCACTACTAAACTACTATTCACTCTCAAATGTACATCAGAGTATGAATCTTTTGCCTTTTCTCGAAAAAAAATTAAAATTATATTGCTCTCTCTCTCTCTCTCTCTCTCTCTCTCTCTCTCTCTCTCTCTCTCCTAGTGTCACTAATTATCGATTGACGCTCGCCTCAACCTATCTCGAAACATTGAAATTAATGACCTAATAAATCTCCACTAACTTGTAAGCATCACTAAAAAACTGCATGTTTCTATAAAATAGTTCACTTTTTGAAAACACATAATAATATTGGTGATTTAAGGAAGTCGTTTCCTGAATTAACAATACAAATACAAAATGAATCCTCTCTGGCCCATATTTTGGATTGGATTGGAGGAGAGTCAGGAGACAATTCTTATTAGCACTGTCCATTTGCTGCAATTAATGGTTTTGGATGCATATTTTAACTCTTACCTTACCAGTAAGAATTGGTGAGTAAATCTGAATCATTGATTATACCAATGGGCGGTCCTGATTTGGATTGTCTAGTCTAGACCAAATTATGAATGTTTAAATGGTTATATTGTTTTTATACCTCAGCTCTCGAAACAATGGGCGGTCCTGATTTGGATTGTCTAGTCTAGACCAAATTATGAATGTTTAAATGGTTATATTGTTTTTATACCTCAGCTCTCGAAACAGTGATGGAGCCAAAAATTTTGAATTGTGAGGATATTTTAAGAGGTTCAGAATAAGGAAGGTATATTCTAATAAATTTTATTTTGATTTATATTTGGTCCCAAAGAATTGTTATTTTTTAAAATCCACATATGTGATAGCCTCATTCATGATACTATTTACTCTCTGAAATAAAAGAGAACGATTGAAAGTTCTATATATGCATTTGAAGCAAATTAATTGGGACAATCCATAAAATATTTTTATGGAGTCGAAATAATAAAATTTGGCTGCAAACTATATCTGTCGTCTTTGTGTGATATCAAGGCGAGCAGATCAAGTTACCCCACTTGTACCTCACTTTCACTGGCCCTTGTGTCTAGATCAGTTTATCGTCATCATATTTTTGGTTCCCAAAACAAGAAAATCAAAGCGAATAAAATTAAAGCAATACAGAACATATAATCCCAAAAAATAGACAATAAACAAGACAGAAAGATATGTATAGATTACCGCGGTGTATTTCGGGGGTGAATGAGGTGCCGTACTATCTGAATCTCGTGGCGACTCTGAGTAATTTTCATGCATGGAAGGTCGAAAGATAAACAGGGAACGAAGCTTGTGCCAGTGGTAGAAACAAGTGAAGAGACAACTCATACATAGCAACATCACAACTAAAAAAGCTAGGCCTAATGGGAACCCCATCAATGGCCTTGATGATCTTCCTCCTTCCTCCTCCATCTCTCTGTCTCTCTCTCTCTCTCTCTCTCTCTCTCTCTCTCTCTAAAAACGATGAAAACTAAATTGCTGATGGTTTCATGTCGATCTTATAATGTACGTCCGGGCCGTACACTTGATGGCTTGACGTTAATTTTGTACCATAGGAAGGAGCTGTGGGTCCCGTCAAGTAATGTGTGTATATTTTTCGTTCCGCTTCACTTTCAATGGAGCGATATTTCTCTAAGGAAAGAGGATGGAAGCGTCGGGCCGAGTTCCGGTCCAATTTCTACTTCTCTATTTTGGTCCAATTTTGGGTTCTTTTGAGCCTGCTTCAGCAAACAATGATAATCGAAACAGTTCATATTATTTTATTCTTACAGAGAAGTATGCCTCTACAGAAAAGAATTTTATTCGGACACTGATGACTATGTTAACAGTTCATATTTGTGCAGGACTAAATAGACGATGAAAGTTTGGAGGGTTTATTTTGTCTTCAACGTACAAACGTAAGTTGTTGGTATAGTTAATGGTGTTCAATCAAACTAATTTTTTACAACATTCCTCTTTGTGATATGCAACGTTTCTAGTGTTGTTGTGGTGGTTCTGAAATAGGCCCATAAGTGGACAAGACTGGAGGATTATAAACTTGACCAGGGTCCGGAAGAGAGGGAAGCCTTCAAGCTAGAGAAACCCCTTGTTTTTTTTTTGCGGTCAAGGGAACTACAAACCTGCCGCAGCATGGTGAAGGAACAATAAATTCATAAATTTCTACTTGCCCAGCACTAGCGGATCACAGTTGGGCCTATGCAAAGGCAAGGCACGGGGGCGTTTCGTTCGCACACCTCGTACCTACAATCTCCTATGCCGAAACTCCGTGGGAGTACCCGTTCCAGAACACCTTTTTAAAAAATAAGTACTTATTTCACATTTTAAAACTAAAAAATAATGTAAATGAAAAATAATTTTTTGATTTTTTTACACCGTATTGAAGATCTCAATAAGATCTTTCAAACAAAATCCATATTGCATATTTTTATATTTCAATAAATTTATTATTTTTTAGCTTGAAATTGCCTTATTAAAAACTAAGTGCTTATTTCACGTTTCGAAACGGAACCTAAACCTTTTACCAGTGCTCTTAAAGAATTGCTTTAGGAGCCTTTTCAACCACACGTTACGATTCTAATCATCAACTAATTAATTTTGCTCATCTCCAGTGTCCACAACTTTTGCCCTAACTTTACTGTGCATACACACTTTAGTCTTTACTGTGCATACACACTTTAGTCTTTACTGTGCATCCATGGAGTTCTTTTTTCGTCTCTTATAATCATATTGGCATATTGCAATGCCCGGGTGCTTATCAAAATTAGCAAACAGTACCATATATAGCAACCCACATATGCCTTTAATTTACCGCCATATATATATATATATATATGTGCCTTTTATCAAGATATGCAGAGGGACGGGGCCAGGATTTCATGATAGCTAGGATGGGCGTCAAAAATTTTGAGACTTGAGTTCTCCATGTTTGGATGTTTCAGCTTGACACAAGGCTTTTTTTTTTTTACTTGTTTTGTATTACTTTTTTTTCTTTTATGCTTCCTCATGTTATTTAATAACGTGACCTTAGCTCTAAAATTTAAACCTTTTATCCTTCACATTGGATCCGGATCCTCTATGAGGATTTTGTGAGGGTTTTGTTCCACAGGTTCTATCCTTTTACTTCTCAGGAAGAGTGTAAAATATGGGGAAAAAAAAAGAGGGAAATGATTTTTGACACTCCCTTTGTTGTTAACGTCACTTCCCTGTAAGTGTATTTTTGCACCAAAAATACATTTGCAGATGAGTGACGTTAAAAAAAAAAAAGTAGTAAAAGTGCTAATATCACTTCAGGTTAAGTATTGGAATTTATTTATTTTATGGTCTTTAGGAGGAGTCCGGCTAGCTCCTCTTCAATCCATAAGAGGATCCTCTAAATCTATCTTATCTTGCGACAAGTGGCATCTAATGCATTTAATGGTCAAGATTAATCTATTAACTCCATCCCCAATTTTAGCTCATCTGGTACTCTAGGGCACGCAATTACTCCTCAAATATTCCCCAATTTCTTAACGCCATCTTCCTCCCGTTAACCCTGCCCCTTAAGGTTTTCATCTCTCCATTACCCATCAACGTGTTCTTTTTCAAACAGAGCTTCTCATTTTTTGCAGCAAGTATCTTCCCGACTCTCTTTCGATGTTTGATTTTGTGATGTTTTAATTCGATTTGTACGTATTTTTGGTTGGGATTCATGGATCAGAGTGAATGCCTTGGGTGAAATTTGTACGTATTTTTTTGAGTGATCGATTCTCCAATTTTCTATGGATTGAAAAGGAGCCGGGGAGGTGCCATGCAAATATGATACGCCACCCAATGCATTGGCTCCGTTCCTGAGCGTGTATTGTAAATAACGTTGTGAAAGAAGATAAAATGTGGCCCTACCCGAGAAATGCGAAAATAGAGTTACAAGCATATGCCACCACTTTTTGGCAAAAAGAGATGAAAATCCCAAAAGAAATTAATGGGGAAAGAATTTCAGCCGATATAATTTATTTTGTTGTATATGAACGAGAGAGATATATATGATTTTACTACTATATATTCTTCAAAAGTTTCAAATTAACCACAACTATCAATCTGAATTACTGAGCGCATAGAGCGGTAATAAAAATTTGAAGCATTGCAGTTTGTTTGATAACACCATTATCATTTAACGTTCCGCTTTGCTATCGTGAGACGTGACTATCGAGATCAATCACAATGACATTGCTATATATATGTATGTGCATTTCATCACTTTTTTACTTATATCAGGGTTTTTTTTTTTAATGGAATTTCTCTCTCTCTCTCTCTCTCTCTCTCTCTCTCTCTCTCTCTCTCCTTGTCCATTCATATATGATGCGATCATCAACTCACAAATAAAGACGAAGGTATCCGAAGAAAAATGATGGTGGAAAAATGCATGCCCATTGACTTATACCAGAGTGTTACATATGACAGCCATGAAATATGTCTGGTCTTGTCTTTTCTTATCTTTAATTTCTTCAAAGTGAATCTTGGAATTTATCTCCAAAACTTACAGAAATCTTAAAGGTACCAACGGTTTCCCTACGGAAACTGTACCGATGGCTGCGCCGGGCCATCTCCGGCCACCGGACGGCCGATCCGAGCCGTCCAAAATATATATTTTTTTAAAACGAGGGGGTCTGCGCAGGAATCAACAGCATCCGCTATGTTTAGGGTGCTTGATCTAAACACCTTATTTTTCGTGTATATATGTATATACGAAAAAATAGGGTGTTTGGATCGAGCACCTACGCATGTCGGATGCTGTTGATTCCCGTGATGGCCCACTCGGTTTTTTTCCTTAGAATTTTTGGACGGCTCGGATCGGCCGTCCAGTGCCCGTCGGTGCATTTTCGGTTTGGTACCCATCGGTACCAGTAGCAGGACTCCAAAACTTAGGTTAGGGTCATTTTCAAAATCATCAGCCCTACCAACAACTTGTAGTCCCACTAGTCCCGTGGGTTAGTCCGGTTTGTTCGTAGATTTGCTACTAGCACAATTAACTAGGGTGTCATCCTTCGGGTCAAGTCTCAAGAAATTAATCTCTTGTGAATTTCATAATTCCGGTGTGCATGGCATGACTTTGATCAGATCAGAGAGGTGATTTTGTCAAGGTGCACGTAAATTGACTTGAACACCCCACACCATCGGAACGTGTTGTAATTCAAGACCTAACCAACGTACGTCAGTCCTTGTTAGATTGCAAAATTGTCAAGCTTAATATATACTGTATGACGCATGAGAAACAAAAGTTTGATGAATAATGTACGTACCTCATGGGCTTTCGTTTCGATTTCCATGTTAGAGAACATAACTGAATTCCAAAACTTGTGAGCTAGAATCATGTTTTGATCTTGAAATGTAGAAATTGATGATGGTTTGGAATTACGCATTTGTTGGACTACTTGTCACACAAAAGGATTAGGTATCTAGTACTTTGGAATTTTAGCAATGTAATTGAACTACAATCACTAGTAATTATGGCTCTCGATCGTTGATTGACGAGATGAGATCCGAGCCGTTGAATGCACGATCCGACGACTCAGAGGTGTGTAGCACGATGCTGCGCACCTTACTGCATAGCACCAACCCGAAGTCCCTTAAATTGTCTATTTTGTAAAGTTATTGGATAAAAATTTGTGTATTTTCTATTTTGCTCCTAAAAGTATATTCCATTTGAAAAGTTAGTGAGTAAAAGTGTAATGATGATATCTCTATAGAGGGTAAGTAGGGAAAGTGTAGGTAAAAGTTAATGTGAAATATGTAATGATGATGTCTTTCTAATAAATTGAAAGTACGAAGTTGGACACTTAAAAAAGAGACGGAATGAGTACTAGTTTAGACAAATTAACATTTAATCAAATTCTCAAATGACTAGGTATAGCTTGGCTTGTATGCACACTTGTTGGAACCAGTCTCCAGTCTCTCCATAGAGGGTTCTTTTCACCAAGTGAGATGCATCATCGGGGGTTAGAGGGGTAGTTAGTAAGTTAGTTTACAGAGACTTTAAAGACTGTTCATAACCCTGAACAGCAAACGCCCCTGGTAGGACTCGAACCCGGCTTCCCACAAGGGAAGGACTATGAAATATAATTGAGCTACAAATCCTTTGGCCAATAGAGGTCTTTAGAAGAACTGAATTTTCTTTTTTTTTAGGTCACAAGCTAGAAATGTTGATCTCTATACCTCAGTTAGCCTTGGGCTTTTTCTATTAATCAACATCCAAAATAGCAACTCCAATACTCCATCTAGTAGGCCTTTTTCTCACCCCCAAAAATATCGAGCAATGCAACGCACACAATTTTATCTCAGAACACAATTGTGTTCGAGACCCTTCGATGCACATACGTACACCTGCACCAAACAGAGTCGGACACACTAGTGTCCGGAGTCGTGTTTTAAAATTGTGTGCCGCTGTGCATAGACTTTCTTTACAAAAAATCTAGTAGCCCTCTTATTCTTTAAAGCCCAGAATTTGACTAGACTTGGGCAAAAAATTGGATCATCAATGGCCAAGAATCTTGCGCCTTATTCCGTGGTCTGCGCAGTTTGAAGCCCAAGAATGGTCTCAAAACCCGTTAATAAAGACCATATATCACCGTAATTAGTTGCGCACTACTGCTGGTGTAAAAGATAAGTTATTTTTTCCCTCGGCAAAAGAGAAATTTTATTGAACTTCGATAACGGTACGTCGAGCATCCGATGGAATATGGGATGAAACAGCGAAGGGGCCGAGCCGAAACATCAGTGTAAAAGATAAAGTTACGTGGAAGCCGATTTCATGAACCCAATACAGGCCCAACTAAAAGCCTTGTTCCATGCAGGCAGAAGGAATGGGCTTCTGGCCCACTAGGTATCCCCCTCTAATACCGGACTCGTTCATCCCTCTCGATCCCATCCATATCTAGAACCCGAACCTGAAATTTGAGAGAGCAATAACCCTTGTAGCACGGTATTAAATGTGCATCCTAAGTTGTATTGCGGTTAACATACACAAACTCTTTTTATTGTGACTGCATAGTGCATAATAGTACTTTGAGAATAGATAAAGCTATATAGTTGGATTGATTGGCTGGAATACAATTTGAATACTGATTTTTTTTTTAAAATAAGTTAATTGTCACTATCCACGATGGAAGCTAATACATCAATATGTATACACATAATCTTTCTCTTCACGTTTGGTGGCTGTAAGGGTCATCATAGGGCCGGGCCAGCTCGTCAAGTCGCTACCCAAGCCCGCCCACGGGCCGGGCCGACCGGGCTTTTTCTTTTTGGCTGGCCGGGCTACCTACCATAAATTGAAGCCCAGGCCCGGCTCACGGGCTAGCCCAATTGGCAGGCCGACGGGCCAACTGGCGGACTTAAATTTCCTTGGGCAAAACTAAACCAAGGGAAAAATGAAGGGGTTTTGTGGGATTTTGGGCTAATAGGCGGGCCCGTTGGCGGGCTTTTGGGCGGGCTCATGGGCCGGGCCTACGAGGCGGGCCGAGTAAAAATTCATAGGCCCGAGCCCGCCCATTACAAACTACGGGCCGGGCTACCCCGCCCGTTTTACGGGCTCGGGATGGGTAAAAGCCCGGCGAGCTAGGTGGGCTTTGGGTGGGTCACGAGCCTTCGGACTAAATGATGACCCTTAGGTGACTGGATAACATGCAAGAACAAAAGAAGACTCCTATCAAACAGTACCGATCTCGAATTTCCATCATGGCTCCGAAACTGATGCAATTGGACAGTGTTAGAGTTGTTACACTAAATAGCCACACACCATTGGATAGAGTTATAATAATGTTCTATATCTTCTTTAATTTGATCAATCAACTAGCCCGTGGAAACATGAATATTATGGCCTATTTTAAACAAGAAACATAATAATAAAATTTAAAAAATAGGTGACATAACATTCCCTAATGTTATTCTAACTCACTTCGATTACCGGACTAGTAATGATTTGTTTCATCATTCATGAACATGTTTGTGAAGAAACTCCACACACTTAGTATGACAAAGATACAGAGAATGAGATTATTTACTCGTCCAAAACGTGTTACGTACTGTGACAGAAAGCAAAAAAGAAATTAAAGAAAAATTAATTTAAGGATTATGATGATTTAAATAGCAGGGCCACATTTATTTTTTGAACATTAAGTCCATAACAAGTCCATTCAACCCTGACAATAATTTCAGAAAATTACAGTACATTTTAATTATCAAGAAATCTAACATCTGCTAGATTGGATGTTAGATCTCATTGGGAAGGGTGAGGATAGAAATATAAAAACCATTCCTCAGAGAAACTTTTTGAGAGGGTACATTTGTCTTTTGAGTTTTGACTTGAAAATAGGGGTGCAAAAGAGCCGAGCCCATTCATTTACGAAACGATCATCGCTAAACGAGTCGAGCATATATATACAAATGAGTGAGCTTTAGAGTGTTGAGTTTAGCTCGTTTAATAAAACGAGCCTAAATTCGAGTTCGGCTCGGTTACTAAACGAGTTAAGCCTCCAGCTGCTAACGAACAGTTCGGTTCATTTGCAGCTCTACTACAATGGCACATTTTTCATTTGTGTCTTGTAGACGGCCAAAAGATTCCCCATGAATTCCATCTGAGAAAAAAGAAAGGAAAAAAAAATCCAAGTATAGAAACAAAGAAACATTGCACTAGAAAGCAAGTGCACATTAATGTCACATTACATAAAACAGTTTCTTGAAATGGCTTTGATACTTTATTTTATTAGGCAAAGCTCTCCTAAAACTACAAGAGACCCAGACAGAATCCAACCCCATACATGTGATTCCACCACAAGCTTTTCCATTATCCATTTATCATCATCCTATCCAATTTGCAACTCTAAAGACACCTTCCTCCATATCCTGCATTTCTAAATAATGCCTCCTTTATGTCCTCTGAACTTAAAATTGCCCTCTGCTCCAATTCCTGTCACCATAGTAAAAAAATTGATGCAAGGCAACGTTAGGGAGATAGACAGCAATATATTCTTCTCTACAACAAGCTTTAATAGAGCCGATCATAAGTCAATCTCGAGTAAATTGAACTTTTATACATGATCATAGCTTGAACGAGCCCGATAGCAGCTTGTTCAAAACTCAGTTTGATAGCTTAACGAGATTTGAAAAGTGTTCATGCCTGGTTTGCTCACGAAATTAACCAATCTCTAACAAGTTTTTTAACTAGTGAACACGAGCTCGAACTCAAGCAGATCTGCTCGTTTACCAGCCCAAATTTCAAGGACTAAAAAAAACAAATTACAACCAAAGCAATAGTTTGTACCTCGGAGCAAGTGGCCTGCATTGCAAACTCATTGAAACAGCTAATCACACATTGTTGAATCTCAAGGCCTAATGCTTCTAAAGTAGACACAGTTGATAGGAGCAATCCAGGTTTCCCAACACAAGATATCTCAATCCGGGTATCCATATTTCTCCTTTCCACATCAAACTGCCAAGGAAACTGCAATTTAGAAACGCAATACAAACTTGGTTTTTGCCAATCCCAAGGGTTTTTTTCACTCCTTAATTTGGACTCGATGGGAGAGTCCAAATCTAAATTGTCCATTGCTGCGATTAGTGGTTCAATTCATACCTGTGTATGGTCCAAATTTGGATTATTCCGTCCAATCCAAAATTTGGATGGGAGGGAATCCAAACCCATTTTGTAATGAGATTATTCAATTGAGTGCAGAGCATCATACCTTGGGTGAATTTCTAATTAGGACTTCATTAGGCTTCACATCCTTGAAAATGCTCATTAAGTTGAACTGATTTGAAGTATCCACTTCCTGGATTTCCTCTTGCAAATTGTTGATTCTGTCAAGGAGCTCTTTCATGTAATCTATTGTGTCTCCAAGTATAGATGTCCTGTCCATCTGTCAATGTAATTCATTTAGTAAAATGAACTCAGTCTCAATAAAAAATTTTTTTTGACAAGAGGCAATATCATTTCATATCAATGCCCAAAGGATTATAGATTTCATCACAAATCCAGGAGTAAACTTAAACAATCAAAATCTAGACGCGAGCACATGCATAAATTAGCAGGCTCAATGGCACCATCTACCAAAGTAGGCCAACAACTAGGTCGCTACGTGTAGAACATTATCTTCGAAATGAAAGTAGAAATCCCAAGGGAAAATAGCTCAAACGCGAAGTAAACACAAGATGAAATCTACCATGGATATGCTACATATAAAGCCAATCGCCAGCGGGCAAAAAACGCCGGCGAGCAAAACGCCGACGGATGAATCCACACTAACACAAGTAACTTGACGCCACTTCAGTGCAAGCCCTGCTGTCACGTCAGGCTCTAGCACACGGGAAAGAAGCCGTCGACAAGCCGACGAACCCACGTGACCACAACGAGGCATTGGATACCACTTGCGAAAAAAACCAAACACAAACCAAAACCAAACAAACTTATTTTCCCACCACCATCACCGACGGATCTGGGGAAACCTGACCAGTATAGTCACCGGACTGGGAAAACCGATTGGGAGACAGTCGGAAAAAAATAGCCAAAAAACCTCAACTTCCCGAAACATCAACTCCCTTTATTCTATTATTAGCCATACTGTCGGCCACCCCTTGCTGCCTCCACTACAATCTGAACCATAAACGCTAGAAAACACCTCAGATGGGGACTGCCAAGGGAAACCAGACCATCGGGTCAAGATAACACACACGTGGAAATGCAAATAAAAAGGGGGAAGAACAGAAGAGGGAACACGACGGAGGGTAGATCTTGGAGATGAGGTATATGAATTTGAATGACTTTTGTCATTCAGCATTGAACTATCTCCTTAATGATGCAATTCTCCGTCTTTCTAAAACTACCAATAGTTTTCTTCTAAAACCGTTAGGTAGGGAATATGATTATAGTTCTCGAAACTATGTATTTTGACAAGACATCCTTTTTTTGAGAAGCAATCTTGAATGAATCCATAATACTTGTGGATATTCAACGAAACTTGCCAGCTAGATTTTTTTTGCCAAAGTGCTTAGCGCGAAAATTCCAATTCAAAAAAAGTTTCCTTAAAAAAATGGTCGTGGGTTACCCCGAAACATCGGTCATATTTCATTGATTTCATTCTGGATATATGTCACCATAAACCAATGGAAAAGGAGAAAAAACAATGTTTATTCTCCTTAGAAGGAATCGTTGATTTTGTTGTCTCAATGTTGGGCAATAATCCAATAGTATATACAATCGAAAATCCTACTGGTTTGGAGAAGTCAAAACTTCATATTGGACAAGTCAACGATATTTGTGGACCCTATTCATATGAAATAGTGTCTTGTCATGATATATTTCTTCCCTTTAAGACACACACATGCCACGCGAGTGGGGCCGTTTTGCTTTATCGCATAATCTTGTTGGATCCTACAACAAAAGACCGTTACAGTGAGGCGATCGCAATTTGCCACATAGATACTTCTGCCTGGGATACTCAGCATGTTGCTTTCACGGAGCTTGACACCACTCTCGGAAATTATAAGATTTGCCATTGTCTTTACCCAGGCGATTTAGTCTGGGTTGCTGGCACTACTTCCGATGGAGCACATTAAATGTTTAGAGCTGTCTAGAGCATTGCATGGTGAGAAAATAAAGAAGTTGTCCTAGAAATGAAGTTCATAATCCTTCTTCTTGCTTTCCTTCCACTACTCTTATCGTCATCATCACTCCTCTTGTCCAAAATATTTAGCTATGGGTAGGGTTGCAAATGAACTGAGCAGCTCGCGAACTCGGCTCATTAATGCTTGGCTCGGCTCCTTTAAGCTCGAGTTTTTGGACTTGTTTAGTAAACGAATTGAGTGGAGCTCGGCTCGTTCAAAAAAAGATCGGCTCGTTAAGGAAGGCTTGGCTTGATTAAAGAGGATCGTTTAGTAGATGACTAAGCTCGACTGGTTAAGGACTTGACTTGTTAAGGCTCGACCCAAGCTCGAACTCGACAAAGCTCGACTCAGGCTCGTTTGCAGCCCTAGCTATGGGGATGCTGAAAATGATTCAATTGTCTCATCAATCAGTACTAGGTTTCCAAAATCCTACGAGATCCTCCTACAGAGTAGCGTCCTCGCTATCTAAAATAAGGTATAGAAATTTGAATGGCTTTTGTCATTCAGCATTGAACCATGTCCTTAGTGATGCCATTCTCCGTCAACAAAATTCAACGTTCAACCATGAAATTTCCTAATCACCAAGTCTTTATTTTCTCACCACTCGGTGCTCTAGACATTCAATGTGCTCCACCGGAAGTAGTGCCAGCAACACAGACTAAATTGCATGGGTAAAGCCAATGGCAATGTGACACCCCGCTTTCATGGTTTATAAGAAAAGATCCCTCCTACTTGTACAAGGCCTTTTAAAGCCGTGAGGGCGGGCCAAAGCGCATAGGAACTTCACAGTTAAGCGTGCTCATCCTGGAGCAATCCAAGGATGGGTGACCCCATTGGGAAGTCTATGGGCTTTGGGCGTCCAAAGCGGACAATATTGTACAAAGATGGAGCAGGGTCGTTACAGGCAAATCTCAGAATTTCTGGGAGTGGTGTTAACCATCGCGAAAGTAACATGCTAAGGATCCGGGTAGAAGTATCTCTGTGACAAATTACAATCGCATCAGTGTAACAGTCTTTTGATGCAGGATCCAACAAGATTGCGCGATGAAGCACAATGGCCCCACTCGAAGAGAAGAAATATATCATGACAAGACACTATTTCATATGGATAGGGTTCATAAATATCACTGACTTATCCAAGTTGGAGCTTTGACTTCTCCAAACTAATAGGATATTCAGTTGTATAGACTATTGGATTATTGGCAAACATTGAGACAGCAAAATTAATGATTCTTTCTAAGGAGTATAAATATTATTTTTTCCATTTTTCTATTGGTTTATGGTGACATATATCCAGAATAAAGTCAATAAAATATTGCTCAAAATATTGACCGATGTTTCGGGGGTAACCCACGACCAAATTTTTATGGAAACATTTTTTGAATTGAATTTTTCGCGTAAGGCACTTTGGCATGAAAGATCTAGGCGGCAAGTTTCGTTGAATGTCCATAAGTACTATGGATTCATTCAACATTGCTTCTCGAAAAAATGATGTCTTGTCAAATTTTGTTTGAGATGATAGTTTCGAGAACTAAAATCATATTCCCTACCTAACGGTTTTAGAAGATCATGCATAGAAAAACTATTGGTAGTTTCAGAAAGACAGAGAATGACACATTAAGGATATAGTTCAATGTTGAATGACAAAAGTCATTCAAATTCCTATACCTCATCTCTTAGACCTACCCTCCTTCGTGTTCTCTCTCCCAATGTTCCCCCTTTTCATTTGTGTTTTTTATGCCTGCGTATTCTGGACCCGATGGTCTAGTCTCCCATGGCAGTTCCCGTCTAAGGTGTTTTTCGATGTCTACGATTCAGATCGGAGGCATGCATATTCTAGACATGATGGTTTGGTCTCCCGTGGCAGTTCCCGTCTGAGGTGTTTTTCAGTGTCTACATTTTAGATCGGAGTAGTGGAGGCAACGAGCGGTGGTCCGGTGAACGGTAGCCGACGGTATGACTAATAAAGGGAGCCATGGTTTCGGAGAGTTTGAGTTGTTTTGGCTTTTTTTTTTCCGCCTTTCTCCGGTTGGTTTTTTCATTCCGGTGATCGTATTGGTCTAGTTTTCCGGACCCATCGGTGATTGTGGACCAGTCTGGCTTTGGGAAGTTGAGTTGTTCAAGTTTGGTTTGTTTGCGTAATAAACAATTCTGTAACGCGCCCAGGGGTGTAGTGTAGTTGGTCAAAAATGGGGCCGCTTAGTTGAGGTTGAAACATACCAAGACTGGGCACTAAGGTTCGATTCTTGGCAGCTGCCAGGAACGGAGGGAAAGGGCGGCACGTGCCTCCACTTGAAACTAAAATAATTTTGTTATATTTTTGTATATTTAGTATAATTATGAAATTAAGTGTGCTACTACACATACACATTTGCATATATCTCAAAAATATACATATATATTTAGTTTTGTGTTTCAATTTCGTTATATGGGGCATTTATACTTGTTGGTTTTCGAATTATTTGTCTATTTGGATCATTTTTTTTTCTTAATTGTACGTATTTTTAACCGTCTAAGAGCAATATTTTAAAATAATATCATTAATAAAACTATATTAATCATTCTAAAACTTGTCAATGTTTATGTAAAACATATTCTCAAATTTTATCTAAGATTTTATACTCATTTTTACATAATTTAAGGGAAAGTATGTGTTATAAATTTTTGTAATTTGTAATGCATCCCTTAATTGTATACGATCTTATTGTGGTTAACTAGAAAAATAATTTTTTGTCACAAAGTGCTCCCACTAAACAACATTTCTGAATGTGTCCCTGGCAGCTGCATACTCTGAATTTAATCGGTGCACGGTGTGCGAGGCCACTGCGTGCAGCAAAACCAAGGGATATTCTCCCAAAGGTTTATCCTCAGGAAGAGTATATCTTGGGGATAAGCCTTCTTTTTTTTTAACACAAGCTCAAACTTGAACAGATTTGTTCGTTTACCGGCCCAAATTTCAAGGACTAAGGCCCCATTTGATAACAGTGATAGATGGATGAAATTCATAAGGAGATAGGATTAGGATTGAGATTGGTAATGAGAAGAGATTGGTAATGAGATGGGATTGATAATGAGTATGTTTGTTTGGGATGGAATTAGATGATAGGATTGTTAATAACTTAATATCATGTTTGTTGAACATAGGATATGATTGGATTGATAGTAATTAAAAGATGTGATTGATAATGAGTATGTTTGTTTGGGATGAGATTAGATGATGGGATTGTTAATATCATGTTTGTTAATTCCATTTTTGCCCTTATGCAAAATTGAAGAATAACATATGATTAAAAAATTAAGTGATCAAATTTTCAATCTGTTTGAATCAGTGCGAAGATATTATTATTCTGATCATATTATTCTAAAGGGTCACAATTAAATTTTGTCTTTCGGGCTCTCATAATTAAGTTTTTGCTCTTTATTTAGAACCCTATAGAGCAGAAACGTAATTATGAGAGTCCTACTATGAAGCACCGACACTTTAGAGGTCGAGGTATCGCAATGTCGAACACGGGGACACCACGGGGATACGTACGGGACACGCCACGTGGTGTGTCCCATAATTTAATTTGAATTTTTCATGGGGACACCACTGGGACACGGCGGGGGTCAAACTGTAATTTTTTAAAAAAATTAGGGGCCAAATTGTAATTTTAAAAAAAATTGGGGGTCAAACTGTAATTTTTTTAAAAAAATTTGGGGCCAAATTATAATTTTTTAAAATTCTTGGGTGCTAAAGAATAATTATTTATATATATATACACACACACACGTGGCGTGTCCTCCACCGTGTCTGTGTCCCCATTTTTTTAGAATTCTCGTATCCCGGTGTCGATTTCAGTGTCCGTGTCGATATCGATGTCCGTGTCGGTGCATCATAGGAGTCCTAGAGACAAAATTTGATTAGAATAATAATATCTTCGAATCGGTTCAAACGAATTGAAAATTGGAACACTGACAATAAAAATCAAAACTTTAGATAGACAAAACCAAAAAATTAAAAACTGTTGAAAAGGCTAAAATAACTAATGCACTAAGCTAATAGTTATAATAAGATTTATTTTTTATTCTAAGAAAAATCGGAATGTAGTAAAGAAAATTTTGTTGGCAAAAAAACTGTTTGTTAACTAGGATATTTAGTTTGGGTATTAAGTTTGAACTGGGCAAATTGGTCTTCTTGGATCACTCCACTTGGGATTGGCTTACCAATACTATGTCGATGGGGTATTACCAGTCCCCCCTATTGGCCGGATTACTAATACCTTTGGATTAGTAATCCAAACTCATTTTTGTAATCAAACAAGTTATTAGGGATACTTTGGGATTGGTAGTCCAATCCCAAAGTCTTAGAGGGTTAACAAACGGGGCCTAACAGGAAGGGGCAGGTGGAGAGGAGCGCTAGCCCCCACCCCAAGAGCAAACCCTAGCCGCTGGAAAAAGGGTGTACGGTGAAGGATGAGAAAAGTTAGAGAGAGAAGTTGAACCTTTCAGAAAATTTTTTTCCCTCGGTCTCCATAATGAAGTACCTGAATTTCAAATTTTTTTATGAGTACCTCAATTTCAACTTTTCTCCATACATTTCTTTAGTTAGCGGATATTGATCAAGCTTGTTTTACATTTGAGTTCGGGCGAGAGATTGAACCCCATTTGAGAGAACTGAAAACGGTGAACAAGTGTTTTCTTCAAGTTCTTGAATCCATACCATATTCTTCAGTAATCAAAAACCAATTTCACCAACTGCAACTTTGGCGTGGTTACACTGTGTAAACTGAAGCTCTATTTCACACAAGCTTAAAATTTCTTTTGGGGTGGTGACCCTAAAGATTTTGCACTTGGGGGGGCATTTTGCACAACATCCATATTTTTCACTTAAAAAATAGTACTACTCCTAGTCTCCTACGATACAAAAACCAGAAGCAATAAAGGAAGTGTCATAGTAACTTATTATTTGATTTTCAAGAAGTGTCAGAACTTAGATTCCGACATATAAGAAAAACAAAACGAAAACTGCGAAAAGCTAAAAAGAAACTTCTTTCATTTTCATTTTCCTTATAAATCGCTCCATAAATCTATAATCCAAACACATCTTTAGACGTTAGGGTTTGAGAGGAAACTGAGAAAAAAAAAATTACTAAGAAAACAGAGAATTAAGCGCGGAATTTCCTTTTCCTTTCTTTACCTCAATTTTCAAACAAGGCGTATAATGTGGTATACTTTAATTTTGGCTTGTATTATTACCTTGCTTATTTTTGGAACAACTGACCGGAGCATAGATAGCCGGTCATTCAGCCGCTTCCTCCGCCGCCTCTCCGCCATTAGATTCTTCGACGGCTGCCCATCCACCTTCTTCACTCTGTTCTTCCTCTCTGCTCCGAAAACCGGCACTTCGCTCGACTGGATTCGCTCCAATTTGCAATTATTAGGACTCTGAAACTCCAACGTCATTTGGACTCCATTTCCCATTTGGGGCTTCTCCTCGTTCTCCACCATGGACATTGAGCAGTCATCTGGGGTGGGAAACGGCGGCGTATCGGTGACCCCTGGAGCAGAGAACTGAAAAGGGTCTCCTCCAAATGGGAAGTAGAACTCGTTGATTGAGCTGTTTAGGCTTTGATCGAGTGGTTCGAGAGGGAAATTTGAAGAAGGTACATGAAATGTGCTCTCATCAAAACCACCAAAACTCCATTTATTAGTGTCGAAATCACTCATTTCAATTGGTATGGTTGTTGCTACTAACTCCTCCAAGAAACCATGCCCATCATATTCCATCTCTCTCCCTCCCTCTCTCTCTGTCATCTAAGAACTTGCCTTGTTTAAGTTTAGCTGGACCAAGTGGAAATATTATATAGGGAGAAAACCCGTAATTTTTTTTTTTTTTGGTAATAAAGGGTGTTTCTGGCTAGTTTCTGCTTATCTCAGGGCTAATCATTACCGGCTACAGTCCCTCACACAGCCTTTTCACTTAAGTTAGGGTGAAGTGACCTCAAAAATTATTACTAAAGAAAATTGAATATGTGACGTAAAGGCTTGCTTCCTTGTAGGCTTGACAATTGAAACATACCAACTCTTCTAGAGCTGGTTCATACAAGGCTTTTGCCCGGACCTAAATTAGACTCGCTAATGGACGGTGAGATGATTATTCAAGATTTAATCATGATTAGCATAAGTTTGTCAAAAGCATCCTAAGCTATGAATTGTATTTTTGTGGGGATAAAAAGCAGGGAGATGAGTATAGATTAAGAACGCATTTACATTATTGGGTGTTAATTAGTGCCTAGAGAGCCTTAGACTCGAATCGAATCTGCTTTTTTCTTCTCCTGTCTATCTCTGTCTAGGTGATTTCATGTCTTTTTCACCGAAATCTGATAAAAGTATTATTTTAGTAATTTTGCAACTCTGAAAATGTGGAACCACATTTCTGTCTCATCTCATAGACCATGTCAGGTTCTTTGCATTCACAACAAAAAGTGAATATTTTGTGAGTTGATTTCAAACTACCCTTTTTTATAATCTACGTTTCGTTTTTTTTTTTTTTTTTCTTCTTTATTTACGCGAAATTACAAGGTTGCTCTTTTCTCCGTACACTTTTTTAACACATTCGAAATATTGTAATTTCATGAGGACAAAGACAAAGAAGATTGTGTGAGTGAATTATAAAAAGAAAAGTGTAGAAATTATTTCCTAAACTTTTGAAGAATGAACCCAAGATGACTAGGTGAGCGTGAGAAAGCGAATAAGTGTTTCCGTTCAGTTGTCAGGAATGTTGTGCAGGAAAGTTGTTCTCAAGAAAAGTGAAGTAAAGTAAAGTAAATGAATAAGAAATATATTTTCCTAAGAGTGTTCATTTGACAAAAGAATTTTGCAAGAATAATTAACGTTTAGTTGTTCATTTGTCAGGAAAAAAAAACTTTTGGAAAAATTTTGTGAGTGTTCACTCATTTTCCTTTTCCCGCGACGCAAAATCCTGTGTTTTTTGCAGGATCACTTTTGCAGGAAAGTAATTCCTGCAGGAAAATTTAAAAACATGTTTCCCACTACTTTCCTGCCAACTGAACACTACAAAAATCATGGGAAAGTTGATTTTCTCATCATTTCCTGTACTTTCCTGGCAACTGAACGGAGCCTATGAGGTTACATGTTTAAATTTTACGGGATTTGCTCGATTGTTTCCTTTTAAGCTTTGGATTTAGTCAAGGTGCACAAACTAATCCGATCATTTGGTTATTAAATTTAGGATCCTAAATTCTGAATGAAAACTTGAAAGATTGAATAACCAATTGAGTTATTTGTTTGCGTGGGCTACTCAAACAATTATTTTAACACTAAGGAGCTGTTTAGATTATTCGTGCAGGTCCCAAAGGCTCCACACAGTCTACGTTTTCGATATCCTCTATTTTAGTGCCCCTAGCATTAGCGTTTCTATATGAGTCCTTCTATGGGTACATCATTTGTGCATGTCGTTAAGTAAGACCAATTCGGGGTTCCACACAAATGATCGGAGCTGTTCAATTTGTTTCAAATATTTTTTACAGATTCCTATAAAAAAACTGCTCATTCTAATATCAATACGTGCTTGATCGATTTTTAACTCATCTCTTGTCAGAAAATTAAGCAAAGAATTGATCAAGCCTTTACTGATTTCCGACAAAGCTAATTTTTTACAAAATTTCTTTAAAATATGTTTTAACTAAATTGAGCGACTCCAATTATTTTTGTGGAACTCTGAAATGGATCTCACACCACGCGGTGAGTATTTGGTGTGTACCCATAGTTTATTGTTTACGTGGTGCCTCACACAGGATTTGATTAGCCAATAAATTTTTCAGTATTCAGTGTACAATTAACCTACATATTAACCGAATGATTACGATTTTTTTTTTTTGACAAGTCGAATGATTACGATTGATTAGATCAGATTTTGCAATACCTCGAAGGCCCTGTTCCAGAAACCTTCTTAAAAAATAAACAGCTTATTTCACATTTTCAAATTAAAAAATAATGTAAATAAAAAATAATTTTTAAAATTTTTTTTCCATCGTATAAAAGATCTCATCGAGATCTTTCAAATAAGATTCATATTGCATATTTTTAGATTTCAATAAGTCAATAATTTTTTGGCTTGATATTGCCTTCTTAAAAAATAAGGACCATAATTAACCAATTGGCCAGGACTAATTCAATTGATTAATTAGGAGGTTATAAGTTTGAATTTCTTCACCTGTATGTCGGTGTTCTTTTCTTAGAACATCCGTAGTGACATAACTAAAACTCAAATGTTGCTAGGACTAACAATATGTGTTAAAAAAAGTGTTCGCATTGGAATAAAAAAACTTAGCAACTAATTAAATTTTGGCTTTTTGATAATTAAAACTAGCCGCCTTTTGTCAATTAGAAAATTTAGTAGATCCCATATGTTCTCAATCAAAGTACACCTATCATTGCCAAAAAATCTTTTATTTCTTCGCATTTCTCTCTCTCTCTCTCTAAACAACGTTTTCAAAAAATTATTTCAAAGGTAGTTTTTTTTCAAAAACTATTTTTGTAAAACTTGTTTTTTAAACACTGTTTCTACACAACAAGTGTTTTTCTAAAAACTGTTTTTTTTATTTTAAAAAGAGTGTTTATGGGCTTCTCAACTGGCTCACCTTCGAGAGTCGCCACCCGGATTTTTGAGATGAATGATCCGAGAAATCGAGGGCTTGATTTGAAAAGAAATGCTTTTGATCTAGCGAAAGCGATGAGATTTTGAGTTCGAGAGCCACGTTACGAACATGGAAGATTTTGTTGAAAAAACACCTCGCTCGCTCGGTAAAATCGGTCTCTACTTAGCATTTTAAATGGGGGATTTAACATCATTTAAAAAAAACTTAATTTTGATTAAAACATGTACGGGAAAGGGATATGGGGTTTAATATATCACATTGACGTGCTTGTAGTGCGAGCTGTGCAGTATGAAATTGATGAACAATATACAGAAAGTGAAATAACACCGTTACAGCAGTCTACTAATATCATGTGAAACGTCGCACGGTGTAACTAAAACACCGTGCGGTGTACATGTCTACGCATTCCAGAATCAATTCGCTTTTACATGATAAAACAAACATAGATCCGCAAAATTGTTTTTTATATTTTTCGAATCTCTGAAAAGTGACTTACGAAACCCTTTTGTTCATCTTATCATGTAAAGCAATATTAAAAGTTTTTGGAAATGTTAAAAGATTTAATAAAGTAAAAACAAAAAAACTTTTAACATTTTTTTTTTGCTCGGTAGAAGACTTTTAACATGAAATTTGATTCTGGAATGTACTCGCACAGAAAAGTAATAAACAGACTAAACAGAATAATATAAGAAGGAATATGTACACAAAATAAAATAATACACGGTGTAATACACTACGTCGTGCGGTGTTATAAAACGCCGCACGATGTAGTGTATTACAGTGCAGAAATTTTTTTTTTTTTGTGCTTTTTGAATATAAAGCTTGTTTGAGACCCAAACTCAGTATAGAAAGACCGAGAAGGGTCTCGATCGGCTCCCCTCAAAGCTAAACGTGGTTTAGCCCAAGAAATTTGTTTATACCTTTTAATCGAAACATGGACGTGTTTGAAGATAGAAGAATAGAAGTTGATTTGGACTTGTTCGGCTCCGTTCAGTTGTCGAGAAAGTTGTGTGAGAAATTGGTTTCCAGGAAAAGTGAATTGAGGTGAAGTAAAAGAAAAAGAAAATTATTTTCCTGTGAGTGTTCATTTGACAAAAGAATTTTGCAAGAATAATTAAAGTTTAGTTGTTCATTTGTCAGGAAAAAGAAACTTTCGGAAAAATTTTGTGAGTGTTCACTCATTTTCCTTTTCCCGCGACGCAAAATTCTGTGTTTTTTGCAGGATCACTTTTGCAGGAAAGTAATTCCTGCAGGAAAACTTAAAAACATGTTTCCCACTATTTTCTTGCCAACTGAACACTACAAAAATAATGGGAAAGTTGATTTTCCCATCATTTCTTGTACTTTCCTAGCAACTGAACGGAGCCGAAATGCTTGAATAGGAATTGAAGGATGTGAGATTGTTTGGATGCTTTGAGGTGGAGGTCCTCCTAAGTCAGTAATTTACTGAACTTAAGAAGAGAAAAAGAATGGGGGATATTTTTAAAGAGAGAGAGAGTCTAGAAAATGGCAGAATAACTTTATTTTGAGTTGAAAGGGTGTTCTTCTCAATTAGAGGGGGGGTGTATTTACCGGCAAAAATATGTTTGGAGTGCACCCAAAAGCAAACAAATGTGAAAAACGTGCTCTGGCCAACCCATTTTTCAATTATTACATCTGCAGGGGTGACCGACAACTTTCTACAACTGTCAGAACTTTTCTCCAAAACGCCGTGCGACATAAAGAGAAATATCGTGCTGTATATTGAAGTCTCGTGCGGTGGAGTGATTTTTTTGAAATTTTCTGAAATGCCACGTGGCGTTTCTGAAATGCCGCGCGACGCTTTGAAACGCCACGCAGTATTTTGTGTCAGCACAACACACCAAACTTCACGGGGGCGCCCCGGACACTCCTGAACTCGGATTTGAGCACGGTTCGAAGCGTTGGAAAGCTTGTCGAGTCCTCTTTCTAACTCAATTGATTTTACTTAAAGATGTTTTATACATTGAAAGGTGTGCCCATTTTACCATCAGTGTGTCATAGAAAAAAGTTATTTTTGATTAAGCAAACGCATTTTTCTCTTTGCAATTGAATCGGGGGCCACCCTACATGTTTAGAAAAGGGATTTTCTTGAGATTTAGAGAAGGAATAATAAAGTAGCAACAATCCAAGCCTTGAAGGTATATTTTTCTTTATTTCATCATCGGAGAACTTAAAAATTATTCGGAGGCCCGAATTAAGGTGTCTATAGTGTTTTTCCAAAGAGAGTTGCTATATGTACCGACCATGGAGGAGGAAAATCGTACCGACGGCCGCCGGCAGGCCGTCTCCGGCCACCGGACGGCCGATCTGAGTCGTCCAAAAATTCTATAAAAAAAAACCGATAGGGCGTACGCGGGAATCAATGGTATCCGAGGTGTGTAGGGTGCTTGATCTAAGCATCCATTTTTCGTGTATTTACACGTATATACATATATACACAAAAAAGGGTGCTTAGATTAAGTACCCTACACACCTCGGATGTCATTGATTCCCGCGTCAGCCCCATCGGTTTTTTTTTTAGAATTTTTGGACGGCTCAGATCGGCCGTCCGGTGGCCGGAGACGGCCCGCCGGCGGCAGTCGGTACGGTTTCCCTCCCTCATGGTCGGTACTCATAGCTTTTCACTTTTCCAAAAACTATATTTACACAAACTTTTTTTTTCAAAAACTGTTTTTAAAAAAAATTTGTTTTTACACAATTATTTTTTAAAAAGCTTTTGTTTGAATAATGATTTCTTTTCAAAAAAATCTTAAAAAACAATTTCAAGACCCTTTTTTTTTTTTATCAAAAACTGTTTTCTTTTAAAAAACTTGTTTTTGAATAATGATTTCTTTTCAAAAAAAAATCTTAAAAAACAATTTCAAGACACTTTTTTTTTTCTAAAACTGTTATCTGTTTAAAAATAGTTTTTCTTCAAAAATGAAAACTTTTTTTTGAAATTTGATTTGGAAAAACTATTTTCAAAAACTTTTTGTTATTTTTTTAGTAAAATAAATTTATTAGTTCGAAAATTATTTTTAAAACATTATGTTCACAATTTTTAGTTTTTGGCAGTTTGAAAATGTGATATGGCAAGTTTTAGATATCCAATTTTAATTATGCTATTGTGAGCCTCTATATTGCTAACTTTAGTTATCTCTTAATTAAATAGATAACCAAAAGTTGATGTGATAATTTTTAGTTATCCAATTTTGGTTAGGCCACTATGGATACTCTTAGATAGATTTTTCCTCTCTTTCTTTGTTTTTTCCCTATAATGAGCTTATTTCTGTTATTGGTTAAGTTGTTGGTTTTAATTATCTTATGGACTTTCATAATTATTATAGTGTCCTGGATTTGTACTTTATACTTTATAATGTAAATGATCTCTTCTATTGATTGACAAAAATAAGTGACATAATTTAAAAAGTTCAACAATTGATTTTCTTTTTTGGTAGTGTTTTTTACACACTCTTTTTTTTTTTTTTATAACCTCACCTCAATTTTTATTTTCTTGTGAACTGAATTTACAATTTTGTCATTCCAAGTATGAAAGAATATAAAAATAAAAGTCTAATTTTGTAAATTTACATCATAAGAGAACAAAAAAAGTGTGTTTATGAGAAAAGAAAGTGTGAAAATCACAGCCCTAAATACTGAAAGTATTAAACGCAAGGACAAACAAAAATGAAATTCTATTAAATAAACAATGAATTTGTGAGGTGAAAAAAACAAAAAATGAATTTGTGAGGTGGTACCCAGTTGAATGCCTTCTACATTTCGGCGAAGCTCACAAATTTCAAAGGAGTCGATGGGCCCATTCGTTCCTTCTTCACTCTTCTTTCATTAGATTAATATATATGGAGAAGTAGATGGAGAATAATATTGACAATTTGGGAGTATTTGATTAGATTAGTGGCAATATTTAATCTTTTATTCCTCAGTTCCCGTAGTCAGGGTCTATTACTCTAGCACTTTCTCGTTCTCAGTAATCATTCACCTGGCAGAACTGTAGTAGCAATTATACAAACGGTGCAGTGGACAAAGAACATTTAAATGATTAAATTAACTGATGAATTGAATAAGCAAATTAACATCTATGACTCTACCTATATTATTTCTTATTTTGTCTATTTTGGCTTGTGCTGTATGTCTTATCTTGTAAAAAACGAATATAATGATCCCTATATTAATATTGTTTAAAGGATATATTTGGACATGAACCGGTCCATCAGAGTTGGCCATATTTCATACAGGCATCTTGTGCCTGCAGTCTTTTATTTTTATTTTTTTAACAGCGAATTTTTTTTATTAATCTTTGAAAGATTACATAGACTATTTGTGCCTGCAGTTAGTTACTTTCAAGAGCCTCGGATCCGTTTGTTGACGGGATTAATAGTTAAATGATTTTTTTTGAACCGGTGAACTTTTTTTATTTATCCTTTGAAAATAATTATAAAGACTAAAAGAAGCAAAAATAGGCAACAAGTATCCCTCCGAAACCCAAACCCTTGATTTACAAGAAGTCAGCCAAGGAGATTAAAACCCCAAAATGATTGTTATGTGTCATTCTATGAGATTAATTGTACTTTGTCCATTCCCGAAAAATTTGTCTATTTTCATTAATTATTTGAACCTCTCAAAACATTGTCCAGGTTTTTATACTTAATTTGTAATGTTCTCTCCGAATTTAAATTTTTTGTCTAATAGAAATAAGTGAGATTTATCAAGAAAGATTATTATTGCGTATAAAAAATGATATCAATTTAAAAATATAGATAATTTTCTAAGACGTTCAAATATTAAAAACTGATAATCTTTTAGGGACGGGGAGAGTATGATCAATACCATTCCCTAATGGTCTTATACTCCGTATATCTCACAAAGCATGGACCCAAAGTCTCATTTGTTAAGAAAGTCTTTAATAAACTACTATATTAGAGAACCGTAGGAACATGACCAAATATGACAGTTCTATCCTGATCAAATGGATCGGTTTAGCGGTTATGTCGGTTTTCTTGAACACATCTCCTAATAATAAGGAGATCTTTCTTTGAATTAACTACTACACATTCATACTCATAATATTAACGAATTGATTCAAATAAGATCAAGATCGACCCAAACTGCAAGTGACAATCCAATGGTAAATCTTTTTGGCTCTTCAAAAAACGTAAAACCGTAACTCTTTTTAAATGGAAGATAGAAATTACGACAATGTACTTTTTTAAAATAAAGATAGAAATTCGATTTCAGTTTGAGTTTCATGAGCCTTTCTCAAAGAGTGACATCAATAATTATACAATAATGTTAAGGACATATTAATTTGTCACTTTGTCAAGCTTATAAAATAGATCATCTATCTTTCTTACAAATAAATGTCGTGAGCGAATGTCGATGGCTACATGAACAAATTAAATACCCATGTGCAGTACTAAAATGGTTTATTTAAATTTGCAATAAAAGTTTAGCCGCTGTATGTGTCGACCAAATGTGCTGTGTTTTTTCAGAAATCGATACTCGTTTGAAGTTAATTTTGTGCATGGATGATCTACTTTAAGAATCTCTCTCTCTCTCTCTCTCTCTCTCTCTCAATTCTAACCATCACATCTCTCTCTCTCTCTCTCTCTCTCTCTCTCTCTCTCTCTCTCTCTCTCTCAATTCTAACCATCACAACTCTCTCTCTCTCTCTCTCAATTCTAACCATCACAAATCTCTTTCTTTTCCGAGTTGTGCTAGATGCATAAATAATGGAGTACATATATACTCCATGCACAGATCATTTTGGAATCCGTTTTGGGTTTTACAAATATAATCGGAGCCGTTCATTTTGTTTAAAATATTTTTGTTTAGGATCCATGTAAAAAATAAGTTCTACCAGATACCAGTAAGAGTCTTTACAAAACATCCAACTTTGACCTAGATTTTGGCTTGAATTTTGGGAAAAAGTTGGATATTTCGTAAAAACCCCTATCGGTATCCAGTTGAAATGATTTTTTACAAGGGCACTAAAAAAAATATTTTAAACAACATGAGTGGCTCGAATCATATTTGTGGGACCCGAAACGTGTCCTAAAATGATTTGTGCATGGAGTATGGACTCCATTATCTGTGCAATTAGCATTAGTGTTCTTTTCCCTTCCCCTCCCCCTAGGGTTTTACACCATTGTATAGCGATGGGAGGAGAAGGTTATCATACTAGTTCTAAACATTTTCTTCTATAATTTAGTAACTGTTTTGTTTTTCTCTCTTCTCTTGAGAATTGTCATTTGACCTGTGTGAGTTTTGTTTCTTGTTTTCTCGAGAGTAGTTAGTTTTGTCTTTAAATGAATATTTCGCCTAAGATCGAGTTCTTTCATATAATGTTTATTCTTGTCAATAGTGCTCCTATCTTATATGGGGTCTTTAGCCAGGCAACTCATTGTGACTTTTCAGAACTGTAGTTTTGAGGGTTCACTGGTGCGTTTCTACTTGATCAGAGTTAATCTAATCCTCTGGGGACTTAATTTTCTTTTGTCTTTGACTAATACTTTATTTCTTTTGAGACTGTTAGAAAGATATGAATCTTTGACAGAATATGCGTCAGGTGAGAGATGTTTGGGATGAAAGACATAAATTGCCTCGTACTTTTTTCGTTTTGCTTTATTTGATAATTAATTTGACTTTGTTCAAAATTTTTGTAATGGACTTTGTTATGCATGTGTCCGCTGGGCTGTAAAGGAAAGTCCGCCCACAATATCAACGGAAACTCCGCCCACAATATCAACGCCAAACCGCTACTCTCTCTCTCTCTCTCTCTCTCTCTCTCTCTCTCTCTCTCTCTGACGAAGTCGTGTTTGTCGTCCAGTGTGTGTTTGTTTGCTATCTAATGGACAGACGTGCAATTATACATGCACAAAAACACAAACACGTACTATTGCTAGAAGCCTTTTCTGCTAATCAAAAGAGGACAGTGATGAGCCCATTGACTGTCTTCTTGCCCTTTTTCAAGGGCAACTCTACAAAATTCATGTTCTCTCATTACCTGTATATATCCATGCATGCTACCTGTTAACAAGATTTTGGGATGGTGTTGCGCACATCCGAATCGTATGTCTCATTAATTAATAGTCTGGATTTCTCAGTATTGTGCGTAATCTCAAATGTACCCCAGTCCGTGTTTACAAAAGGATGAAGGGCTTGATTGTCAATTGGACTATTAATTAAGGTGGACAGACTAGTTGTTTGGACTAGTTAATCCAATAGGCCAAGCATTTACCGCTGGACAATTTAAGGCCACTCCAATCATGTATGGGTGGTTAAGAGGTCACGGGTTTCAGTCATGCTAGCAACGCGCCTTTTCGAACTTGATTCTCATGCGAAGCCCATTGTCGTCCACTAGCTAGCCCTACGGTCACGCCCAGAGAATGGTTACAACTTACAATACACGGTCGCCCCCTCTTCCACTTTTTTGGCTTAGCAAAAAAGTAGTACCCCTTCACCAATTCTTCGATCGAGAGAGAGTGAGTCGATGGTGGTGATTTTTGTTTTTGGCGTGGAAGACAGGTACGAGAAATTGGGACAAAAGTATTTGGTTGGTCAAATTTTACAACTTGGATGGGGTGGATTAATGAATTAGGGACATAGTTTTGGGGACCAATTGTAGTTATACAGTTGGTAAAGAGGGATTCCAGTTTTTGGTCCCTAGTACTCTTTCCCCAACCAAACTTAGGAATTAAAAGGAACCTTGAAGGGTAAATAAGTAATTTACTTTTCATCATCTGTCCAATTTTATCTTCCTATACAAATTATTAAATTACCAACAAAACAAGGTATATATATGACAATCCCCCTTTCTACAATATGCATGATTTTCCTAATAAATCACCACATGAAAAAAAAAAAAAACAAAATTATCGTTCATGTAACTATTACGATCCAATCAATATGTTTTTTTGGTATACAAGATAAATCTCAACTTGGTAGGAAAAAAAAAAAGCGCACCGTTTGTATTGTTATGTTGGACCCGAAATGAGACTCATATATATTAAAGAAAGATCACAACAACCTCCCCCGGTTCAGTAAATCAGCCTAGCATTCATTTCATTAAAAAGAGAAGATAGACTGTATGGATATATGATCATGGTAATTTCCTCCACCTCCTCCTATAATTTTCATTATTGTGGCTTCTAGTTTTTTTTTGTTTAACTAGTTTATTCTGCGTCAGTACTACTGTTAAGATGCTATTGTCCAGTCACTAGCTAGTACTCTCTTTTTTTTCTTCCCAAGAAACCAAGGAAACCCTAGAAACACCATCGGATTCAACACAATCACAGTATGGAGACTTTAATCGAATTGGATGATCGAGTAAATGGAAAGGAATCTATTGGGATTGATGTATTGAAATGGTACGAGCCACACATGCACTCTCAAGTGATCATCTATGACAGTACTCCTCCTCCTCCTCATTTGAGGTTATATATATATAATATAAAATACTCCAACTCAACTCAACTAGTCAGTACTGTTACTGTTAAGAATATGCTCCACGTACGAAGCCAATTAAGAATCCAATAAACTAGCTATAGAAGAGATAACGATCGATGAAGAAAGATGTGCATGTTGTAGTCCAGTTTCATCCATTTGGATTTCGAATTCGACTAGCGCTTTGGGACCCGCGCAGGAATTGAAATTTGGATGGTCCAACAATAAAAAGAATTGTAACTTAATTATAAAAACGATAAAATCTCTCTCTCTCTCTCTCTCTCTCTCTCTCCTCACCAAACCCTAGCCAGCGTAGCCGCCGCCCCCTCCTCCCTCCTTTCCCTCCTCGGCCCCTAGGGTTTTAAATCCTTGTGCGGCGGCAGGAAAGGAGGGGTTTCTCCCCCTCGCGGGTTATACCTCCCTCTCCCGATCCTAGATCTGGGAGTTTTTTCTCTTTTCCTCCATCACCCCCCATCCTCCTCCTCCCCATACCACCAGAACCAACCGCCTCTCTCGCCGTTATGGTTCCTGGAGGTTGTTCGTTGTGTGGCTTATGGTTACCGAAAGTGGGTTTTGGGGTCGAGGTCGCTGAGGTCTTGACAAAGACTGAGCCTTGGCCTCAAGATAGTCTGTGATGGTGCGATTCGTCCTTAACTCGGTGCGGCCCAGCAGACTACTCGATTGACTTGTTACCAGTTATTGACTGGTTGTTTTCTTTTTTTCTTTTCAGATGGTAGCTTTCTGCCTCCGTTTGGAGGATTGTTTTTGTTTTGTTGGACCTCCGGGGGGAGTTTATTGTTCTTTGGTTTGTCCTACCCTTGTGCAGGCTTCTCTTCCCTGACGCGGGACTTTCTCATTCCTCTGGGGATGTGGGGATATTCCGGTAATCACCGCTAATTTCATCTATTAGTTCGAATTGGTCTTGAGTATTTTGATGTGATGACAGTGAGTTTTCAAAGTGGTGGTAGCAAGTTGGTGCTTCGTGCAAGTTGTGGATGCAAGTGCCGTTACCATTGTGTCGATATTTTTCGTGCAGATGGAATTCTACTACGAGAATAAGTTATGTCTGGACAGCCCCCTATCCGGTTGATCCAGAAAAAACTTTTTCTCTTCTACTAAACAGTTTGTGTCAAGGGCGCACTCAATACGTTTTCCTTTTTTCTTCTTCTCCACATCCGTCAAGGTTTAGAGACCCTTAATTTTGAGGGATTTTTCTTATTGTTTGGTAAAACCTACTTAAGAGTCTCAAAACTTTAGATAATCTTTTTCATACCCAAAGTTTATCTATTCTTGATTAATTTATGTTTTTTGGTTTGATAAATTGCTCATCATCTTCACTTGCAGAAAGGGTAGGTCCCACAGGCTGGGAACGCGTATGTTATAGTATATGCAGCACACTCGATAAAGACTTGATTAGTATTTGTTCCTACATTTGACAGGATGAAAACTAAATAAATCGATCAAATCCAACTCCAATCAGTTGTGTATATATATATATATATAGTAGTATCGATTAGTCTATTGAGTAACTAGAATACCGTCATCAATATTATAGCTGTATACCCTATTGCCTATTTCAAAAGGTATAACACTACTACAAAAATAAAACTATTGCTAAAAATAATACAAATTGTCGTAAAAGCCTTGGTTGAGCGGGTGTTCGATTGTTCAAAAACTCGTCGGGCGGGTGAACATGTATGATTTTAAATTTTTTGAGAACAAAACTACTATAGTTCTAATTATGAAAATTTCAAACATCAGTAGGTGGCCGCCCGGGTTCATCCGATCTTCCTTCCATCCATGCTATATTGAATTGATATCCGTTGTTGCTGAGTAATATGAATGAAATATGTGCTCTGCTAATTAATGCCATCCACGTGGTTAATCAAGAATAAATTAAATTATACTCATCAAAGAGAGAGCAATCAGTAAATTAAGGTCCCATTTCGCTAACTAAAATAATTAAGTATTTATTTTTGAATTAAAGATAATGTATTATGAGAGAATGATATGTCTCGTAAAATAAGAATAATTACTTAAAAATAAGAACATAAGCGGAATGGGACCTAAGACAATGATTGTGTGAACGTTGTCAAAAGATAACATTGTGAGTGAGGAAATGGTGTGGGATGTGATGCGTTGATATTTAAAACGCGCGAGATTCACAAGGTGAACGCATCTAATTATAGAAGAAAAAAACACAGATGAGGAATGATAGAAGTAATAATTTCACGAACGTCGTTTTTTTACTTTTGCCAGACAATAGGTTGTTAAGAGTTACTTATTAGTAATTACAATAGAAATCGAACATCTCCTTCCTGAAGACTCGAACTCAGGACTTTTAATAATCTGGTATCCTAACTTTTACATCAGCAGATTATGGACTGTTCCAAAATCATATTAAACGATGCGCAATACGCTTGATTTTTGGTATAGTTGATGTTCTCAACGAGCATAACAAAATGAACGGTCTCGTTCATTGAAGTGAGATCGCAAATTTTTTTTTACACGCTAGAATTGGAGAGATTGTTCTCTCCAATGATTGGCCAATGGTTTTCTCTCCTGCCGTGTGGTATATAAAAAACCAGTTCATGGTTTGTATCAAATAATTGAAGTTTTTTTTTGGGTAAGTAGCAAATAATTGAAGTTGAGCTCGTAATCTGCATAATCAGCTGTCCGGCAGATGATCTTGAGTCTTTATTAATTAGCTAGAGAGGATTATGGGGGTGTTTGGTTAGCTCATTTTCACAGTTTCATTATTACACATCTTCACATTTTGATTATTTGGTTCCTCATTTTGCAAATATGTTTTGGAGAACACATTTTCCAAGCTCTTTCTCATTTTCGGATTTAATTTTTTCATTTTAAGTGTTTGGTTCCTCTCTCTCTCTCTCTCTCTCTCTCTCTCCAAGTTTTGGCAAAATGGCTTTGCCCATTTTGCTTATCTAGAGCAAAAGTCAAAAAGTGCTCTGGAGGTGTTTTTTCCATTTTCACGTTTCTCATTTTACATTTTGCACATATTCATCCAAATACTATGTAAAGCCCAGTTTCTAAAATGCAGTTATGTGACTCTAATTAGGTAACTGTACATATTATTTGTAGGCTAAAAAGAAATATGATTAAGGTCAAGTAGATATTTCTAGTCTATGTTTTTGAGGCACGAGAATAGCACGATATAATTTACGAAGTTCAGTACTTCTCTTTAGAAATCGAACAGTACCATAATGATCTACGCATTTTCATTTGTCTATGCCTAATTTTTCATATTTTTCGGAGATCGAAACGCAAACACAATTGATCGAGTCGGAGTGATGTTCATCCAAATTACTACTGTGGTACCTCATTGCAGATTAAGGGATGACCATGCCATTCCTTGGCTATTAAGCTGCCATGTGTGTACACCTGCCAACAAATTAAGGAAGAGGAGGAGGTGTGAGTAATAGGTATAGCTAATAAAAAGACAAAAAACAAAATAAAGAAAACAAAGCTTAGTCGAGAGGCTTCGTACAATAGAAAGGAAAAAGAAAGAAGAAACAGCAAGAAGAGAAAAGAAGTAGTAGTTAAAGCTACTGTGATGTGTGTGGGTGTGCATGAATTCGTTTAGTGTGTGCGGTTGAACCAAAAAGGAAGGAAACAGTAGACACACACACACACACACATATATATATATGCGTAATTAGGTACTACATGTGATGTTAACTGTGTACGTATATATTAATAGATGGATACCAGGTTAGTTCCTAATTAGATGTTAGTTTTTTGTAACACTAAACAATCAGATTGTGGGAAACCCTAAACAATCAAAGTTCTAATAGGTTACTACTGCTATGATCAAATATTTACACATGTAAAGAGATTAGTTTATATAGTTCTTCGATTAAATTGGTTAGGAATATCACAGCCGCATCGACCCCGAACCAATTCTAAGCCTATATGGGCCAACTCAAGATCGAGAAGGCCTATAATATTTCGATTTCATCAAAGACTGGATTATGACATGAAGTAATTGACAAATAGGTCGGTTCAAGGAGTGAGTACCAGAAAGATCAAGTCTTTAGCTTTGCTCTTGAGAAGTCAAAGGTGAGATACTCTACCTAGCTTAGTTATGTTGCTTTTTCAAGCAAATTATGTTATGTGTTTCATGTGCCCATAGCTAAGATACGTATATAGGTTATCAAGAAAGCATAATTTGGTGAGATGATGTTTATCTCTCATTTTATACCATGGAAATATGCTATGAACTCTTTATTCAAAGATGATATGAGAGTGATTGTGTTTAAAAGGAATGATTCTATGAATACCTTGCCATCTAAAGATGAAGATGCTATGATATTATGGCTCTATGAACACCTTGTCATCTAAAGGTGAAGTTGATGTATCCAGACAGCGGTGTCCCAGGTCAGGGGGACGAATTTTAAAGATATCATGACCAACGAAGGTCACTTTATATTGTAAAGTTTTTAAATCTTCAAGGTTTTGACGGTATTTTTATCTCAATTATGTATCCGCACTTTTAAATTTTTATAGTCTTTGCATCTCTTGGATTGAGTAATGAGGCCTCAGGTGGAGATTAGATCTACTGGCTGGTCACAATAATCCTATCATTTTAACAACTTTTGGGATAGGGTCGTGACACACTATCAGATTGAAAATTCATTATGATCAAAATCCAAAAATTCAAAAAGCTAAAATTTAGTCTTTCAAGCACTCTACCAGATTCAAACTACATTATGATCAAAAAGCCAAAAATGAAAATTTTCAAAAAAAAGCCCCTAAACTTTCAGAAACTTTACAAAAAAATATATTGACTTTAATTAATGAAAAAAGACACCTAAACTTACAATTCCGTTAAAACAAAAAGCCCTCGCTGTCTAATTCCATCAATTTGTAACGGATGGAGTTAACGGAAGGCATAAACCTCCCCTTTTTTTTTTACTTTTTACTTTTAAAATTTACTTTTAACTATTTCTTTTTTTAGTACTAGTAAATAATTAGGCAATAAATTCTTTTTTTCTTACTATTTATCAAAAATTACTTTAATATCATTTTTTACTATTTACTAAAATAATTTTAACCCTCCCTTTTATTACTTTCAAAATTTACCTCCTCTCCCTAAATTTTGTAAATAGTTAAAAAATGGTGGTGGAAGTAATTTTTTTAAAAATAGTAAGAAATAAATTTTATTGCATATTTATTCATTACTAAAAAAGAAAGAGTTAAAAGAAACTTTTAAAAGTAAAAAATAAAATGAACGTTAAAAAAAGGGGAGTGATTTTCACACCCTCCTTTTTGATAGCCACACTCTTTTTTTCTTTCCACTACAAGAAAAAGTATGTTTAGTGACGAAAAAGTGGCGACAAAATTTAATTTCGTTGCTAAATGAGTATATTTGGCGACAAAAAAATAAATTCGTCATTGTTTTGATAACTTCCTTGACGAAATTATTTTGTCACCAATTATAACTATTTAGCGACGAAAAAGATATTTTTGTCACCAAAGGCTCTTATTTGGCGACGAAATAAAATTTTCGTCGCCAAAAAAGTAAAAAAGGAGACGAAATTATTTTTTGTCGCCAAAGATAACTATTCGGTGACGGAAAAAATATTTTGTTGCCAAATGAACCAATTTGGCGACAAAAAATATTTTCGTCTTCTTTTTACGTTTTCAGTGACGAAAAATTTATCCTTTGGTGACGAAATTTATGAATTACGCTTTGTCACCAAATATATTTCGAGCATAACTCTTTGCTCAGAACTCCGATTGAGATAATTTAAATTGGATTTGAACAATAACATAAAGAGCTACGACTTTCATGTTTATTAAAATTGCTAATTTTAATGTTTAATAGTTCAAAATGCCGTTCATAATATATTTTAATGTTCAATGTATGTGTTATATATTAGATATTTCAAACATATGCTGAAAAGTTTGTGTAGTGTAGTTGGTTAAAACTTGCGTGCAAAACTTAGGAGACTCGAGTTCGAAACTCCGCAAGAGCAAGAAAGTGAGATTTTTTTCACATATAAGAATGTCTTTCGCGACGAAAAATTTCGTCACCGATGGGTCACCTTTGACGAGCCAAAGGGAATAATTTGTGATGAAATTTTTTGTCATAAAAAAAGCGCAATAGGTGACGAAGAAAATTTCGTCACCAAGTTATTTTTCTGTGACGATTTTTTTTGTCACCAAAAGGCACTATAGGTGATGAAAAATAGATTTCGTCACCAGGTAGAAATCCTTGACAACCTTTAGTCGACAAATTTTTTTCGTCACCTATATTATTTGTGACGAAAAATATACAATTTGCGACGATTTTCATTCGTTACCCAATGCAATTTTTCTTGTAGTGTTCTTTTTTTTAGTATTGAAAGTGTATGAATTTTTTTTTGCTAAAAGGCAAAAAGGGAGAGTGGTTATTAACAAGGAGAGTGTGAATATCATCTCCCAAAAAAAAAGTAATTTCAAAATTTTGAAATTGGGGCTAAAGCTTTGGCAGCTAATTGTGGGTTGATTGGTGGTGTGGGATCGAATTTCTGGAGAAAAAAAAAAAGAGGGGGAGAGAGATAGAGGAAAAGGTAAAATTTGAAAGTAAAAAAGGGGTTACTTTGTAAATAATAAAAAATGGGGTTAAAATAATTTTTGATAAATAGTAAGGAAAAAAAGAATTTTATTGTATATTTATTTATTTCTTAAAAAATTTAAAAATAATTTTTTAAATTTTTTGAAGTTAAAAATTTAAAAAGGAAGGTTAATGCCTTCCGTTAGCTCCATCCGTTAAAAATTGACTGAATTGGACAGAGGATGCTTTTTTGTTAACGAAATTGTAAAGTTAAAGTACAGATGTTTTTTGTAAAGTTATTGAAAGTTCAGGGGCTTTTTAAAAAAAATTTCAGCCAAAAAATTGAAAATGAAAAGCCAAAAAGTAAATTTCCAAACAGCCCCTCATTGCCAAAAGAGAAAATCCAAGCGGTCTATTAAGCAAGTTTTATTTGTTTTAACTGTGATAAATTAGGTTTTAAATGAACGTCCAACAATTAAGGATAAATTACGGGTCAATCTAAAAACTACCCCTTAGAGCATCTCCAGCTTTGACTCAAATTTTATCCAAATATATAGGGAATTGATAATGTCAAAACTGTTTTCGTTGGTGCCAAAACTCCAGTACATAAAATTATTGTACATTGCAAATGGAATAAGTCTTTTATGCAATAGAGTTTTGGCACCAACAAAAACGATTTTGGCATTATCATTCCCCAATTTATATACCTTTTATTCTTAATGGCATAATGGTAAATAAAGTATAGCAAACAAAACAAAATTCACTCCCTCTCTCCCCCTCAAACCGTCTCTCTCTCTCGACTCTCTCTCTTCCTCTTTCGACCCACCCCCACCACACCATCGCACCCCTATGTCTCCCTCTGAACCACCACCATGACCATCGACCCAACACAACTACATTGCCTCTCCTCTCCACCACGCTACAACAAAATGGCATAAAGATTACAGTCCAAAAACTAAGAAGATCTCATCTTTTGTAAAAGCGTAATAACATATTATGGAGTATAATTTTAATCTCAATTATACAAAAAATTTGAGATGGAAAGATTTTTTAGTCTTAGTAATTTAAAAAGTGCGATTGTAACTTAAAAAATAGATTTCATTTTTAAAAAACTGAGATTGTATATGAAAGAATATATCTCGTTTCAAAAAAACTGAGATAAAAATAACCTTTAATCTCAGTCATCTAGAAACTGAGATCATAAGTAAGAGAATGCATCTCGTTTTTTTATTTGGACTGAGATGAAAACTCTTATATAGAAAAAATTGAAAAAATGAATGTCACAATCGACTTCCAAAATTCCGCCCTCCATTCTCGTTTGTCTCTCTCACTCTCAACCGTTCTATAAAAGATATTTTGTTGCCAAATGGGGCGCTTTCGGCAATGGAAATGTATTTTCGTCTCTAAATGGGTACCTTTAGTGACAAAATTTATGGAGGTTGCGTTTCATCGCCAAATATATTTTGAGCAAAACTCTTTACTCAGAACTCCGATTGAGATAATTCAAATTGAGTTTAGACAATAACACAAAGGGCTACAACTTTTATGATTATCAAAATTGCTAATTTTAATATTAAAAGGTTCAAAATGACGTTCGAAATATATTTTAATATTAAATCCATATGTTATATATTAGTTATTTTAATTATATATTTAAAAGCATGTGTGGTGCAGTTCGTTGAAACTTTTGCGCAAAACACATGAGACCTGGGTCCAAAACCTAGCAAGAGAAAAAAAGTGGGATTTTTTTCCCTAGGAAAATGCCAATTTAAACCTCAATTTTTTCAAAACTAAGATTATTTCTCTCTAAATAACCACGGTTTTACAATAAAATTGAGATGTTAAGCTATTAAAGGTCACGATTTTGTCATTTTTAATCATGATTTTTACTTTTTTAGTCACGGTTCTATACATGATTAAAAGATAGAGACTTTTAATTATACCTTGATAGACCACAGTTTTGAATGCGAGATTAAAAGTGAAAGACCGCACCAGATGACCAAGATCTTTGTACCTCACTTTCCTCTACGGGATCTACAAGTACGGCTACGAGAAGCCCTCCGCCATCCAGCAACCCTCTGCCATTGCCTAGGCTCGATAAGTCTGGCACCGGCAAGACCTCTAACAAGGTTGTCCACACCTAGTCCAGAGAGTACACTCCGGCTAGGGCTCTCTCTCTCTCTCTCTCTCTCTCTCTCTCTCTCTCTCTCTCTCTCTCTCTCTCTCTCTCTCTCTCTCTCTCTCCCCGATGCAAAAATCGGTCAAGCCTTTTCTTGTCCCAGATTTGGGCAAAGAAATGGGTAAAATTAAACCCAAAATGGGAAAGGATTTGGGAAAAGGATTGCAGAGAGATTTTTGTGATTTTTGTCCAAATTCCTATAATCAAATAGGATGTCCCATTTTTATTTAGTCTAGATAGGAAAGTGTGAGCTTCTCCTTGATAGTACATTTTCATATTTGGGCTAGAGTTTTTGGAAATATCTGCCAATTACCTGGACTAGGCCGTAATTTATTCAACAATTAATTTAGACCGACATGCTGGTGACAGCATGTCAACATGGAAAGTGATACAATACACCCCTATTAGTTAGATTTCTATGGTACTCATCGCCTTAAATGCATAATTTTTGCATTAAAATTCGTAAATTTTGTACAAAATCTCGCGATATTTACGTAGAACTTCATAACATTTGCATAAAAATTTCTAACGAGACTAGACCTCATGACATACAAGTTATACAACTGCTATGAATTCATGAAAGCTGATGTTGTCAATTTAGGACCAAACTGTTTATGCAAATGAATTCAAAATTGGTCTTCTTAACTCCCGAGAAAATGTTATGAATTTCTATACAAAAGGTGTGGAATAAGGTATGGGCTCTTCCAATCCCCAATAAACTGAAGCATTTTGTGTGGAAATGTGTTCATGGAGTTCCTCCAATTAGGGAGAACTTGTTTCAGAGAAGAGTTAATGAGGAATTGTTATACGTTAACTGTGAGGGTGATTGCGAAACTTTTCCCCATATTTTTGCTGAATGCCGGTTTGCTTAGATTATGTGGCGAACATTGCCGATTGGTTGCGTTCCGGTAATGCCGGATCAAGAATCAATTTTGGTGTGGTTTGATAACTGATCGAAAGATGGAAAGGTGAGGAAAACTGGAAGCAGATGATTACTTTGGCGATTTTTATTTTATGGAGAATTTGAAAGTGTCGTAACGAAAAGATGCATAAGGGGCAGATGTATGAACCTCAATGCAATCTGCCATTTATAGGGTTGTGCAAGATGTGGCGGAGTATTGTCAGGCAATTGAATCAAGGGAATAGGTGGATAATCGACATCAAGCTATGAGTTCAGAGTGAAGTAAAGGTTATTGGGAACGGCCAGATCATGGGTGTGTCAAGATCAATTTGGATGGAGCATGGTTAAGGAATTCGTTAGGAGAAAGTCCAGCTAGTGCAGGAATCGTGGTACGCACTGCATCTAGCAGATTTGTAGTTGCTCGAGCAATTAATTAATTTGGGGAAGATGGGCTCTGTTTTGTGCGCGGAGGCCGGGGCTTGGCGAGTGGCCATGGAATTTGCGCACGCCTTGGGCATAGGCACTATCGTGGTTGAGAGAGATTTGCAACAAGTTGTTCAGATCTTGATCAAGGATATACTATGCCCGACTGACGTGGAAGTGATCATCGAAGATATCCGCGGATTGGTGAGATGGTTTGTGAGTTGCTTGTTCCGGTTTGTGAGAAGATCAGCTAATGTGGTGGCTGATGCATTGGCAAGTCATGGTGTGCAAGTGGTTTCAAGACTTGGGAAGCTAAATCTCCTTCGTGGTTATTGCGCTCTTTAGGACGAGATGATCATCTTTTTTGATGTTTTGTTTAATTTGGTATCAATATATGGCTGTTATAATTTTGACAAAAAAAAGAGTACTCTGCTCACAGCACTGTTGTTTTGATTGTTTAGGCCTCATGCGGCTATAAATCAACTGGCTTATTTTTTTGTCTTTCTTTAATTTTTTTCGTATTTGTTAATTTTTCGTCAATTTTTTTGAGATTATTACATCATCATGACAAGAGAAATCTAAAAAGTAAAAAATTACGATCGAAACCCAATTTTTTTAAATAAAGACAAAAATAAGCCAATAAGTCAATTTTTTCGTCTTTATTCAAAAAAAAATTAGATTTCAATCATAATTTTTTACTTTCTAGATTCCTCTCGTTATGACGATGCAATAATCTCTAAAAAATTGATAAAAAACTAACAAATACGAAAAAAAATTGAATAAAGATTAAAAAATAAGCCAATTAACTTATTTAGCCAAATAGACCTCGGAGAATGAAGTTTAGGAATCTGTTTGATTTAAGATGGACTACTTTTAATAGACATGTATCCATTGTCTAATCCAAGTTTGTACAGTATCATTTTTCTAAGATCTCTCCATGTGCATTCGAACTCTTTTCCTAGCAAAATAGGCTAAAATATAAAGAGATGTAATTATTAGGCCTTGTACTTTTGCTGAAATTCCTCTATAGTCCCTCCATTCTTCAATTAGCTAATATAATATAGTACATGTGCTAGTTGTTGTCAACTCCAATTGGAACCTTGGTACACGAGCTTTCGCTCATGCACAACCTTTTACATTTTTCCCAGGGAAATAGTGTCCATGGCATTTTTCCAGGGAAATAGTGTCTAGCCATCGACTCGTCAATGTTCATTGGTGCTATGTGGACAATCATAAGTTGCTTAATGATTTGTAATTATTATATTTGTACATTTAAAAATTATGGAATTATGTTATTTATTTCACGCTTTCGCATACTCGTCAATGTTCATTGGTGCTATGTGGATGGAGCATGGCTAAGGAATTCATCAGGAGAAGGTTCAACTGGTGCAGGAATTGTGGTGCGCACTGCATCTAGTAGATTTGTAGTTGCTCAAGCAGTTATTAATTTGGGCATGATGGGCTCTGTTTTGTGCACGGAGGTCGGGGCTTGGCGAGCAGCTATAGAATTTGCGCACGCCTTGGGCATAGGCACTACTGTGGTTGAGGGAAATTCGCAACAGGTTGTTCGGATCTTGAATAGGGATATACTATGCCTGACTGACGTGAAAGTGATAATCGAAAATATCCGCGGATTGGCGAGATGGTTTGTGAGTTGCTTGTTCCGGTTTGTTGAGAATATAAGCTAATGTGGTGGTTGATACATTGGCAAATCATGGTGTGTGAGGTTCTGATTCCAAGACTTGAGAAGCTAGACCTCCTTCGTAGTTATTGTGCTCTTTAGGGCGAGATGATCATCTTTTTTGATGTTTTGTTTAATTTGGTATCAATATATGGCTGTTATAATTTTGAAAAAAAAAAAAAAAGTACTCTGCTCAAAGCACTGTTGTTTTGATTGTTTAGAGTATGAGTTTAGGAATCTCTTTGAGACCCCGTTTCGGAACGATAAATACGTACTTATTTTTTAAAATGGCAATTTCAAGCTAAAAAATCATTTGCTTACGCAAATAATTTTCCTATCACTATGGATCTTGTTTGATAGATCTCATTGAGATCTTTAATACGGTGTAAAAAAAATTTGAAAAATTATTTTTCATTTACATTATTTTTGAGTTTGAAAATATAAAATAAATACTTATTTTTTAAGAAGGTGTTCTGAAACGGAGCCTGATTTAAGATGGACTACTTTTAATAGACATGTATCCATTGTCTAATCCAAGTTTGTACATTATCATTTTTCTAAGATGTGCATTCGAACTCTTTTCCTAGCAGAATAGGCTAAAATATAAAGAGATGTAATTATTAGGCCTTGTACTTTTGCTGAAATTCCTCTATAGTTCCTCTATTCTTTAATTAGCTAATACTATAATATAGTACATGTGCTAGTTGTTGTCAACTCCAATTGAAACCTTGGTACACGACCTTTCGCTTATGCACAACCTTTTACATTTTTCCAGGGAAATAGTGTCTAGCCATCGACACATCAATGTTCATTGGTGCTACGTGGACAACCATAAGTTGTCTAATGATTTGTAACTATTATATTTGTACACTTAAAAATTATGGGGTTATGTTATTTATTTCACGCTTTTACATACTTTGATTTTTATTGTTTAATAAAATGAGGATGATGTCAAAAATTCCTAAACTAGAATATGAGTACGTCTTCGGCGGCTCAACACCTGCTTGACCGGTCGCGACTTCCGAGATCAGTTTTAGGTCGTGACAGCAATACAGCATCACCCCATGGGTGGACCCCAACAGAGCCATTTCTTCGAAGAACATAATTGAATCACCAGAGAACTATTTCATGGTGTAAGCTAGCCATTGTTAAATTATGTTAGTAGGAAGCAGGGAGGAAATTTATTTTAATTTTTAAATAAAAAAGGAAGCAGGGGGTGTAACTACATCTTCTGATATTACTCCTATTTTAATCTCATTCAGCGTGAAGAAAAAGTAAAACTCAAACCATAGGAGCTATTCAAGACTCAAACCTTGAACAAAGACTAAGATAAATATATATCAGTACTACCAGAAATTTAGAAACAAAAAAATAATGACATTTCAGGCCCCATTCCGTTAAGGAAAATAAGTGTTTATTTTTTTTGAATTAAAGGTGATGTATTATGAGAGAATGACCTATCTCGTAAAGTGAAAATAAGTAGTAGTAAAAAATAATAACCTTAATAGAACGATGTCTCGTAAAGCGAAAAATAAGTATTTAAAAAATAAAAACCTCAGTAGAACGGAGCCTAATTCAAGATTGTGATTTTTCTATACTATAATAAAACTGAACAAAATCGTTCAAGCAAACAAGTCTCCATCATTGATCCAATGGACAAGATTTTCCCTGAAAGTCAATGACATATATGTGTGATATATCATAGATATATTCTCCTATTAGTTCCATTCATAAGCACCACCCTATCAGGTTAAATCCTTAGCTCATAAGCTTTAGCAAAAGGGATGACTAAGCTACAATTTGGTCTATATATATGAAAATTATGCTCTACCTTCTCCTGTTCTACATGTTATATAAAAACATTCATCTCTCTATTTTAGTTTCTGAATTCGTAATTTGTGGTTAATGAATCAGCATCATTACTCACCAGTGCCACCATCCATGGAGAAGATCAAAACCAAAGGCAAGCTCAAACTCTTTCTCTGTTGCTCCACCATAGAGCTGAAAGGGAAGAAGAATAAGAAGAACAGTACAGAGGAATCGTCTCCCGATAACGAGCATGAGGAAATTTTCACAGCAGTTTTTGGGGAAAAAAGTAAACGCTCGTTTGCCTGTATCTGCTGCTCGTCGGTTGAAGCAGGGTCAACGAAATCCTCCCCACCATCTCCGCGCAATGGTCCTACGAACCCCTCCCCACCGTCTTCCTTTCGATTTTGCCCTTCATTTTTTTTTTTCGCCTTTTTTTTTATGTGTGTGCACGCACGCTTGTTTTCATACTTGAATGAGATTTTTAACAATTTTTTGCCTTCTGCAGATTTACCTCCGAAGAAGGGCGACTTGGTCACGTGGTGATGGTGCCAGCAAGGTTGCTATGAAGCAGGAATCAATCTTGTGATATGTATTATATCTATCAATCATCCAAAATATATGTTTCTTTGGAATAAGTTGTTGGATGAGTAGATGTTGTGGTTGGAGGATTAATCATTTGGTTTTGGTGTTATTGTTGTTGTCTGTCTGTTTGTTTCTACGTTCTTATAAATTTATTAAGTCTGAAGCTTATTTCGATTTTTTTTTATTTTTTATTTAACTTTTTATCGTAATTTTTGAGATTAATCGTTCGTCTCGACAAGACAAATCGAAAAAGTATAAAGATATTGACCGATATTGAAAAAATTCAAATAAGACGGCACTTTAGACAAATAAGATTAATGTTTGATTCTTTTTTCATCTTTAGTGAACTTTTTTTTTCCTTTCCGTCATATGTTGTACTTTTTAGACTCCTCTCGTCGAGACGAATGATTAATCCAAAAAATATGACACGAATCTAACAAAAATTCAAAAAAGACGAACAAATTAAACACACAAAACGAAAAAAAAAAAAAAAAAGTTTACGAGAATGGAATGCATTCAGAAACAACTGGGTTTTAGCATGATGTTGCAAAGGTTCGTATAAATCATACGTGGGCCATTAGACCATAACTGGGCTGGGGTTTCAGAAGTAAAAGCTAAAGGTATGGTTCTTGAAATTGTTTGATCCTGGCCCGTCAAACCAAACAATTTTCTTGGGAATTCGGCACTATTTTTGTTTCCCAACCCGTTTTTTTGACACTCGATAGATGTCTAGCCTACTCTTAAGGAGATAGAGATGGAGTACTGCTAAGCGGCATACAAGGGGAACCCAAAGGGCATCAACGACCACACCAAGGACATGCGATCTTGGCGAGAATCGAATCTTCACCTTCCATGTGGAAAAGAAGGAAGTGTCGTTGGGCTGCCCGTTGGCTCCCAACCTGCTTTTAATTTAAGTAAGGAAAAAATGCATGTGGGTCTTCCTTTTTCAATTTTTTTGTAGTAGTATTTTTACCAACTATTTTTGGATACTCGAAATTTTCGGCAGGATTGTGAAGGTAATTATTCATAATCATTTATACCCAATGTAATTTCATTTTAGATTAATTCAGTAAAATCTAATAGAGTCAACATTACTTTTTCTTGAGCCAAGAATTTTTTGGATTACTATTGAGATCATAATTCTTGCTTGAACAAGCCACGAGAAACTAATTATATATTCTTGTTTTAGTCTCTTCTTAACGTAAGAATTATGAAAATATGACATTACGTTTTCATTCCTCCTTGAAATTACTGTTTAGCCCAACTCTTACATTTCTTCCAGTCTTTATCCCCGGGGATGAGAGCTCATCTTCAAACCTTGTCTCTCCATAATATTTCTCCTTATATACTCTTATCTTGTGGGCTCATTTAGAATACATAACCATGATTCAAGTCATTCATTTCGTAGAAAAGACAAAGAATAACATTTCTCAATAAATTATATTGTTTGAAGACCCATAAACAGGTAAACAAGTTGCCTTTTATAATGTACAATGAATGGCAAAATATATTTTAAAAGAGAGATGCTACATACACTACATCAAACCACTACATCATTCACTATATTTTTTGTAGAGCCTATTCAGGATTTCACAAAAATATAAAAAAATATCCAAAAATTTTAAAATAGTGTTTTATGAGGCCTTGTAAAAAATCAATTCTAATGGATATCGGTAAATATTATTTCTAGGTTCGTATATTCAAAACTGCACAGTTAAGCATTTTCGCTCCTACAAATCTAGAAATAATACTTATCGATACCCGTTAGAGCTAATTTTTTACAGAGCCCCCTAAAATATTATTTTAAAATTTATGAATATTTTTCTGTATTTTTTGTGGGACCCGAAATGAGCCCTATAAAAAATATAGTGGATGGTGTAGTGGTTTAGTGTAGTATACGTAGACTTATTGATTTTATTTTGAAATTACACTTTATAGAACAAAATGTAACTTGTCCACATTTTTTGTCGGTATCGGATCATACTGATTTCTCACAACCATATTTTAAAATTTAACAACAAATCGGATCTTCATGTTGGACTTGTGGTGGGTCCCAAACGACGATGTACGCCGTATGTACACACTATGATCAATACCAATAGCGGCGCTCTAATATAAGTCGGCTAATATTGTAAAGTCTAATTCTAAAACTACAAACCATCACAAACAAATGCACCAACACTCACACGAGCCCACACACTAGTGGTCAGTGTGTGGGCTTCTCAGTGTGTGTGGAGCCCACACACCTACGTGAATGTATTGTGTATTTGTTTGTGTATTATGTTTGTGGTTGTAAAATAATTGTTTCGGGAAAATACATATTTTAAAAGAGAATAACGGAGGACAATTTTGTACCGGAATAATCCCTTGTCATTTGGCTCATTGCTATTCCATCCCAAAATTCTCTAATGTGATTCTCTTGTGTGATGCTTTCATGAGATTCTCATGTGAGGAGAAAAGAGCCCAACATAATCTTATTTAAGGGATTTAAACGGTTTATTTTGGAAGATACGATTCCTAAACAATATATTATGAAAATTGCATTAAAAGCAGTCATATGTATCTCATCGAACATTTTTATCATAAAAAACGTTAAAGTAGAATTACGACGGTTTCTTTCTTACGTAGCAAATACTCCCTCTATTTTTAAATGGTCGTCCACCACGAGGTGCAATTTCTTAATCAAAATATAAGGTACTTTTGTGCATAATCTTTTAAAATTTCTTGACACCAAATTAAAGATCTCAATGAGACCTTTATTTTGGTGTGACGAAATTAAAAAATTGTTTAGGTGGCAAAATTAAAAATTGTGCAGGAAAATCCCTTCTTTTTAAAAAAAAAATTGCACATACTTTCATGATGGACTACCATTTAGGAATGAAGGAAGTAATGATTGGATGGAGACAGAAATTAAGATAATAATTGAAGATAGAGGTAATAAGTGAAGAGATATATACAGAAAAATAAGAATAATAATTAGAAATATGGATAATGAGTGGAGAGAGAAACGAGAGTAATAATTAAAGTAGGGACAATGAGTATTTTGTGAGTTGGAATTTTTTTTCCAAAAAACAAACCAAACAAAGCATAACTTTTTTGAATAAAGACAAAATAAGCTATATTTTTGTCTTTATTGAAAAAAATCGATTTCGATCGTAATTTTTTGCTTTTTGTATTCCTCACATCATGACGAAACAATCATCCACAAAAAATTGAGAAAAAACTAGCAAATGCTTTTTTTTTTTGAATAAGGACAAAAAAAATAAGCCATTTGGCTTATTTTGCCGAATAACCTTTAAGTTTTTCTCACACACAAAAAAGTAATGCTAGGAACACCATTCAAAACATCAATTTATTCTCAATTGCGGGATGCAAATTGACTCACATGTACTGAACGATTTCAAGCATTGAAGTTGTGTACTAAAGTTGTAATTCTCATCATTGACTGAATTGCATTGCACATATGATTGTGGCCTCTGAAACTGCCTCCTCCTGCCCATGGTTACTGATATTTTGTTTGATACTTTTTTCATCTTTAGTGACCTTTTTTTTTTTCCTTCCGTCATATGATGTACTTTTCAAACTTCTCTCGTCGAGACAGATGATTAATCCAAAAAATATGAGACAAATCTAACAAAATTCAGAAAAAACGAACAAATTAAACACACCAAACGGGAAAAAAAAAGGTTACAAGAATGGAATGCATTCAGAAACAACTGGGTTTTAGCATGATGTGGCAAAGGTATAAATCATACGTGGGCCAATAGACCATAACTGGGCTGGGGTTTCAGAAGTTAAAAGCTAAAGGTATGGTTCTTGAAATTGTTTGATTCTGGCCCGTCAAACCAAACAATTTTCTTGAAAATCGCCGAATTTTGTGGCCCACTATTTTTGTTTCCCAACTCGTTTTTTTTGCCACTCGACAGAAGTCTAACTTATTCTTAAGGAGATGGAGAAGGAATACTGTTAAGCAGCATACAGATGGAACCTAAAGGACATCAACAACCACACCAAGAACTCGTGTTCTTGAGGAGAAAGTGTTGTTGGGCTGCCCGTTGGCTTCCAACCTGCTTTTTAAGTAAGGGAAAAATGCATGTGGGTCCTCCTTTTTCAATTTTTTGGACTAGTATTTTTACCAACTATTTTTGGATACTCGAAATTTTCGACAGGATTGTGAAGCTAATAATCCAGAATCATTTATACCCAATGTAATTTCATTTTGGATTAATTCAGTAAAATCTAATGGAGTCAACATTACTTTTTCTTGAGCCAAGAATTTTTTGGATTACTATTGAGATCATAATTCTTGCTTGAACATGCCACGAGAAACTAATTACGGTATATATTCTTGTTTTAGTCTCTTCTTAACGTAAGAATTATGAAAACATGATATTACGTTTTCATTCCTCCTTGAAATTACTGTCAAGCCCAACTCTTACATATATTTCTTCCGGTCTTCGTCCCAGGGGATGAGAGCTCATCTTCAAACCTTGTCTCTCCATAATATTTCTCCTTACTCTTATCTTGTGGGCTCATTTAGAATCCATAACCATGATTCGAGTCATTCATTTCATAGAAAAGACAAAGAACAACATTTCTCAATAAATTATATTGTTTGAAAACCCATAAACAGGTGAACAAGTTGCATTTTATAATGTACAATGAATGACAAAATATATTTTAAAATTACACCTTATAGAACAAAATGTAACTTGTCCACATTTTTTGTCAGTATTGGATCATACTGATTTCTGAAAACCCTATTTTAAAATTTAACAACAGATCGAATCCTTCATGTTGGACCCATGGTGGGCCCCAAACGACGATGTACGTCGTATGTACGCACCATGATCGGTACCAATAGCAGTGCTCTGATATAAGTCAGCTAATATTGTAGAGTCTAATTCTAAAACTACAAACCATCACAACAAATGCACCAACACTCACACGAGCCCACACACTAGTGGTCAGTGTGTGGGCTTCTCAATGTGTGTGGAGCCCACACACCGACGTGAATGTGTTGTGTATTTGTTTGTGTAATATGTTTGTGGCTGTAGAATAATTATTTCGGGAAAATACATCTCTATTATAAAACATAAGGGTGTAGGGACAAGTTGTTATAATAGCTCAGATTTATTTGACCAAGGATTGAGATGCATTTTTTCACATTTTATGAAAGTATCCACATTTGCCTATCAGATTACATAAATGCCATATGTTGTTTAAGAGGAAAAAAGAATCGGAATTCAAATTTCATCTCTCTCTCTCTCTCTCTCTCTCTCTCTCTCTAAAAACAAAGAAGGGGGGAAAAGCAATTCTCCTTGCTTCCTTTCTACGAGACCTTTCCTCTCCTACGGGTTGACTATCTTCGGGGAAGGGGTTCCCCCCCTTGGACTGCCAAGCACTGGGACCATCCACCGTCCTCTCTTCCTCAACAATCAAACCCGTCGGAAGAAATCAAATCGGGAGAGGTATTTTTTGTTGTCCACCATGTGTTTGTTAAAATGCTCTCTTCTATTTTGTATACACTTCTTCCAAAATCTAGAGAGGTATTTTATATTGCCCACCATGTATTTGTTAAATGCTCTTTGTAGAGCTGTAGAGACTTTGTGGGAGGGTTTTTTTCCCTTTTTGAACGGCGTTCTGCATAATTTCGTGAGTTGCTAATTTTTTCACTACACTGTTTGCGTATTCACTTACTTCATATCAATTAAAAAAAATCTTCACCATTCAAAAAAAAGAGAGGTTAATTTCCAACAATTTGTAGCTCCCTAAAAATTGAAATAATGTTTTGAGCCACTGTCAAGATTCAAATGGTATTTCAATTCCAATTGAGGTGAGTAATGCTATAGGCATGGCTGGGTAGTACCATAAACACGGGCAAACACTAGTATTTTAAAAGAGAATAAAGGAGGACAATTTTGTACCGGAATAATCCCTTGTCATTTGGCTCATTGCTATTCCATACCAAAATTCTCTAATGTGATTCCCTTGTGTGATGCTTTCATGAGATTCTCATGCGAGGAGAAAAGAGCCCAACATAATCGTATTTCAGGGATTTAAACGGTTTATTTTGAAGATACGATTCCTAAACAATATATTATGAAAATTGCATTAAAAGCAGTCCTATGTATCTCATCGAACATTTTTATCATAAAAAACGTAAAAGTAGAATTATGACGGTTTCTTTCTCACGTAGCAAATACTCCATCCGTTTCTAAATGGTCGTCCACCATGAAGTGCAATTTCTTAACCAAAATATAAGGTGCTTTTGTGCATAATTTTTTAAAATTTCTTGACACCAAATTAAAGATCTCAATGAGACCTTTATTTTTGTGTGACGAAATTAAAATTTGTGCAGGAAAATACCTTCTTTTTTTAAAAAAAATTGCACATACTTTCATGATGGACTACCATTTTGGAACGAATGAAGTAATGATTGGATGAAGAGAGAAATTAAGATAATAATTGGAGATAGAGGTAATAAGTGAAGAGAAATATACAGAAAAATAAGAATAATGATTAAATATAGGGATAATAAGTGGAGAGAGAAATGAGAGTAATAATTGAAGTAGAGACAATAAGTATTTTGTGAGTTGGATTTTTTTTTCAAAAAGCAAACCAAACAAAGCATAACTTTTTTGAATAGAGACAAAAATAAGCTATATTTTTGTCTTTATTGAAAAAAATCGATTTCAATCATAATTTTTTGCTTTTTATATTCCTTTCATCATGACAAAACAATCATCCACAAAAAATTGAGAAAAAACTAACAAATGCGATTTTTTTTTAAATAAGGACGAAAAAAATAAGTCATTTGTCTTATTAGGCCAAATAACCTTTTAAGTTTTTCTCACACACAAAAGAGTAATACTAGGAACACAATTGTAAAACACAATTCAAAACATCGATTTATTCTCAATTGCGGGATGCAAATTGGCTTACATGTACCGAACGAACGATTTCAAGCATTGAAGTTGTGTACCAAAGTTGTGTTAGTTTAGTTGAGTGGTCTTTGCACACTGTCACGCAGTATCCCAATTCTTCTATTTTTGTTATTAATTTTTTTTTTTTGGAGGGAACCCAATCTCTCTATTAAGATGTACATATTTTTGTGTGATTCAACATTAATATGAACGCCACCAAAAATGTATGATGAACAAAGATATTGAAACCACCGTTAATACAGTTGGTTGTCTCATTTTCTCCCTCAATTGAGGTCTCGGTTTGAACTCCTTAAAAGATGAACTATGAAAGCTAAGTCTAAGCTCACAAGGATATTAAAATATTAAGTGACGGTGTCTCAAAATTATTGAATAATATTCCCGTCACTGAATAATATCTCCCACGAGGGTCCCCCGTTTTCCTAGGAGATGGGAAAAAGAAGATCAAAAGAGAACCTTTTTTGGTTCCTTTTTTATGGGTACACGCAACTAGAGCAAAACCTTCACGTAACACGTTGTTGGGGGAGCGGAGGGAGACGTTTGGGTATTTGGAACCGAGTGCCGACGCCACACATGCGTGGAACGGAGAGAGGAAGCTAAGATAATATAATAATATTCCAAAGGAACTCCTCAATTCCGGCAAATCAGCATTCAAAAAGTCGCACACGGCGCACGCCAGCCAGCCATGAGCATCTTATTAACCAATTGCTGCATTTGTTCCAACTACTTCAACCTAACCTGCACCGCCACTTGCACCTCAACTTCCATCCCTCCAATTATAAAACACCACCAACGTCCGCCCATTCGCCTCTCGCTTCTCCGCTCCTCCTCCTCCACTCCCTCTGGTAAACTTTCTTATACATCACCACTCTCTCTCTCTCTCTCTCTCTCTCTCTCTCTCTCTCTACACACACATTTGTGTGCGTTCCGTTGGCTTGATTTACGCGTCTAAATCAGGTTGATTTCAAATCATGTGATCGTGGATCTTGATGTTCTCGACTCTTATTAATATATTGCGTTCTGGATTTGAAATGTGTTGGTTGTATTTGGTGCTTTTCGTTCTTCTCTTTGGCATGATGATGATAAACAGGAGGATTTTACGCTTTTACTGTGGTGATATGATTTTGTGAATGTGTATGTATCTGATTGTATAGTATATGTGGGCGTATTAATGTGTTTTGCTGGAGTTTTTCCCCTGGAGAATTCTTCGAAGTACAGGAAAAGGTGTTGAATATGCAGCCTCGCTATATTATTTGAGTTTATTTGAAGAGTCTGTAGTGAGGATTGATATTCTCGGGGAACTTTCGATTGCCGGATGATTTTTTTAGAAGGTTTGGAAAAGATCTGATTAATGATGGGGATAAAGGGGACATACGGGTCCCTTGGATAGTAGATGGGATTGTATGTACTACGGGATTAGTTATACTGGATTTGGTGGGATGAAGAATGGGATCAGGAGTGAAGAAACTTTTTCCACCATTACATGAAATGTGGGACTAGCTAATCCTATTGAAACATGTTGGGCCACTTGTTTCCTTGTACCATGGATGCATGATTACAATCCTGGCATCAAACGTGCCCTAAGGGCCTATTTGATTGTCTGGACTAGATCCGGATTGTGGTTACATAACATGGGAGGTCAATTCTGGTGTTTGAATGCAGCTGTTGGCGGAGGGATTACATATTAGTTGGAAAACCAATCCTAAACAAACATGGAATTTATTATATTTCGGGAATGTGAAATTGCAAGTCCCTCACTTTAGTCCAGTGGTATCACTCCTCGTAGGAGATTATATAGACCCTAGCTATTAGTCTGGTCAATCAAACACAGCATTAGAAAAAGATGGAAAATTAGTGTAACGATTGCTTATGCTAGCCAAAATTATTCGATACTTGAATGAGGTACCCTCAGACAAGATACTTGATTGACGACTAGACATGGAATTGGATCCAGAGCGATGTTGCAATACCATCCTCTTGGTTAGTGTGCTTAATTTATTTCCCAAATACCAATAAGAAGTTAGGTCTTATTTGACTATTCGATAGATATTTGTCGTATGATTCAACAAATTTCTCCTTTGTATTATTTTGATTTCTCCTTTTGGGATGATTCCTGGGAATTGGGTATTCAAGACGCGGTATGTATGTATAACACATAATTCAAAAGTTCACAAATAATGCTATGTAGTTTATTTTGCTCAATGCATCAGATAACATAGCTATTTCGTTGCCTCTTTGATTCTCGTACTAAAAACACAATTGCACTCATTTAACCGATTATTGCTTTGGCAAAATTGAGTGTTGGTAAGAGTCTTGTATGGCATGTAGTTATTTCCTTTCGCTATTCTAATTTGAAATTACTATATTGAATGCGATTTTTCAAGGTTCTATTTTGGCTGAATTTCTTTTAATCCATCAGTTCTTCTATGTTAACTCATAGGTATGGATTCCAATGTGGGCCAGAGCTTGTACCCTCTGCACCGATGTAAAACAATTCACCTGGTTTGTGCTATTTTTGATCCTTTTTGCCTTATGATTTGAATGGTAGAAAAAAGTAAGGTCCAATGATGTATAGGATCTGAAGTTCTGAACTACCACATACTTCATCTAGATGCACTCTTGGTTTTTCATTTGTACTGCCCATGGCATTTTGGTACTAAAGTTCAGTGACATAGGTGAGGCATGCGCAAGGTATTCACAATGTAGAAGGAGAAAAAGACCATGACGCATACTTATCAGAAGAACTCTTTGATGCACATGTCACCCCTCTTGGCTGGAAACAGGTAATAGTTGTTAATTTATGGTTTTGATGTCAATTTGTTAATCGTAGCATCCTTCGCATAAGTTTTGTTAATAGTACACTTATTCTTTTAGCAGTCCTGAAAAACTCTCTCAAGTGAGGTATCGTGTTCCGATATAGTTTTGCAGAAAGTGTTTGCTATCAGTTTTTTTCGTTTGATCTAGTAGAAAATATCTAGTCAGGGAACTGTATTGAATTTTCTTAGAAACTTATTCGATATTGTCTTGTGTGGTACTCTCTTGAATCAAATAATTCATATTTTAGCTGTAAAGAATGCTTCATCTGGACTCTGTGGTTGTAACAGGTAGCTAACCTTAAGAACCATGTTGAGGCATGTGGCCTTTCCAAGAAGATCGAATTAGTCATCGTTTCTCCTTTGCTAAGGTATCAGTTACTCATGATTTTTCTCCATGCTTAAGCTCATACGTCATCAGCTGTCCACTATTTTGAGTTCTCTACAGTTGTTATCTATGATCTGACAAGCATGAGAATTCTCTATGGGTATGTGTGCGCACATATGCAACTCTAAGGATAAAAAGTAGGGCAGGAGAAGAAAAAATGATTCCTAAATATTATAATTCTCATCGTTGACTGAATTGCATCGCATATATGATTGTGGCCTCTGAAACTACCTCCTCCTGCCCATGGTTGCTGATATCTCGTTAAGATACTTGAATTCTTATGAAGCTGATTTTCAGGTATTTTATAACACTTTATTGTATTGATTTTTAAGTGTTCTGAATATTGAAAGTGCACTTACATCTTACTGCTGCTGCTTGGGAAAGATATTTTTGGTCGACAACACTACCTAATGTTTACTGCGCACGGCATTTTGTGTTCATATGGCGTGCACTTTTCTTGCTCATTTAATCTGTATCCTCTCAAAAGTGGCAAGGTCTAGATGGAGAATTTTTTCCATAATAAAGAAAAGGCCAACTATATATGGGGTATGGGCATACAGAATAAAATACAAAATGCCTCGACTGGTGTCCAATTCGATCTGTAAATCTCAATCGGCTGAATTGTTCATAGACTGATCATCATACAAATGGGTGAAGTATTGTAATTTGTAACATAGGCTCTGATTACCACTGGCTGCGTTGCAGGACCATGCAAACGGCAGTCGGAGTTTTTGGGGGTGAAGCTTATGTGGACGGGATTGATGCACCTCCTTTGATGGTTGCAAATGCTGGGAAGAGTAGCCATCCTGCAATCTCAAGTCTAAATTGCTCACCTTTCATTGCGGTGGAGCTTTGTCGAGAACATTTGGTATGTGACATCATCTTTCTGTTTTCTTGTCGCTCTCTTTTTGTTTCTTTAGTATGTGGGAGCGATAAAATGCACAATTCCATGCATAGAACTCGTGTAAGTGTAGTTATAAAACTATGGAACCTCTCCCATGAGGAATTCTGGGAAACTTCTCATATTGGTTGATCTACAACTGATATTGTGGAGGAAACAGTTTTTGATAGTCTGGCCTTTGAGTTAGGGACTTCAGGTTGTTCTTGTTTAAAAGACGTCCTTGCTAAAATCGTCCAATTTTCTAATTCAAGTAGTTATTGGAAATAGTTTTTCTTCGGTTTTCAATGATTTGAGGATGATTTTGGGTTGTGATATTTTCTCTCTTTACTCCTTGCCAATGCTTGAGAGTAGAACCCATCAAAGCATGTGTTTTTGCTATAATTTCAGATGACATTCTCCTGTATTCTTGTCTTCAATAAAGTGCTTGCTCATCAGGTGCTCTATTCTTATGGCTTTGTAGCTTCTCAAGGACGTTTCGTGTTTTAACTTGAATTTTGAGTTGCAATATTGAGGCCATAGGAATTTTAAAGTGGGTTGATTTGCCTCATCTGATTGCATGTTTTACAGCAAAAGATTTGTTGATTTGACTAATGGATGGTCTCTGCTGTTGACAGATATGTGTGCACGACCTTAGGTGCCAGTTATTTGTTGTCTCTCAGTTGCACAATTCTTATAACTGCATTGGCTTTGGGAGACATGTTTGGCATTTAAGTTTTCATGCTCATGGTACATCCAATGTAGAGATTAAACACCTATTGAGAGTTATATGACTTGAGGGCCTTGCAATGACATGGGAAAGACCAAGGGCAAATTTACATTTCCAGTAAAGTAAAAGACTCATTTTTGGTTTAATGGATGATTAGACCCTTAGTTTGAGATGTACAGCAAAAGTTATCTGGGATGCCTACTTTGATTTTTGGTATTTTCATTTACTGACTTTTTACATTGTAGCTTGCCCAGATAGAAGATACCTTGGCTTTTGAGGGGTGGGAACTGAAACTTCAAATACTATGATAGTTTTCTATTATATCTTGTTTGGGCTATTTCATTTCAGAACACGGTATGCTTTGTGCGATAAATATGAGATTATATGGTGCACTGAAAAAAAAACAAAAAAAGAGGTTTATATGATGTAAGTCGTGTTAAACACTTTCTCCTCTCTCTTAAATGCTGCATTCTATACCTTTTCTTGCAAATAGTACAATGCCTCGAGTGGACTTCATAAATATTAGGTTCTCTATTTCAACTTGTTTCTCCTTTGAACTACTGTGTTAATATTAGATAGTTGCAATTGAACCCCATCTGAAAACACTTTCTGCAGTGCTTTCTGTTACTTAGCTTGAATGCCGTTTTAAAGAAAGCCATCCGTTGATTAGGTTTATCATTAGTAAAATATTTTCATTGGTTTTGGCAGCTTTTGTTGCTGGTGCATAGCTTGATATATATCATGCAGGGTTATTGTTATGGGCCTTATGGCAGACATTAACTCATCCCCAATATAGGATTCCTTCCTGTAGTACCTTTCCTTTCTCCATCCTCTTTGTCTTAACTAAATGACATTTAGATCCCTGGATAACATGCAGGGTCTTCATCCATGTGATAGGAGGAGAAGTATTAGCGAATACAAGCCTATTTTTCCAGCTATTGATTTTTCCCTGGTAAGTGTTTTTTTCATGATTCTCACTTACCAGTCGTCGTCAGTAGAAGGAAAATACTTTGACCACGGATACTGGATAGCCTATTAATGGGTGATGTTTGCATTTTTCTTCAGATAGAAAGTGATGCCGACATTCTGTGGAAGCCCAACACAAGAGAGAAGGATGAAGAACTTGCTCGGAGGGGAATGAAGTTTCTGGACTGGTGATTCCTTGTCTCAGTTGCCTGAATATCTTGGTGCGAAATTTGATGTTGCTATGGAAAGAATTCAAGCTGTAAAATATTGATTGTGCTATCTCCTGTTCATGAAAAATCATACAGATAGGCCCTTGTGCAAAAGATTCTTTTGTTCTCCCTTCGGATATCGCGGTTTTCCTAGGGCGATCACACCCAGATTCACAATTGATTCTTGCGAGTCGAGGGTCTTGTAGGATGCAATAGCAAACTAGCCTAAGAGTTGGTTATCCCATTGTCGGGTTTATAATTATCCTTCCGACTTTCACAACTATAAGCAGTTTAATTTTTAGTGACATTATCAACCTTTGCTAATAAATACTCTATTTTTTTCTTTTTCTTCTTTGTTTTAAGTGACTCCCTTATCTAATAATAAGCACATAGGTGCCGTTGAACGCAGAAGAGATCTAGTTGTTTAATATTATTTTAATTTGTTGGGACATCAAATGGCATGTTAGTCTTCTTGTGCTTTCTTTTCATGACCATTGCTTCTTTCCTCAATCCTACTACTGTTAAATATTTGAACACTGGATACTAACACGTAAGGCTTGATTAACAGTGCGAGCCCTCTTCCTTTCCGCTCCCTTTCAAAGCATTATTTGAATTTTCATGATATAAGTGGCAGTCGTGTCCAGCTGTTTTGTGTTCTACCAACAAATGTGACAGTTACTTGCCGACTTCTCCTTTCTCATCCTATTTTCATTTGTACAGGTTGTGGACGCGGCCAGAGAAGGAGATTGCAGTTGTTACCCACAGTGGATTCTTGATTCATGCCCTAAGTGCATTTGGAAATGATTGTCATCCATCTATCAAGAGTGAAATATGCAAACCGTAAGTGTATTTTGGCTTCTCACATTTTACTTGTTAGAGAGCAGCATATGTACTATCTATCTAATCCACATATACCCAACTGGAAGCAACCAGCTGCCAAATTCTTTACCCCCGTTACTTGGGAAGCTTTGGATTCATTTGACCATTTGGCCTGGCCACAAGCTTTAATCAACAGTCAACAGCAGCTGGTGGGAGGAAAACCCATATTCTCCTATTCGATAGAGTATCCTTCTCAACACCAAAAGTGCGTAGTCATAGATAAAGTGGTAGAAGGCAGACTTCTAGAAGTATTCAGTCATCTAAGAGCTAAAATGTAAAAGACGCGCAAACAGCATACATACGCACACAGAAATATGCACTCCCAGAATTAGATGAGGATCCGTGCTTCTGTGTAATTTCATGTCTACTTCTCAACACCAAAAGTGTTTGGTCTTAGATAAAGTAGTAGAATTGTAGAAGTATTCAGTCATCTAAGAGCTAAAATGTAAAAGACACGCACAAGTAGCATACATAGACACACAGAAATATGCACTCCCAGAATTAGATGAGGGTCCTTTTTTTTTTTAACAGCATTAGATGAGGGTCCTTCCCGCTGTGTAATTTCATGTCTTCTGAAATTATTCACAGGATTCTGCTCCCACTCCCAGTACTTACTTTCATATCATTATTTTCTTTTCCCACGGAGAATATCACCCAGTTGCCACAAAAAGTGTCTACGTGCAGCTAGGTCATCTTCTGAGAATTTATTCAAGACTGTTTTGTTATTTCTTATTGGTTGCCACTAGCTACAGAAGTTTCTTTATATAGCTAGTTCATCTTTTAAGAGGTGCTCAAGAACTCTTCTGTTATTTCATGAAAATCGTAATGGTTCCAGTGAGGTGCATTGGTCATGTACTACATCCCTTTTTATCTCTTTTCTAATGTCCATTTAGTAAATGGACCCAAAGTTGGTTCTTCGCCTGCTATAATATCATAACCTCAGGATAGTTGTAGCATATATCTGTATGTGGCAATCGTTGGAGGGATAATGAGACCAGGGAAAAAGTCGACCAAGGAATGAGACATGCATTCCTTGGCTTGACCTTTATAGACGCAATTTAAGTTCAATTCAAGTATTCAACAGTCTTTACAAGAGGTTAGCCTGTTCGAAACCACATTTCAGGAGATGTGGATTTGGTAGGTGCATTGAGTTCAGTTACCCGTCTACTACTATCGGCGGTGGGGAAATTCTGAAAAAAGTGGTCGTAATTGGGAAGTTAGACACACCCTAAACCTTATCCTTTTTCCTTATAAAAAAGCACGCACACAAGCTGAAAAGAAGTTTTGTTTTTCATTTGTCTTGTAATTTTCCCCTGAATCAGATGAAGCTCCTTCATTGAGTGATATTTTGATGATGGGCGATGGAAATTTAAGTTTGCATACAGAATAGTAATGAACTGATCTGACACCTATCTCACATTCGCACACTGGCACATTGATGACTGCCTGCAGCGGCGGTGCTCCAGGATTTCAGTCAATGGTGAGTCTAGTGAGACATAGACTAAAAGATAACTTTACATCCAAATATACTCAAGTAACAAAACTATATGATTGCCAGCGACGACTTCATTTGCTTGGCCTAGTGGGTTCATTTGCGTCGTAAGAATATTGTACATATAAGTGTTAAAATCTTTCAGCGCGTTCCTTGGACCCCACTGTTAAAGATTGGAGCCGCCCCTGAATGCCTGTGTCGCGTTATCATTCTTTTGCAACTGACCTAATGTTCTCCATCGTCATTATGTGCTATTATTACTGACCAATTGTTGTAATTTGTTATGTATATTCAGCTTTAATAACTGTGAGCTTCGTTCAGTGGTCATTGTCGACAGAGGGTAAGCCAGTCATTCTTTGAACTCAGAAATTTGCCCTCATGCTTTATGCTTAACTAATGTATTGATTCTGTAATCTGCAGTATGATAGGATCTGATTCCTCAACCACTAACTATCCTGGAAAAATTCCTAGTGGGCCCGATCTACCCAGTGATTTCGCAAAGCAGAAGCATCCAGGCATTTGAATGTCTGCATAATCAATGCGACGTCACGTGCGAAACTTAATTGTTTTCGTATTCGTTGATTCGATTCTTCATAAGCGATTTGGTGTGGTATAGCCTTGCATTTCAAATCCTAGTTTCTCAGTGAATATGTTACCCATATTCCTTCTTGCTATTGAAAGGAGGGCTTAGATCTGAGGCCAGGCTAGAAAGAAATGCTGTTTCCTGTTTCTTTTCTCTCTGATGACTAGGCAACTTGCAGGACAAATTTAGGTTGTTAATAAGTTCCTAGGAACAGGTTCAAAAAGTTCTTGTTTTGGATCAATACTTATGCAGGAGTTGTTATGCCTCGATCTCAATTTGTCATTTACGAATTTCTGGCTAATTGTCCGTTTATTTTCGCAATTCCCTAGTTATATCTGTACTCTTTGTTGGTTTTATTTATGAAGAAGTCAACATTATCCTTTCACTTGTGCCACTAGTCTCCAGGTCCTTTCTCAGCTCTCTCAAATAGAAGATCTTGATGGTGCAGATCGACATTGAGTCTGTGTTCTCTATGCAAATTTTTTTTTTTTTTTTTTTATCCACAATTCTCTATGCAAGTTGAACCCTCAGAAGGTACTTCCTCCGTCCCAATCTAAACAGTCCATACGGTTTTTCGTGTATTTTCAAACCCCCAAAAAATATATTTTTACATTATTTTTAAAATTTTCTTACATCAAATTAAAGTGGTCAAATGAGCACTTTAATTTGGTGTAAGAAAATAAAAAAATAATAATAATAGGTAGAAGTATTTTGGGATTTGAAAATGCACGAAAAACTGTAAGGAATATTTAAATTGGCACGGATGGAGTAATAAATAGCTCATGTAATTTAAGAAACGCCTAAGCACTAGGTGCCCATTTTATCACACGACTAACACCTAGAAATTTTTAGCACGTTGCTTGTGCTGTTTCTCATAAAGTTATTAGAACATTGCTTGTGCCTTTTTCTCACAACTAGGTTTTTCGCCGTCGTGCAAGCACAAAGATTTCGTGCTCGTGGAATCTGTTAAAAATGAGATTTTTCGAAAATATCGTATACAGCGCACAATCTCCAATCACTGATCACTTTTGTGACAATTGCCTTATTAACTTCTATTTAGTTTCAATTCGGACATGAATACCCTCACGATACCTTTTGTCCAACTTCTATGTTCATGTAGCAATTCAAATTATAATAATATCACAAAATAAATATTCAGCCAAATAATTAATTACTACATTTAAAATTAAGTCTATTTCTCAAACTTAGAATTTATAAAAAAATTTCACTATTTATCTATTTAACTACTGTATTCTTATTCATAGATTTTAGAAACTAATTTTTATTCGAAACTGCATATTACTAAATTTAGCATTTTCTTAATTTTATTTTTTTAACAACAAAATACAATAAATGTTTAATATTAAATCTTTATAATGAGTAATTTGGTCTAATCAATATTTATTGGGGTTAAATATTAACTAATATATAATCTAAAATGAATCTAATTAACTATACAACGAAATGAATAAAAATAAATAGTATATGAACAAATACTTGTGTTAATCCTCATATTTATAAATAGATGCTTTCTACAAATTTCATTGGTAAACATGTTTTTCTTTTTATAAAAAGTTCCTCTTACGTTTCTTAATGTTATTTACTGATTAAAACCCCCCTTTTGTTTTATATCATCTACTGATTTAATAAACCTACACTTGTCCTCTTGCACATAATTCAACCACTTATCTCCGCCAGTGATTCACCATAATCTCACGAATAATCATCAATTTACGTATAAAAACATTTTCAGGTCTTATCACTAATTTTCTATCACAAACAGGACTAAATAATAATTAATTAAATTCTGAAATTAAAAACAGGTTACCATCTTCAACAAGAATTAAGTTTTTGTCCTAACTCCATTAAAATACAAATTGAGTTACGGGTTTCCGGAAAACTACCTCAAACACGATTCTAAGTTCGGTAAATGTTGCACGGTGTCCGTAGTTCGCTGTAGTGGTTTCGAAAACTCGAGGCGGCGTCCGGCGGAGCTTTGACGGGGCCCGCGGCGGCGGCGTAGGCATGAAACCCACTGTTTTTTTTTTTTTGTAGACCACCGGGGTGGAAACGGGTGGTGGTGAACGGAGGGGAGGGAGGTGGCTGCCGTGAGAGGTGGTGGTGATGGCAGGAGGTCGGGCCGAGGAGTGGCCGGCCGAGGTGGGTGGTTGTCGAGGAGCGGCGGTCAAGCGGGAGATGGTGGAGCCGAGGAGGTGGGGGCTCAGTGGGTCGGGCTCACGGTGGTGGACGGAGAACACCGGAGGAGGTGGAGGAGGTGACTGGTGGTGCGGGGTAGAGGGAGCCGAAAACACCCCAGCAGAACCACGGCTTTGCCAAAACACCCCGCAAATTGAAAAAACCCATCATCACAAACCTGGCCAGCTCCAATCCAGAAGCTTAATTGGAAAAATTGGACAAAAATAGCCAAATCCTTTTAACGTTCTTCTATTAACAGGTTAGCTATGAGATCATTGTAAAGTTACAAGAATAACAATAAAAATGAGTTTGAAAATCAGTTTGTTTTTATATAAGTAGATAGATTGGTACTCCTATATTCTTGTAACTGGTTAGTGCAAATGAAATAAAAAAAAAAAAAAAACGGTTTTAAGTGCAAATGTATCATCATGTCCAGGCGGCTAATTGAGCCAAAAAGACTAAAATTTGGACTAGAGGAGGTATTTTGTGGAAACATGCCTCCTTTAGGAGGAAGTGCACGAGGAATTTGGAAATTCTATAGGTGCCGCGGCTGCAGCCTGCACCACAAGGCTATAGATCGGTCGATCCGGTTGCGTCAAAGCCCTTTAGGCCAACTCATCCTACACAATTCCTTTGTCCGTGCACGAGGTTGGACTTTTTTGGCGCAGCTCATTCGAAATAGATCATCATGTCACAAACTAGTACTAGTATTCTGTTGATAACGTGTCAAATTGTTATGAAAAGGTCAAAGGTTTTTAGTCCTTATATAAAATTATGGGTGAGTTTCAATTTAGTGCAGTTGATTGTCTCATTTCCTCATTTCCTCCTTCTATGGAGGTCTCGGCTCGAATTCCACGAGAGGCGGACTTTGGGGGCAAGAGTAATGGATTACCTCTAGATCTCTCTGTGCTAACTTTAACACCCCGCTAATGTGTACAATATTAAAAATATATATATAAAAAGAAGGTTTGTCCAGATTTTTAGTCCCTATAATTATGGGCGAGTTTCAATTTACTCCTTATATTTTTTTTCCTTTTTTATTTGCCATAAAATTAATCATAGTTATCCAAATTGGTCGCAAAACACCAACAATAATGATAAGAGGACAAGTGGTCCAAAAAGTAGGCGAAGCGTCGTTGGGCAGAAATAATTCTCGAATTACATTATCCTCTCTCTAAACATAATAGTATTATCTATTGATCATTAAAATATATGGGAGTGATTTTATCACCCCTAAATTGTTAACGACGCTCCCCAGGGGAATGCCAAAATTAATATGAATTGATTTTGCCACTCTCCAAATTATTAACTTTTGAGGTGTGACAAAATTAACCCATATTGATTTTAACACTTCCCTATAGAATGCAGTTAACAATTTGAAGAGTGATAAAATCACTCCCAAAAAATAATGATATCGGCGACATGTTAGCAGATTCCATATCCATTATTCTATATTCCATGACATGAACTGAAGCGATGAAAAGAAAAATTAATTTCCACATTCGTCTAGATGAAGTGAAAGCGAAGGCGAGAATAAAAAAGAGGACAGAATCCTCTGGAGTATTGTTTTTGACCAAAAGTTCTTTATTGAACACAAGAACTTTACTCACTACCAAAATTCTAATTTATACAAATGGAGAATATCATAATGGCATGATCAGCCAAATCATATAGTACCAATCAAAAGATTTGGAAGTAAATTTGCCATCCACAAATATGTATAGGGAGATCATAACAATTACTACCAGTGAGATCCCGTTTGTGTCATCTAATTTGGCTATTGTGTTTTTAAGCAATTTCGAGTTTTCAAATCAATTTATGTGCAGCTTAACTATATTTAGAATGAAGATCGATTTGACTGTATTTGGAATGATGATCGATTCGAAAATCCAGTTACAAGGTGCCTAGTTAGAATCAATTGGTAAACTACTTATGTTCTACTTCCGTAATGCATTTACATATGAAAAATTAGGAATTGCATTTTACCTATTTTATGTTATAAATAAATGCTCAAACCAGTCCTAGAATAAAAATGGTAAGAGATCATAATATCTACCTAATAAAACACAAGGGTGTGGGGACCACACAAACATAAGTTGATCCAAGGGTTAAGATTCATTTGATCCAAGAGTTGGCAATGCATTCTCCCCCAGAAATTAAAGTGCCCATATTTTTTTACATATATTACAAAGCTGCCATCAAATCACTTTTGCCCTAGTAGCCACCAGTTTACACATTCCAAAGCATTTCTATACTTCAAAACCCATTGTGCCATTTCTTCATCTCTCTCTTTTATCCAAAGACGTCGCTCCCACCCCCCCCAAAAGAACTGGACTTTGTCCTCGTCACCAGTGCCGGCCCCGATATTTGGGTTGCCCAACCCCGACCTTCCGCTTGGTTGCCCACTCGAAAATTCTAATCATAAGGAAGATTTGCAGGGAACCACGCAAGGAAAAATGCGTTTGGACTCATTACGGGTCTCACAAAAATCTAGAAAAATATCTAAATTTTTTTGAATATTATTTTATGAGGCCCTATAAAAAATCGGCTCTAAGGGATATCGATAGGTAAGTATTACTTTTGGATTCGTTGGGGCAAAACTGCTCAATTCGGCCATATGAATTCAAAAGTAACATTTACTGATATCTGTTGGAGCTGATTTTTTACAGAGCCCCATAAAATAATATTAAAAAATTTATGAATATTTTTTTAGATTTTTGTGGGACCTGGAATGGGCCCAAACGAGTTTTTCCTTGTGTGATTGTCTGCAAATCTTTATTGCGAATAACATGGCTCGTTGTCCACTAGTGTTAAGTATAAAAAGAAAGACATACAAGCAACAAAAAAAAGGACAAAAACAAGATTATATTCTCCATTTAGCTTGAATTACATCATCTGTCCCTTCTCGTTTTGGCTACAGCGTCCCTTTTCTTTTTTTCTTCTTATCTGATAGCCCTCCTAATTTTCTCTCTTAATAATTTGCCCTCCTAATTTCTTTTTATCTATTATTTACCCCAGGTATGTAAAAACTAGGGGTGGCAAACGGGCGGGTTTGGGTCAAATTGGGTAAGTTGTTAGTGGGTTGGGTCTTTAATGGGTCATTGACCAATTTAGACCCATTAACTATGAGTCTAATTACCCATACCCAACCCGACCCATTTATTTTAAAGCAAACCCGACCCGCCCATTAACCCAATTACATATATACTAAAAATTATGATCGAAAAATTAGAAAAGTAAAAAAAATTTATGATCGAAACTCATAAATTTTTTCAAAAAGACGAGAATAAGTAATTTTTTTTGTCTTATTGATTTTTTTTTTGTCTTTATTCAAAAAATTATAAGTTTCGATCAAATTTTTTTACTTTTTCGATTCCTCTCATCAAAACAAATTAATAAGTCACAAAAATGTGACACAGAACAAAAAAAATGCAAAAAAAAATTGAATAAGAACAAAAAAATAAGTCAATTTTTTAATCCAAACCCTTTGTGGGACTACCATGAGAGAAATTTATTCACTGCGGAGCACAATTTCACGGGTCCATTCACGCAATTAATGAATGAGATGTGTTTTCAATTTTGACTGGTCAAAATAATTGTTACCGATCACAATTGATTTTTAATTCGGACCATTTAAAATATTTTTGGACGCGTGTGATTTAGCACAAAACAATTGAATAAAAGAGATTTTTAATTCGGACCATTTAAAATATTTTTGGACGCGTGTGATTTAGCACAAAACAATTGAATAAAAGAGAGAGAAAAAGAGAGAGAGAGAGAGAGAGAGGGGGCGGGGGGACACAGAGAGAGAGAGAGAGGGAGAGAGAGAGAGAGGGGGCGGGGGGAGAGAGAGAGAGAGAGAGAGAGAGAGAGAGAGAGAGGGCGGGGGACAGAGAGAGCGGGGGGGGGGACACACACAGAGAGAGAGAGAGAGAGATCGGGGGGGGGGTGGGGACAGAGAGAGAGAGAGAGAGAGAGGGGGTGGGGGTAAGGGAAGGGGGCAAGGGAGAGAGAGAGAGAGAGGGGGGCATACTCCTCCACTTCCCAATTGCAAAAGAGACCAATTAAGAGATGAAATTTGATGGGTTACTTTCATTGCCCATTGGGTCATTTAAGTTGACCCAATTAATGCCCAATTATGACCCAACTAATAATGGGTTAGCTGGGTTTGAACCCATTCTTACCCAACTAATAAATGGGTTGGGTTGGGTTTATTTTCTAATTGATGGGTCTGGGTTTGTTAATGGGTCTGGGTTCAATTTGCCACCTCTAGTAAAAACCTCTCTTTTACTCTCCTAATTTTCTCGAGTATCATAATTTTTTAAAGTATGTGGAAACCATACATATTTGCTTTCTTTTAAAAATTTGTACAATTTTTTTTGGATGATGCCCCTAAATATATTTTTCGCTGGATTTCTTTTTTTTTTTTTTTGTATGCATACATTTTTTTTTTTTGTTGCCCCTTGCCGGGGGGTTGCCCGAGCCGGCCGGCTTGCGGGGCTTACCCCCTGGCCGGCCTTGCTCGTCACCATTTTCAAAACATTTCTGCTTCTTTGTGATATGATTGTGTCTCTACCCATGTTTGACGGGCAATTCCAACCTGGATGCATAGTGCCGTAGTCACGGACAAACACTAGTTAAAATAAAAACATGACATGCACACAAATTGAAACACAAACGTGTTCAAAATCGTTTAATGCGTATGAATTCTTGTGTGAGATTCATATGCATCATATGTAAGAACACAACTATGGGTACTGAACTTTTGGAGTACCAAAAAAGTACAACGGCTTTCGAGGCCATTTTTGGATCCCATGTAAAAGATTCAAACTGCTAAAGAATTTTTCGATTCGAAGGGCCTTGCCAAAACAAAACTCAATTCGATATGTGTAAGTAATTGATCTAAACTATAAGTTTTCATTCAGAATTCAAGATTGTAAATTCTGAATGAGAAATAAAAGATTGGATCAACCACTTTCAAATATTCAACTGGATGAATTTTTGCAAGTCTATCAAAAGTGGGCCTCGCAAGACGTCATACATTTTTCGGTACCCCAATAGTTCAGTACGCTTAGCATTAGTGTTGTATGTAATACAATTGCGTCCATACATATTCACATACAACTGGCTAGGGCTGTAAACGAGCCGAATATTAAAATGTTCAGATTCGTTAGTTAAGTTTTTTAGCGAACTCGAGCTGAACTCAATGAAAATTTGATGTGCTGAACTTCTGTCGAGCTTGTTCATGACCCAATAATCTGATATATTTATGGTATCATACAAGTTTAGAGTCGCAAATAAATTTTTTACTATGTACATAAATACGTTCATACATATAGCGGAGTATTAAAATGATAAAAATATATAAAAAATAGTATTTAGTTATTGTAAGCGTTTATACTTCTACAAATTTTAAAATTGTCATTATGTACGTACATAAGTTTATACATGGACAAGTTATATAAGTTAATACTTAGGCCTGTTCTTTTGAATTTAACTTAAATATGAAAGTTTTGTCTTTAATTTAAATTTTTTTATATTTTTTAGTTTTTTATCAAACTTTTATGAGTTATTGATTTATCTCGATAAGAGGAATCGATTTTAGTTTTTATTTTTTTTACTTTTACTCAAGTATTTTGATAAATAACACTTTTTAGCCAAAAAATGTCGATTTCTCTCGTCAACACAAATCAGTAATCCACAAAAGTTTGGAGTAAAACTAACAAATGAGAAAAAAATTTACACAAGAACAAAACTCTCAGATTTAAGTTAAGTTCAAGAGAACGGGGTATATAAAATTTTCATGATACAAATCATGCACTCAAGGCTCGCGAGCTTAATCGAGTCAAATACTACTTGGTTTTTGTTTAGTTCATTTATGTAATGATCCTAAATTTGAGGCTTAGATTCAATTTATTTAGTAGGCAAATCGAATTAGAACGAGCCTTTACCGAGTCAAGCCTCGAACAGGTTAAAAATGGCTCAGTTCATTTACATTTTAAAGCCGTGCTATTCAATTAAACTTGAGAAATAATTTTCACATTCTCTTTTTCAATAAATGCACTCAACTTTCTTGTTTTTCGATGAAAAAATTTCACACAAAAACTATTTACTACTTAAAAAACAAAAATATATGCATTTTTTAAAAAGGATGCGGAAATCATTATCCTAAAAATTTTCTTGCAAGACAATCCCTCTCAATCCCTCTCTTCCACGCCTCATGATTATCCCTAATAATTAAACGAACCCGGGTCCCACCCAGCCCCCACACCTCACCCCCCTCTCTCTCTCTCTCTCTCTCTCCACCGGCTCACAATCTCTCTCTCTTTCGCTCGCGTTTTTCTCAGGTGCCAACCCCTCCACGATCCATTCGACGCCCTCCACTCCCACCCAACAAATCGCTTGCTTTCCCTTCTCTAAAACCCTAATCCCCAAATCCTCAACCGGAAAAAATGGAGACCTACCCCTACTCCAATTCGTATCCAGATTCCGGTCACTCATCCCCTCGGTCTCGAGAAATCGACTGCGAAAACGCCTCGTGGGACGACCAGCCGCTTTCCTCCGGTTACAAGGTCAAGTTGATGTGCAGTTACGGCGGCAAAATCCACCCTAGGCCTGGCGACAACCAGCTCACCTACGTCGGCGGCGACACCAAGATCCTGGCCGTTGATCGGAACATCCGATTCTCCTCCTTCATCTCTAAGCTCTCCAATTTGTGCGAATCGGATATGTGCTTCAGGTTAGTGCTTGGTAGATTAATCGGACGTAAGGAGGTTTGATGATGAAAATCCCCAAATTTTCAGAAAATTCACATCGTAGCTTCTGGAATTCTTTCTCAATTTGTTACTTAAAACGCAAAAATTGTCACTTTGGAGCAACTCCCCTGATCACTACTTGAATCGCGTCTGACTCTGTGCTCTTTGATGTGAATCTATATGAATTAAGTTACTTCAATTTCCTTTTGGAATTTTGTTACACTTAAAAAATTTACTTGAACTTTCACTCAAAACTCAAATTCAAGTAAAAAATAATAATAATAAATCTTAGAACTCCTTGTACTCCTCGACTCGATTTATTTGGAATTGCGTTTTATTTTGAAATTTAGATAGATTTCATGTCTTACTAAACGAATTGAAGTCTATTTCTGTTAAAATTTACTATCATATGTAATTATTGGAGTTCTTTTTTCTTTTCTTTTTTGGTAATTTTGTTTTTCTTAGACTGCCCCAAAGTTGGTTTGGGTTTTTCTTAGAAGTCCTGTTCTCCATCGAATTGGCGAATATGATCAGAATAACCTAGTTTGTAAGAGCTTGTCCCCCCCCCCCTTTTTTTTTTTTTTCTCCGGTCAAGCGGAAATTCGAAATTTGCGCCTTTAGTCGAACCGTAGAGATCTGTTTCTGTTTCAGGTACCAGTTACCAGGAGAAGACCTCGACGCCCTAATCTCCGTCACGAACGACGAGGACCTCGAGCACATGATGATGGAGTACGACCGCTTATACCGCGCTTCAAACAAGCCGGCGAGGATGCGCTTGTTTCTTTTCCCGGCGAACTCTGCTCCGGCGACGACTTTCGGTTCCGGCGAGACCAAGTCGGAGCGGCAGTGGTTCGTGGACGCCTTGAACTCCGTTCAGATCCAGCCTTCTTCGCCGCCGGCGCCGGAGGCGGGGACGAATCCGGACTTCCTGTTTGGTTTGGACAAAGGACACGCGCCGTTGCTGCCGGCCGCTGCCGTGGCGAAGGAGCGAGATTTGCCGCCGCCGCCACATATGGTTCCTGATTCTTTCCCGAAGGTAAATCTCAGGGGCTATTCCATTGGGTTTTGAGGGTACAAAGAAACCTCTTTGTTCAAAATGCATCAAAATTTCATATTTTGCATGGAAGTTGATTTTTATTAGAATTAATAACAATCCACTTAAATTTGTTATAAAATGAGCTAATTTTATTTTTTTTGCATATAAAATGATTTTTCTTTAATGTTGTTTGCATTCGGATAATTTTTCATATAGCTTAATTTGTAAGTTAGTGGATGATTAGCTCAATTTTTGTTTTTGTTTTTGCGGGGTATCATATGAATAGATTATTTTATATAGTTTTCAATCAAAATAAATATATCTATCTTATTAGTAATGTTTTGTATGTAAACTATTTTTATACATTTTTGTCACACCGCGCTAAAATTAAAATTTTGCAGCCATCCCTAGTAAATCGTGCCGAATCGGACAGCGGTTCGGAGGATCGGCACGTGATCGGAGAGCCGGTGGTTTCTCCGTCGGAGATCCAGAGACAAATGCACGAATTTCAGAGGTTTCAGATATCTGGAAATGAACAAGGGATGTACTACAGAAAAATCGACGAACCAAACCCGAACTATTACAACACACAGAAAGTACCAGAGAAACTTCCACCTGCCCAACCGGCTGCGCCGGTGACAGTCCCGGCTTCCTACTGGCAGGAACGAAACGTGGCTACTGGAGGTTACCCCGTATCAGCAGCAACAGCTCATGAACCACCGGTTTACCTAATTCAGACACCGACCGGGATGTATCATGCTCCTGCTCCGGCATTGCGACCTGTTACCAGCCAATTCACCGGTCAGGGATACTACGGAATGCAACGAGTAGTGCCGGAGATGTACCGGGAGCAGCCAATGTACAATCCAGGTCCACAGCCGTCTATGCAGGCTTTGCAGCAACAAATGGTACGGCCTCCGGCAGCGGCTGGAGTAGGGATACCCACCGAGCAGGGTTATTCACCGGTAGCTTACGAAGGGCGGCAGATGTACTACACCACTGCCCCAGCAGGGGTGGTGCCGCCTTATCAGGCAGTGAATGCAGTGGTTGATTTGAGGCAAGGCGGAGGCGGAGGCGGAGGCGGAGGCGGAGGCGGGTGGAATGCAGAGGGCGGTAAGTTCGTTGGCAAGGGTTCAGAATCTTCTTCGCTGTGATCTTTGTTGTTTTTCAGTTAGTTAATGGAGAATTATTGATTTACCTGGTGTTCTGTGCATGTTCTAGTATCAGGTATTTGTCTGTGGTTGGTTTTTGTTTGGCAATATTCTTGCGAGTGTGTGTTTGTCATGAGGTGTGCAACTGTGAATATTTTCTCAACAGCTATTGCAATGCCATTTATTACTATGCACTCTTTCGAGGGTGGCTTCTAGGCACACCATTGAGCGGTCATTTAGGGGCCTTAGCTGGTGATCCGGGCTGCTTCTCTCTCAACGATGAAACTTATCTCCCATCATCTCACTAGCCGACCTTGGTATTTTGGGTATTTTGAGGTCATTTCTAGTATTCATAGTTTGCCTTGATTTGGTACCACTCTTGCGGCACAGACCGAAAAACTTTTTTGAACTGCATTTATTACTAAACCTTTTCAATGGTTTTATACATTGTTTTACGGGTGGTCAATCACGTACTTTTTTAACTTGGAATGGGAAGAATTCCAATAAGTCCTCTCACTTGTAGACAAGGATGGGATCAAGTAGACAAGGATGGGATCAAGGGGGGTCTAGTAGCGGCGACTGACACGACAAGAATTTTTGAAAATGCAATTATTATATGTAAAAAAAAAATTTATGCCTAACTTGTATAGTCTCGCCACCACTAAATTTTTTTAGTATACATTTCGCCACTGCTAATATAAAATCCTGGTTCCATCTTTGCTCGTAGAATAACATAAATTACATGAGTAAACTAAAGGAAAATGTTTCAATAGAAGTCATCCATTCTGTGTTTGCTTTGTTAGATTGGTTTGGTGGAAAGTGAAGGAAAATGAATAGGAGGGGAGAGAACCATTTTGAAATAATTTTCAGTTTCTTTTGCTACAAGCTATCCCACATCTATCTTTTTATTTATTTATTAATAGTAGATAGAAAAAAGGAATGCCTTTGAAGTTATATAACCTAGATGCCTTTGATAACATTCTCAAAGAGTTTTTGAGGCAATTGGATATGCCTGGGATGACCAAGCATGCAACTTTGGGTTGTTTATTATTAGTAAAATTGAAACTGATTATTACCCGATCGTTGTAAAAATCTCGATATGTCAAATTTTTTGGTCTAGAAATTCAAATATGAAAGGTTTGGATTTGTGAGAATGTTAAAAAATTATGAATTTTTGTTATTCTTAAGAAATAGAGGTGAAATTAACTTTACTTAGGCTCCGTTTGTTTCGAAATAAAATATTTTACATGTAAAATAATTTCAATGAAAAATAAATTTTTTATTTCTATTTTACGGTGTTTGATTGGTAATTGAAAGAAATCTTCGCAGCAAAACATTTCTCCAGTGTTCAATATCAACCAAGTTGACCTTTCCATAAATACAACAAAAATAAAGTGTAAAACCCACACTCCCCCCAGCCCCCTCGCCCGCCTGCCCCCTTTCTCTCTCAATTGACAAAGCATTTCAAATTTTATCAATTCCTGCCTCAATTCTGCTATTCATTTCAAGTTTGGACTTCATACCCAATTGAGTCGAAATCCTTTTAACAATTCCTTTAAAGAAAGAAAGTTGTATGCGGAAGGAATTTGTGTGAACTTTTTTTGCACTGATGTGGTCGCAGGAAAAATGGGTATTAACAGCTATGTTTGTGTGTGTGTGTGTGTGTGTGTGTGTGTGAGAGAGAGAGAGAGAGAGAGAGAGAGAGAACAAATATATGTGGGTTGAAATTGATTTTGAGTTTGGAGAGGAGAGAGAAAAGGATAGATCAGAAGAAGCAAAACAGGAAATGAACTCAATTGGGCCATGAGAGTATCAGCAGGGAATAACGTAAAATCACTTGCAGGAAAATCCATTGTAAGTCATTTTCCCTCCATAGCCCAAAAACATTTTACGGGGGAAAATAATTTACGTGTGATGTAGGCATCCGAACGTTGGAAAATGGGTAAAATGTTTTACCTAAAAATATTTTATCGTCAAACAAATGGAGCTTTAGTTTGCAATGATTTTGCAACTAGTTTGCAAAATCTTAGAGAGAGAAGCTGGGTATTTCCTATATGGTGACATCACTGATTGCTGTGAAGAAAAGAAACGGAAGTTAGGGGAGGGGGGAATCCAGAGAATAGTTTAAAAATATAAGGAAGGACAGTGCATTTTCAGAAACCCGTGGAGAGGTCCTGAATTTGTAAGAAACCTTAGGGTAGGTGACTGAAATTGCCTATTTCCTTTGGGCGCTGCTATTCGCAGCCTTCTATTTACTTCCATAGTCCGTTAAAAATTTTCAATTATACTCGACAGTTAGTTACCGAAATTAAGATATATTTTCAGCGTCCAATTACCGAAATATAATATTTTTTTCAACAGATGTTTACCGAAAATGCATGTTCGGCAGTTGTTTACCGAAAATTGAACATATTTTCGACATGTAGTTACCGTAATATAATCTTGTTTTCAACAGCAATTTACCGAAATGTTATTTATAATTTTCAACAATCATTTACTGAAATGTAGTGGGCTACGGGAGTAAATAGAGGGCTGCGAATAGCGGTGCTCTTTCCTTTTTGAAAATCGTGTGACATAGTTAAACGAAATTTATCCGGGCAAATTTCACTGACCTCCCCTGAGGTTTCTGACAAGTGCAGTAATCTCCCTTGAGGTTTCTGAAATATCACTGCCCTCCCTTGCTTTTCAAAATATTATCTCCATTCCCCCTTCTGTTAGTATCTGCTGACTTTGTTAACAGAAATTGCTGATGTCACCTATTTTCACTTCTTAATTCCCATATTACCCCTAAATCGTTGATTCTATCCAACCAAACTTGACCTTTCTTGTCGAAACAACTGAAAGGAATACCTAACTTATTTTTTTAATCATTATTATCTTTGATAATTTTATTTCAAGTTCGATTTATTTGTTAATTTTTTTATTCCTCTCATTGAGATGAATCCACATGGTTAAATCTTTTGCACAAAAGCTTAAAAAAAGTCAATAAAATACAAATAAGAAATAGTTACTTTAGTCTAAACTACACTTATGGCCCCTTTCCGCTAACTCAAATAAGTACTTATTTTTTGAATTAAAGATAATATATTCTAAGAGAATGATATGTCTCTTAAAACGAAAAATAAATTTTTAAAAAATAAGAACCTTAGCCGAACCTTTAACGCCTCATTATTCCTAATTTTATTTTTGGTATTTTTTCTTTCAACACGTGCTGAAATACCCATACCCACCATTCTCCCTAAAATATTTGACTCATTCTTCCTTAACTCTTTTGTTATTTTTCTTTTGTCTTTTTTATTGTTTTTAGTTTCGCGTTACTAAAGATGAAATATTTGGTCTTGGATTGGACAGATTTGTTTTTCTGAACATGATGTTGTTTTCTTACTCCCATTAGTTTTGCAATCTTAAAGATTAATGAAATTTTTTCACTGTTCAAAAAAAAAAAAAAGACAAACTGTTTGAAATAACTGGGCATTTTTGTTATTAATGTCGTCTTATCTCATTTTTTTTTCTTTAACATGAAGAAAAAATGGTTCAAAAATACAATTTAGATAAAAATATGAAAAAAAGTTGGGGAGAATGAGGCCTATGTGCACCTTAACACATAAATAACAATTCAGATTCTTAGTGGCGACTCAAGGGCAAGCAATTAAGTGTTTTCCTAGGCCTCATATCAATTAGGGGCTCTATTTTGGCTATAATATTTTTGGATATCATTTCTCATTTAAAATTAAATATAAATATTTCTTTAGCAATATTAATTTTCAGAAACCAATAAATAAATAAACTTAGATTTAAATTTAAAACGTAAAAATTTCTTGAATAGCCTCATATTTAATTTATCATGTTGCATTAATTTTGTTGGTCCCACTAGACTTAAATGATTTTTTACAACAGGAAAATGAGCTGGGACAGTGGAAAATGTAAAGAAAAGGTTGTTTGCTAAGGGCATATGTGTCATTTTCCTCCAAAGTTTAACACCGTCAGTGCCAATTAGACAATAAGGGGGAATCTTGACAATATTTTAAATAGTAAGGGAGGACAGTGATATTTCAGAAACCTCAGGGGAAGTTTTTGCACTTGCTAGAAACCTCAGGGGTGGTCAGTGAAATTTGCCCAATTTATCCAGATATTATTGGTCAGAAGTCATGAAAAAATTATTCAATTCTCTTGGAATATCGCCACGTGGTACCTCAGGGCTCTCTTCAACCACACATTTTTATAGAGTCTGAGATTAAGTGTAAGAACCTCACAATAATTTGCGGTGAAGAGAAATTTGGCGTATCGTCACGTGGTGCCGTAGGTCACTGAATAATCTCTCCAAGTCATGACTCAGCATCAAAATGTAACGTCAACTTATCAACTACTCCCCTTCTACCACTAACCTGTATGGCTTCTTTACCAAACCTGATCCGTTCTAGTTTCTACCCCATTTTCAAAACGGCCCCACCACGTATAACCTCGACCTCGAGTATCACGTGTCACGAACTGCACAGCACGCGTAGCGTATATCCTCGAGCATAATGTGACATTTTCACACGATATTCGTAACAAATTATGTAGCGATGAACGGGTAAATAGATCAAACTCACACTTTTTATTAAGGCATTGAAATTATCATGCAAGTGGTATCTCTCATATGTCATGTAGTAGCTTAACTAGTCATTCGAACGTTTCATATGTTATTCGTAGCAAATCTTATAAAAGAAGTCATATTATCTTTTAGCGAGTCAGTTTGATTGAACATAGACATGTGATTAGACAAGGCGGTTCGCTTTTAGGCGTGATTTCGATTTTCGAGGGTAGGTTTACTATTTGGGAGGTAAAAGTCTATGTGACTAGTCTCATTGGCACGTCGTTCAGTGGTCCATCTTCCTAGCTACTTCTGATTGCTTTCCGTGTAGGTGTTGATTCTCCGAAATCAGCCCTTGGTAAATTGTCTCATTCCGTTTCTGTGTGGGGATACCTCCTATGTTATCTGGAAAAAAAAATAAATAGTCCACTTTTCAAACAAATATGCCTTCATTTATCTAGCAAAATCTAATTTTCAGCGTGAAAAAACCACATGATGAGCCATATTCAACGAGTCTGAATCCTCTCGTGACAAAGAATATGCTTGACACTTATTTAACAAATCAACGCCGTATGTCACGCTCTCAATTAAAAATAATCTAAGATGACGTCATTTTGGGTCTAGAATTAAGGAGGGAAAAAAACGAAAAAAAAAATCATGCAGTTTACTATGATATTGATTTTAATTTTGAAGATATTGATTAACATGGCATAGAATTTATCTAGGGAAGAATTCGTTTTTGTTTGGTAAGCAGATTTTATTAAAATGTGCAAAAAGTTACAAGAGATCGCAGGGGCATTCCCGAAACAATAACAACAAATCCTACAAACAGGCTAACAAAACTAAGCAACATTTAAAGAATTGTTAAGAGCAAAAATTCTAGAGTCCAACAACCAAGTGTCAAAAATCTGACGATTCGTTTTGTTTTACATGATTGCGTATATTTTTCTAAAAGCTTGCAGTTTACTTTAGTTATTTTCTATATCATGCAGTTTACATTACTTGGTCTTGACACTTCTGGATGCTTAACGATAAATAGTTGTACTCATAATCCTATTTTGGGTGAATTGTTGGTTTTGAATGTGTATTACCAAAATAGGTTTCAACTGAGTTTATGAAATTACGTAAGAAAGAGATAACCCTATTTACGAAGAAAAATAATCGTTCCACTTTTTCAAAAAGAATTTTTTTGAAAAAGAAGATAAATTTTAAGGTCAAAAATCATATATTTACGCAAATAATTTTCCTAACAATATGGATATTGTTTAATAGATCTCATTAAGATCTTTTAAACGATGCAAAAAAAAAATGAAAATTTATTTTTCATTTTCGATATATTTGAGTTTGAAATTACCTTCTTTTTAAAAAAAAAGTTTTTTGGAGAAAGCGGAACGGGGTTAATCGTTTTTTATCAAGGGATCGATCTGAGCCGTTGATCACGCAAGGAGTCTCGCATGAGAGAATCAGACTCAACATTGAACGGTTCACATCATATATTTTAGTCGGGTAAGACCCCGGAATTCACGCACGTGCTATAGTGCACAGTCGCACTACACCCATGTAGTGCGCCATCCGAGCCGTTTATCTTGCAATCAATAATCCAAATTTTATCTCAATAATGAACGGATCAGCCGAGATGAAATATGGACCATTGATTATTGAGATGAACAATTCAAATGCCACAATACGGTAATGCAGTTGTGCACCACAGGAAACCTAGTCCACCACATAGACTGCAGAGCACGCGCCCATTAGGTAACACCAACTCCATTCTCATTCCGTACCCAGAAAAGGAAAAAAAAAAAGGAAATTAATTTCTACACTTCCTAATTGATGCACTCATTTTTTCGTCTTTTAGTGGATGAATTTACTAAATAGTGTCTGAGATTTGTAGAAAGTGTATGCATGCAAGGGCTGTTTCGTAAATTCATTTACTAAAAGACTAAAACAGAGTGTTTACACCAATTAGGAGAGTGTAAAAATTAAGGGTAGTTGATAATGCCAAAACTGTTTTTATTGGTGCCAAAATTTTAATGCATAAAAGTCTTGTACATATGCACATGGTACAAGCTGCACTAGAGTTTTGGCACTAACAAAAACAGTCTTGGCATTATCATTTCCTAAAATTAATTTTCAAAAGAAAAACAAGGCTGTTGATTTTGCCACTCCCTTTTATGTCAACGCCACTTCTCTATAAGTGTATTTTTGTACCAAAAAATATATTTGCAGAAAAATAACGTTAATAAAAAAAAAAGGTGAAAAAATCATTTCCCAAAAACAAACAAATGCTCTAATTTTCCCTATTTTTTGTCAACGGATTCGGACCGACAAAATTGGCCACCGGACAACTTTTGTTTCTTTATTTGTCGTTGCCTACCAATCAAGCTTTCCCTTGCGGATCAAAAAAATACAGTATACTCCAAAAAATCAAGCTTTCCCTTTTCTCTGCTATCAAGCTGGAGTTCAAAATTGCTCCTCTCTCTCTCTCTCACTCTCTCATCCGAAGCAGCAACAGCTTGTTGTTTTTAGAATAGGGAAAGCTTCTTTGTGACGCCCGACAATTGTATTGTTCGAAATCTTCGATTGTCTTCGGGCGAATGAAAAGAATTAACTGAAGCAGACATAGATACAGACCTATACATACATACATACATACATACAGAGAGAGAGAGAGAGAGAGGATGGGGGTGAGGAAGGTTGGGAAGTACGAAGTGGGGAGGACGATCGGGGAAGGTACGTTTGCAAAGGTGAAGTTCGCTCAGAACACAGAGACTGGGGAGAGTGTGGCCATGAAAGTTCTCGATCGCAGCACCATCGTTAAGCACAAGATGGTCGACCAGGTTTCTCCTCTCTCTCTCTCTCTCTCTCTCGCTCTTAAATTTACCCGTCATCTATTAATTGTCTATTAGGCGAAAGTTTGAAATTACTTATTTGGATTATGTATACTTTCCGCGATTGATTAAACAAATTGGCTGTTTTTATTTTTTGGAGCGTGCTAATTGAGTAAGGCCCAGCTAATCTAATTTCTTCAAACGCTTGATAATCAAGATACGCGCGCGCGCACACACACAAGGAAATATATACAACGCATACGTATGCTGTGCTTATAAGCTGCTCTTGTCGCAGGAGTAAATATTTTTTTGTGTCTTAAGAAGTTTGAAGAGGTAGATTGATTGAGTGGCGTAGAATTTACGAGCAGTGGGGCACAATGAAAACACAACCTCTAGAGAGAGAAAAAAAATGGTATAGTAAGTGAAACATGTGACAATATGAAGTTTCTTCATTGGAAACGCTGGCATAAGTAACATATTCATCGACCAGCCACAAAGTTACTCATAACTGTTTCCATGAGATATACTAACAAAACTACCATAGCCATCAACTAACATAAACCTTGAAAGTGCCATAGTTTTCCTAGAAAGGCAAAGGGAGAGAAACAAAAAGAGAAAGGAGTGAAGGATGAAGATTGAAGCCGTACCAGTTGCTAGAGATTTAAATGCCAGCCAAGCACCAGCAAGGGCATCTGGTGAAGCGACGATGGTAGATGGTCGGAGCCTAGTCAAGGGTTTCACGTTTCAAGGTTTCGTGTGTGGGATGTGTAGAACCAAAGAAGCAAAACATTTCGCTTAGGTGTACAGTAAAAACTGATGGTTAATTCTTTTAGGTATATTAGAAAATTAAAATCTGCAGTGGGGGCACAAGCTGAATCTGCCACTGCCTAGATTGCTAGGGTTTGATGGAACTTGGAGCCTGCACTAGAGTATCAACAGAATATACTAAAGCTTGCATCATCTTCTTGTGCTTTCTCTAAGATTGACGATGAGGTGCCATTAATGTCTCTTGCAGTGATAGGATGTAAAAATCAGCGTTTGTGATTCACATCGTGTTTTAAGTTTTTAAGAAGCGATTTCAACGTTGCGAATAAAGATGCTGGCAAGCTTGGGATTCAACAGTATATGGTACAAACACAAACTTCCAGGCATAATGGAGTGTTGACCTTCATTTGTAGAGCATTCAATGCACTAGTAGAGATAGCAATAGCAACAACAACAATACTAGTTGGAGTAAAAGCAGTGTGGTAAAGTGGTGGTGGCAGTAGTGGTATTAGTGGTGGTTGTGGTAGAAGTAGTAGTAGTAGAAGTAGTACATAATGTGTAGAAAATTTTCATGCAGGCTAATTATTCTTGATAACAGATTGATATTTTAAGGACTTGACTTCAGTGGTTTCTATAAACCTCGGTTCTACCTTCACCTTTTTAAGGTGAACCTATTGTAATTTGGGAGTTTATTTAATTTAGTTAGTGAAGAGTTAAAAATAACTGAAGCATATGGGACTTGCAAGTTCAAGTTTAGGATTGCAACTTGTGAGTTCATGTTTAGGCTCTCTTCCTCTATAAAGGCATGTTGAGTGGGGGTTTTCTCATTAAAGATTCTCCCCTCTCTCCCCCTCTCATTTCTCATTTATGAAGTGCCTATGTGGAGACCTGTATGCCAATTTTCAGTTTCCATACGATAGTGAACCCTTGATGATTGTCTTCTCTCTTTTTTCCTTTTCCAACTTGCAGATAAAAAGGGAGATATCTATAATGAAGCTTGTCAGACATCCAAATGTTGTTCGTCTGCATGAGGTATGGGCTTAATATATGAAGACTAAAGCTTTTTAGAAATGGAAAATTAAGCTTCGGAAGCCACTTTCTGGCTCCACGAGATTGGGTAGCATCTATCTTTAATGACATGTTCTCCTACTAATGTAGAACATTGTTTGGCTAGGTTCTGGCGAGTCGCACGAAGATCTACATAATCTTGGAATTTATAACAGGTGGTGAACTGTTTGATAAAATAGTAAGTTTCTAATTCGACGCAGCAAGGTAGACCAGATATTTTCATTTTCTGTTTTCGAGCACACAACAAAATGGTAACATTCGTAGGTTCACCGTGGACGACTCAGTGAAGCCGAAGCCAGGAAATATTTCCAACAACTTATCGATGGTGTGGACTATTGCCACAGCAAGGGAGTCTACCATAGAGATTTGAAGGTGTTCCTTGTCTTCCATTTGGAATGCTATTGTGCTATATGACTGTTTCCTTACCTTCTTAACATGGTTTTCTTTTGTACAGCCGGAAAATCTTTTACTAGATTCTCAGGGAAATCTAAAAATTTCAGATTTTGGGCTTAGTGCGTTGCCTGGAGATGTAAGATACTTGATCATGTCTCATGGATTCTCTATTTTAATTCAAGTGGCAGTATATAAATGTTGTTACTTGGTGGTCATTGTGCTTAGGGAGTCAGCCTCCTTCGAACGACTTGTGGCACTCCTAATTATGTTGCGCCAGAGGTGATTGCAAGTATTTATTTGTCTAATTGTGTTATTTACATGGTAGATGTTTGATGTCTACTCATTTATAATTTGGCTGCTGTTTTGATTTACTATTTCTGCTTTAGGTACTGAGTCACAAGGGTTATGATGGTGCTGTGGCTGATGTTTGGTCTTGTGGGGTCATCCTGTATGTTCTGATGGCTGGATATCTCCCATTTGATGAACTTGATCTCACTACGTTGTATAGTAAGGCATGTAGTTAATTTTCTGGGAAAAGACTTGCCCATTGGATTTTAAGGGTGTATTCTGTCTATTTACTTGATCTTCTTAATAAGAGGAAGGTTCGAATAAAGCCATTGTCAATGTTAGTAGCCTTTGAAATGCTGTTCAGGTTTGTCATGGATCTGCCTCGTGCCTCCTCTAGTTGGCAGTATTAGTGTGTGGTTAAGTCATAATGATATTCTTTCTTACCATCCAAGCCCATGTCCTCTGTGGCTTTCTGTATTTTTTTCATTCGGCGTCCTTAATGTGACTAAATCACCACTACTTGCTGGTGCAATAATTGGCCCATCTTGTGTATGTCTATATCTTCTCGAAAAGACTTTCCCTTGTTTTGTTCTCAATTGGCATTGCTTGTAACTTATACAATTGCTTTCATTTTTTACGCAACCTTTTCTTTTTATACATCTCATCCATCTCAACATTCTCTTGAACTGTGCTCATTTTTTTGGCATGTGTTTTTTAGTACCCAAACATTTTCAATCACACTTAAGTAGGAAATGAGAATGTCGGTGCTACAATATTGGGATTTACCTACAAAAAAGAAAGCCAAAGTTGGAACAAGGTTGGGTGTCCTGTTCACTCTGTATTTTGTGATTGTGGTACTCATCTATGTTTTATTAATACGGTGTATTTTTGTTTGTATGATGCTCATCTTAATTTTGACCTGAATCTGTTTTCTTCAGGTAGGAAATGCAGAATATTCTTGTCCGTCGTGGTTTCCAGTAGGAGCAAAATCTTTAATACATCGAATTTTGGATCCAAATCCTGAAACTGTAAGTACATTTGTTTGATAAACATCTGTCAATGGATTCATTTTGTGCACTGTTCTTGCTGCTCTTCTGAGTATTACAGCAGACTTAATATTGTGTTTTTCTATACTCTATATAGCTGAGGCACTACACTCAGCACCTCTATTGTGAAAGGCCTTGAAACAAGCATATCACGTGTTGAAAATGCTTCTTATATAATATCATTTTACTTCCACGACCTAGATGTATCACATTTCTCAAAGAAGCTTCCATGACCTAGATGTATCACATTTCCCAAAGAAGTGATTTGATTGATGGGATTTGGTATGATATTTATAAGCTCGATGGTGTAGAGATTTGCATATCCTGTTAAGAAAAAGAGATGAGGTGAATGCAAAATAGCTTCAAAGAGTTCCCAAAAACTGTTTTACCTCATTCAGGCTCGCAAATGACCTTTGATCCACAAAGAACTTATTATTGGACTACAACATTCAAGATATAGAGAATAACACCTAGTACATATTACCCACAGGTGGCATAGAGTTATAAGCAGTTCCTTATTTGGCTTGGGACTAACAAGAATGGTGGGTCAAGAAACATCCATCTCGTATATTTGATACCCGTGTAACAGCAGAATGCTGTTGAAGTAAATAACTCCTACAAATTAGGAGGTGTTGAAAACAAACAAATTGTTGAATTATCATCACTTCTATCTTGTACAAATACATTTGAATTTTGATGTTAAGAAAAAATCTATTGCACGAAGGTTGGCATGGGATTTCTTGTAAAAAATTAAGCCATTCATATTAGAAGCTCGAATGTTTCTGCAAGCTGGAAAAAAATTGCTTATAAGTGCGAAAAAGATTTTGTTTTAGCTTTAGGTCTTGCCCTCAGTTCAAACTTCCATATTGTAGGCTGTCATCGAGATCCCTGTGGCGAATTTTAATTGTCAGTCTACATATCAATAAAATTGCTGCTTTATGAGACTATAGGTATTAATACTGAACTTCATGATTGTTAGTTGACAATAATTCCCTTGTAAATCCGCCGCTTTAGTCCAGTTAGCCATCTCTCCCGATTGACAAAAGCATTGAATAGACTGGGTATTTGCGTTATCAATATCTCAAATCAATGATGTGTTCTGGAAATTTGATTTAAGTATCTTGTCGATGCCAAATAGGTTGCAGCGTTGACCCATTGGCTATCTAACCGTCCCTCATTACTGGAGCTTTCTGATTTGGATGATCCCCTTTTGATGGCTTGATGAAGCTACCAATGATGCTTAAGCGCTGTAGTTTTCATTTCACTGTATTGTTTCGCCATGAATGTGTTATCTGTTGGCACTCATTCATGCTCCTCATCAAATTGCTAACATGAACAATATTTATGACAGAAGTTTGGACTTAGGATTATACTTATCTTCTTCTGGAAGCTGTGATATCCTGAGGTATCCTTGCCATGGATGACCTCATATTTTAACCACATGAACCTAACTGGTCATCATTGATGTTCCTTCCTTCACCTTCGTTCCATGTTTCTTAAACTTCAATCATACGCATTGGATTCTATGGCTCAAATATAGTTGCTTTGAATGTGGTTTTCAATGAAAGCTTTTACTCTCTCCTTTCTGCAGCGTATTCGAATTGAAGAGATTAGGAATGATGAATGGTTTAAAAGGGGTTATGTTCCTGCCAAACTTATTGAATACGAAGATGTTAACCTGGATGATGTTGATGCTGTTTTTGATGATCCTGAGGTCCGTATCACTTGTTCTTTTTCTGCTTCTTTTTCATCTCAATTGCAAGAGCTAAGAAATGAAAGGTTTCCACAGTTTGGGACTTTACACATAATTGGTGGCAGCAGTAATTTGCATTTTGCTCCTAGCAAAGACTTTTCCTACTCTTGGTTGCTTTTGCTCTGAATCAACAAATTGCCTGATTAGTGATTAGGGTGCTGATTTTTCTCCACCCAAGGCTTCTCTTCAGAGTTCAATACTTCTGATCAATGCTCAAAACATGGTTTGCAGGATATAATTCTTTCACTATTAACAGCTTTAATGACCACCCGGCACCCACAACACTTCACATCACTAAGTTAGAGCTTTGACAATTCAGATGGAGTTCTTATATTTAGATGTGCATGTGCCTTCAGAGAAATAACCTGTTTGCATGCATAGTGTTGCAGCTCTTTTGAGTATTCTACAGAAATGTTAACATCATCACTTTTGATCTTTCTCACCTTTAGGTTGGTTGTTTAGGTTTGCATACTATAGATGGAAAATTCAATGAGGTTTGTGAGTTTGTGCCAACTGTTATTAGATGGAGGAAGTTTCACTCATTTCTTCTGCTATAACCTTTTGGGTATTTGGACGTTCCTTCTGAAAATTGGTGTCCCAGCTGATTATTAAGGGAGGGTCTCTATCATTGAAAACTAGTAGGATCAATGTTAGGTTTCTGCTAGTAGTTTCTTGGTATTTGTTAGTGGTTCGCCTCACATTTACCACTCCTTAATGTCCTTTTGTAGGAAGACCGGGTCGATGAGCAGTACACAAATGCAGATTTGGGTCCTCTGACTCTTAATGCATTCGACCTAATTATCCTTTCTCAAGGGTTAAATCTTTCATCGCTGTTTGACCGTCGGCAGGTAGGAGTTTGTTACTTTTAGTGAAGCAATCTCACCCTAAACTTCTATTCATGTCCAAAGTTGTTTGTTGTTTTCCCTATTGTATTCCTTGCTGCTGTCAGCTGCTGATATGTTTTCAAACTTGCCAACTCTTGGTAATGATGTTGATGTCTCACCTCACTTGTATCACATTTTTTTTCCAGGAAGTTAAATTCATTAAAAGCACAACCAATTACAGTTTTTTTTATAACCCATCAAAACAAAACACAACTGTCCTCAGCGACAATAGACACCTGACACCAAAAAATTACAAGCAATCACATTCCCACCCAGGGCCTTCAGAGGAAACAAAAACAGGAGATAAGAACATATGAATTAGAAACAACAAAAACAGAGGACTTAGGCCATGCAACAGCTCACTACATCTCTAAAAAAATTTAGAAGAGGCATGCCATTTCAAGCAGAGCAACCGAGTACCATCAGACTTCTGCACATTCCTCCAAGAGCTCATACAGGCTGTAATGTCTGTTTTTACCTTTGCAACCACCCCTTGCACATCATTAGCCTTATGTTTAAAAATTCTAAAATGTTGATTCTCTCCTTGAGTGGTATAGAGTAGCTGCAAAAAGAGAGCTTCAACACTATGTCTTGTAAGCTTTTACCACCTCTGTGCAGTCTAACCCAGTCAAGCAAACTAGCCATTGTTGAGAAGAAAAGAGACAAGCAAAGAAGAGATGAGCATGAGTTCCTGTACTGGGCAGACGTGCTATCTGCAATCACACCCATCTTTATAATCTGTCCTTTCTAGATAATCTTCCATGAACGATTAACCGTTGTATCAAAGACTATCTTGGAACATGGTGAGGAAACCATACGACAGAGTACTAAGATATCTCAGAACCTCTATTTCGTGACCCTTCCCAAGCAGATTATTGGAGAATTGGCCAGTGCTTGACTTAGTCCAAACAACATAGTCTTCACTGTTGTCAGTAGGCACAAGAGAATCAGGGGTATTCGTGATGATTTTTCCAATAACATTGCACACTCTTGAGCCCAAAGTTCATTTCATATGACTCGTTTCGTATCTCCTATTTCTCATGATATGATTTGATCACCCTCGGTTTATAAGTTTCTTCCCCTCCCTGACAGGACTCTGTGAAGCATCAAACCCGCTTTGTTTCACAGAAACCGGCTAAAATGGTTTTGTCAAGTATGGAAGTTGTTGCACAATCAATGGGTTTCAAGACACATATCCGTAACTATAAGGTAAGATAGACCACTTTTGAGGTTTCTACTGTGATCTCAATTCATAGTTTGGCAAAAGTTTGACCAAATTTATGCTAATTGCCTCCTATTTTTAGATGAGGGTGGAAGGCCTTTCAGCAAATAAGACTTCACACTTTTCAGTAATTTTGGAAGTAAGTTGGCTACCCTCAACCTCTAGAATGGTTTTTTTTTTTTGAAGCATTTAAAGTTACTAATTCGCGCCTTAATTACAAACCAGGTATTTCAAGTTGCTCCTACATACTTCATGGTTGACATTCAAAAAGCAGCTGGAGATGCTAGTGAATACCTTAAGGCCAGTTGCTCATTTTTTGTAGTTCCTAGATGCGTTTCAATGCCAAAACAGGACGTTTCATACAAAACTTGTTTTCATATTTTTGTAGCTTGACCTTCTTGCTTGACATCATTGCTGTGATATATTCCGCCCGGCCTTCATGATTTGTTGTTGTTCTTCTTCTTCTGTTTTTTTGGTTAAGGAAATATATGGTTACTTTGCTTTTTGAGACTCATATAATTGAGTCTCACTTTTTCCATGTTTCAGTTTTACAAGAACTTCTGTGACAATCTCGAGGACATTATTTGGAAGCCGTCTAATGAATTGGCCAAACCAAGGATTAGCAAGAGTAGGAGCAAAAGGCGTTAGTTCAGTTCTCCGCATCACTAACAGGTAAGGCAACTTTCTGTTCTTACACAGGACGATCCATCTCGTTTTGATACTGCTCTCAATTGGGGTTACCTTACCCAATTGGCCGCAATCTCCACCCTCTTGTCAAACAAAACAAAAACAGTTCCCACTTTTTGTATGAATACTGAGTGTTGTAGAAATCCCTTTTAAGTGGAGTTTTCACAAGTGTTACCGTTGTAATGTTATTTTGTAGTTTGAAATGTATGAGAGGACAAGATAAAAAAAAAAAATGCATGAGAGGACAATAATGTCATTCATCGGAGGTTAGTTTTAGTGAAGCTTTTATTATTATTTATTATAATTTTGTTTCTTCATCATCCGTATTCTGATCCTTGCTTTTCTTCTGGTGGGTCCAAGTTATGGGGCATTTTACAATGAAAGAATGAAGCTTTGGGATGAAATATTAAGGATGTTCCATTGGCATGCTAGTAAGCTCTGATACCGAATGCCTCATCGTATATTTTGAACGACTACACCTGCTTCATTGCACCAAGCTTGCGCACGAGGAAGGCACTCCCAATCGCCTTTTTAATGTCCTTCTCGTGAAGGAACCAAGCTCACAAGCATGCACAAAAGGAGGGCTCGCGGGTAGTATATACTACCCGCAGCAAATAATGCCTCTCATGTGATAATAAACAAGTTGCTCGATCACGTACTAGTATATGGCGGACACCCAACCAAACTAAAAAGTTGGTAGAGTTTACCTTACATAACTTGAATAGTGGAGGAGCTAGGATTTGGAAGCGGGAGTGCACCGTTCAACGGGAATCTATTTATGTTGGGCGAAAAAATGTGAATAAAAAAGTTTTTAAGTGTAAAGTCACATAATTAATTGGACTTTGTGGTTATCTTTATTTTTTGTGAAAAGAATAAGGGATGGGTCCAATCTTATGGCACTCAAATGAAAACCATTGAGATATGATTTTTCTGATATGAACTGGTCATTCTTTAAATTGTAAATTTTTACATTATGTTTTAAAAATACTAAGTTTTTCGTTATACAATAAATACCTAATCATATCACGTTAGCGCAGGAAAAAAAAAATTGCATTCGAAAGGGGTTTGGCACCTATGCCACTGCTTGTAGGAACGGTTAGGTTAAATTTTTTGAGTTGGAGCGGGAAAAAAGTATTGAATACCCCAAAGGCATTTTTACGTGATACCCTAACTCATCACTTCTCCACCATAAAGTGTGTGAAGGACTGAATAATCATTCTTAAATCAACTGGGTTAGCTCAGTTGGTCAGGACCTCTTGCGTCTTACTAGGAGGTCAGGAGTTTGAGTCTCTTCACCTGTGTGTGAGTGTTCTTCCCTTGGAGGGCTTTTTTTTCTCTGTCTTTATCCTATAATGGGCTTGTTTTTTTGTATTGGTTCAGTTGTTGGGTTTGGTTTTCTCGTAGACTCTCACAATTGATGTGGTGGTGTCCAGAGTTCGTACTATGTACTTTAAATTTGATGTAAAAATGATCTTTTCTATCGATTGACAAAAAAAAAAAGAAAAGAATAATCATTCTTGGAGGGGGGTAAAAATTCATTGCAATTTTTCTTTATGTCATCATGTTGCTGATTCATGCAAATGTTGGAATTCACCGCTTTTCTCTCTGGATTTCACATCATCTAATTTTAGCAGAGGTCAAATATTTTGTACCGAAAAACCCTCTGTACCTCTTTCCCGGTGCATCTTTTGCCTTATGATCGTATAAAAGTTCGGAATAAAGGTACACACATTTTTTTGATACAAGGGGATCTGGTGGGATTTACGTGATCAAACTAAACTCTCAATTGAGGATCAAAAGAATAAAAAAAAAAAAAAAGGAGAGTAAATCCTCAATAAGGGATATCTTGAAAGAACCAAAATTAGGCAGCGCAGTTCATTAGCCACCTGTCTTATATGCTAATCGACGTCTAAATGGAGTATCTACTAATACTCCAGTCGAAACCCCACACGTTTCCATCTTTCTTTCTTTATATATATAATAATACAAAATATACTTGCTACAAGTACACGTTTTGAGCCCTCATTTGGCAACAGCTGTTTCCAATGGTCAATTGCTAGGCAGTAGGGAAACAATCTTATTAATCACAAAACATAGGATACTGTGATTGGTAGAATGTTCGTAGGTTTGGGGCAGAGTTAATCTAGTGATGCATCCCGCACCATCCCCGAATTCCAGAGGGTTGGCCCCTCATATATGGAATAGATTCATTCACGATAGCAGAGCAAAAGCAAAGATACCAACTAGAATCAAGCAGTTATGTCTGAAATTGTGTCCGAAGACATTTTAAACTAAGCACCTGCCCTCAGTTGGTATTTGCACCAACTAAGTACAAATTCGAAGTCATCACATAATTAACTTTTCTATTAGCAAATTTATCTTCTTCTTTTTTTGAAATTCAGGATACCCGGATTACGTTATGCATACATCAATCAACTTTTGAGAAAATAAATACACCTTCCATTAGCAAGAGATCCAATTAAAGTCAGAACAAAGCTTCACATGAGTTAGTCGTACAAGAGTTCATTAATTCAGGTTTGCTACATCCACAAACATTTGTATTAATAATTGTACAAATTCTCTCGTATGAGATTTGTGAATCCCAACACCCATATGTGGTCCCATGCAACATACCTCATGTGAGAGAGTTTGTACAATTGTTAATACAAAAGTTGGTCTATGAATCTTTTCTCTGTAATTAATAATACCTAGAAAGTTTGAATCGCACACCTATGAAGTTTCAGATTGGATAACCTACCTATGAAAATGAGATAAGAATGACAAAAGGTTGAACCTCGTTGTGAGCTTTGGAACTCGAACCACAGGGCAAACGAGACTCTTAATCACCAAGCTAGCTATCCTTTTGTCCCCCGATGAAAAAAGGCCCCGTTTCATTAGGGTTCTTATTTTTGAAGTAGTTATTTCCTAGTTTACGAAAGAAGTCATTCTCTCCAAATACATCACATTTAATTCAATAAATAAATAATTATTTATTAGTTATGTAGAACACACCCTCATTTTTGAGGATATTTCGATTGCATAATGTAGTGTATAATCAATTTTGCTAACTTACGCCCACTAGGCAGATGATAATATGTCAATAATTTCAAATAAGTTCGGATATCAATACATATTTCACGGATATTAATACACTTTCACAAACATCAATACACATTTCTCGAATATTAATGTCTATTTTATTTATTATTCTATACCTTTTAGGCGGAAATTAAAATAATCCAATAATCATATCATAAAATCTTAAACCAAGTGTAAAGAAAAGGAATGAGCCCCAGAATCCTCCTCCCCCCTGTCACACAAAAAGAAAGAAAATGACTCATAAAATGAGCATCTAATTCTTCAGTCACGTGCATATTTTGACCAATAATATACTACTAGTACATGACATGGGTCATCAATCCATAAGAGAGGTGATCTTGCACTCTTACTTTTGCACTAAAATATCTGTACTCGCTAGTAGTATAAAATTCAATTTTAAGAGGAGATTATGACGTGGTACACGATCACCTGTCATATTAATCCGCGTCTTATCTTAAAGATCTAGTACGTACGTAAGATAAGACTAGTTAATTTGAAACCCCAGCTTGTTGAAACTGAACACGCTTCCGTCTTCTTTTCTAGAAGCAAAAAGTACAACGTTGTGACCCCCCATTGCCGACAGCAGTTTCCCCTAGTTGTTGGTCGAAGAACCTTGTTTTATTCGAAAATGACCTTCTTCTTCTTTTCCTTTTTTTTTGTTCACCGTACGTCATAGGAGTAGTAATTTATTTGCCAATGGGCTCTAGCACACGCATATCTTGGGTTCGAGTCCTGTCGTGCGGTGTTCGGAGTTTTAGGACTATGAATAACCTCTGAAACCTACTAACCCTTTCACTAACCTCAGCTAATGTAAAAAAACAAAAATTTCGTTAGTATTTTATCTACTAGAGACTTCCAAAGCTAATTACTTGCTGCGCCTTTGACTTGTACCAATCATGTACAAGTTTAAGTTCATTATTATATAGGTTTAATTATCTTCCTACCGACATATATCTTCTTAATGTCTGTACCAATTAAAATTGATAGTTTCTTCTTCGCCAAGTGATGGTTTGGTTCAGTAGATGAGTTATTTCACATAAATAAGTTACATTTGGAAATAGCAAAAGAAATGGGAGTTATATAGAAACATTTTACTTGAGATAAAGTAGAATATTGAATTGGTGGACACAAGAATTCACCTAAGAGGAGGCTATATGCAAAATCATAGTATTGAGGGTTTTTTTTTTTTCCACGGTTTATAGTATAGAGTTTTGAGGGGCTATATTACAAATATCTTAAACATATGCAAGAAAATTAGATTATATGCATTGGTTGGACGAAAAAGATGAGAAAGAATTAAAAATGCAACTATATTACAACTTTTTAAGTATTCAGGTACTAGTAAAATAGTGGATCCACATTTCTAACTTTCCCATTGAGTAACTTTTTCCTTCAAAAATATATCCCACAAAAAAAAGAGAAGAAATTTTAGTTTTTCTGCGAAGATCTCTGTCAACGGAACATACATATGATATAAATTTGGATTTTGGTTTTTGTGCTCCATTTTTTACTAATGGCACTCTACTTTGTTTATGAAATTACTAGTAATTTCACGTTAAAAGTAGAGCGCAAAAATTAGTTTTCTATAAACTTCTGCCAAACTGTAAACTTCACTTTTTTTTGGGAAATGATTTTGCCATTCTCTTTTTGGTTAGCGTCACTCCCCTGCAAGTGTATTTTTGGTGCAATATTTTTGGTGCAAAAATACACTTGCAAGGGAGTGGCGTTAACAAAAAAGAAAGTAACAAAATCAGCAGCCTTTTTTTTGACAATATATACAATTCTCACACAGTATTGTCGGTAATTTAACGAAGCCGGCCCAGCTAAAATTTTCCCTAACAGATTTGCAAGGGTCTAAATCTTTCTGTGAGCTTCTAAACTCATTCATAGATTTAAAAAAAAAACGCTCTTATTACCTTTTATTATTTCTTCGGGACTAATTTTGCGTATATATTCAACTAATACTTAGAACACCAATCCTTTGTTTAGTTGTAAAGGAGCTCAGTTAAAGTCCGATAAAACTCCATATCGATTGCATGTGTATTGATAACACCAGATAAAGCTCCGTATCGATTGCATATGTATTGATAACACGTAGTAGAAAGTTTCGGACATTAAGTTCAGAAAATACATATCTAAATCACAATTCTTGACCACCAAGGCAACCTTTTAGAATTAAGAGTATTTACGTAATTATCTTACGATTTGGTTATAGTTACGATTTGCTTCAGATTTCGGTGCGTGTATCATATCGAACAGAAATCAGAACCAAACCAGCCGATTTTTTAAATAAAAAACTAAAACCAAAATCACTGTTAAAAGCGGGTTAATTATATATTGCGCTAATTGGTCCGGTACAATTCAAATAACTATTAGTTTGAGCGAGATTCTCATCCTAACTCTAACTACGAGTTACTCTTTCGCTTTAAGAGACAAACTTTTCTACCCGAAATGACATTTAAAAGGGAAGGAATAAAAAAAGATCTTTAGAAATGAGTATCTTATTCCATAGTCACAAGCCAATTGACAATATTTTAGTACACAACATGGGTCATCAAAGCATAATTGCTTTTGCTCGTGGCCCCAAGAAATATCTTCTTACAACATGGGACTAATAGCTAGACTCACTATTACAAAATGGTATAAAGATCACGGTCTAAAAAATTAAAAGATCTCATTTTTTGTAAAAACGTAATAAAATGTTATGGACTATAGTTTTAATCTCAGTTATACGAAAAAATTGAGATGGAAAGATTTTTTAATCTCAATAATCTAAAAAGTGAGATTGTAACTTGAAGAATAGATCTCATTCTAAAAAAATTGAGATTATATATGAAAGAATATATCTCATTTCGAAAAAAACTGAGATGAAAAGATTTTTTAATCTCAATAATCTAAAAGTGAGATTGAACTTAAAAAATAGATCTCGTTTTTGAAAAACTGAGATTGTATATGAAAGAATATATCTCATTTCGAAAAAAACTGAGATAAAAAGAACATTTTATCTCAATCATCTAGAAACTGAGATCGTAAGTTAGAGAATACATCGCATTTTTTTTGACTTGAGATGAAAGCTCTTATATCGGAAAAGTTGAAAGTCGTTTATCCCTTAATCGACTACGCATACAATACCCCTAAATAAATGTCACTCTCAACCATTCTACAAAAAATTATTTCATCAAAAAATGGGATACTTTCGGCGTTGAAAATATATTTCGTCACCAAATGGATATCTTTGGTGACAAAATTTATGAAGGTTGCACTTTATCGCCAAATGTATTTCGAGTATAACTCTATGTTCAAAACTCCATTAATTGAGATTATTCAAATTGGGTTTGAACAATAACACAAAGGGCTACAACTTTCATGTTTATCAAAATTTCTAATTTTAATATTTAAAGGTTCAAAATGATGTTCGAAATATATTTTAATGTTAAACGCATATGTTTATATTAAATATTTCAATTATATATTGAAAAGTGTGTGTGGTGCAGTTGGTTGAAGCTTCTATGTAAAACTCAAGAGACTTAGGTTTAAAACCCAACAGGATAAATAAAGTCGGATTTTTTCCCTTAGGAAAATGCCACTTTTAATCTCGGTTTTTTCAAAAACTGAGATTATTACTCTCTAAACAATCACGATTTTATAATGAAATTGAGATGTTAAGCTATTAAAGGTCACGGTTTTGTCATTTTTAATCACAATTATTATGTTTTTAGTCACGGTTTTAATGAGTTTTAATCACAGTTTTTTTCCTATGGTTAAAAGATGGGAAATTTTAGTTATGTAACGCCCCGAATTTTGGGTACGTTAAAAGGACAATTTCATTGAAAACCTCAAAATAGAGTCTGGCTCTTATTACAACAATCTCTCAATAAGAGTTCAATATTTACACAATTGAAGGGGGGTTCTAAGTTTTCCTAACTACAGCTCCTCTTGCTCCTTCATCCTAGCCAGCTCTTCAGCTCCAGAGGCTTCCACGGTGAACTGTTCGTCTTGAATAACTACAAGGTCTGACACATTATACCGGCGTCACCACCAATATAATATGTCATGGTCACCAACAGGCAACACCGTGAGCTACAACGCTCAGTAGGGAAATCCTTACCCTCTAACCCATAACTTACAAACCACAGTTATAATAAACATCAATTTCCACACGATAGGTATATACACAGTTTAACAATGACACATCCACATTCGATCTATCGTTGGTGTCCAAGATTTCCGGGTTTCTCCTACGCGACTCATCGTAGACCGTGTCAACAATTTCCCTTACAAATCAACCTTTTCAAAAATCGTTTGCATTGGCTCCGTACCGCGGATAACCAAGCTACACACTTTCAAAATCATTTGCATTGGCTCCGTACCGCAGATAACCAAGCCACACATTTTCAAAATCGTTTTGCATTGGCTCCGTACCGCGGATAACCAAGCTACACACCCAACCTCAGTTCCGCCGCGCCGGGTTCCTGAGTATCCTCACAATGGTTCCGCCGCGCCGGGTTCCCATTGGCACACAATTGCATTGGCTCCGTACCGCGGATAACCAAGCACACACCCAACCTTGGTTCCGCCGCGCCGGGTTCCCAAGTATCCTCACAATGGTTCCGCCGCGCCGGGTTCCCATTGGCACACAATTGCATTGGCTCCGTACCGCGGATAACCAAGCACACACCCAACCTTGGTTCCGCCGCGCCGGGTTCCCAAGTATCCTCACAATGGTTCCGCCGCGCCGGGTTCCCATTGGCACACACACAAAACACACACCACACAATGGGCTACCATGTCCGGCCACATTGCGGTTTTCCAAATCATTTCACCCTTTTCAAAATACGCACACACAACTCACATAATGCCACCCAAAACCGGTCATTATGTAGTTTCAAAATATTTTCTTCCTCGAAAACATTTCCTTTCATTAACCACACCCTAGGTGTCCTGTTTCTACTTTCTCGATTCTCGTGTCTCGTTATCATGCAAAGACTCCGCGGTAGGCATGAAACACACTAACAAGATCATCCAATTCTATACTACTTATCAAGCTAAATAATCACGTATAGCATAACGCCACATGTACGGACGCCTTTGGAGTGTATCACTTATACTTTATTCAAAGCACAACGCCACATGTACGGACGTCTTTGGAGTGAAATCACTTATACTTTATCACACCACAAGTAATGCAAGCAATTCATAAATTCAACTCATAACCATCTTAAATATCAAAATATAATTACTTCTAAACAAACAATAAGTTCTATCTTAGCAATTCAAAAATAACAACGTTAAACTTAAATACGTAAGTAAATACAAAGTAAGTAATTAAGGAGTTAGTAAGGTTTTCCTTACAATCCTTCTTGGCGGTAGTCGGCTACGGAAGGTACGTCGGTGGTCGGACGGAGTAACGTCCTACGGTATGCCTCCGGTAGCTTCGAAAGAGAAAGGTTTCTCTCGAAACTTCTACTTGACTAACACTACTCTACTTTATGGATCGAAGGGTGGTCGAGTGGCGGTCTAGTGGCGGCTTAGGTTGAGTTTCTTGAAGAATACAAGAACAACTCAAGAACATGAAGAACAAAAGAAAGAACAAAGAAAGAACACAATTTTTCTAGAGAGAGAAGTTGCTAGGTGAAGGTGTGAGTTGAATGAGAAGTATGGGGTCCTATTTATAAGAAAAACCTTGGGCTATCCCTCTCCTCTCAAGGCCGGCCCCCTCTCTCTCTCTCTTCCTCAAATTTTGACAAATGGCAAGCACTCATGGAAGGTCAAAGGCTAACCCTAGGCTTGCATGGCTAAGATGTATACCAAGGATGGGATTATGAGAGATTTGTTGGAAGATTTGGAGACAAGAGTATAAGATTTAGTCTAAAACAAATAAAGAAGTACAATGGAGGTTAATGGAGGGCTAGTTTCTTAGCTAGGAAGGAAGGTTCACCCATGGATTTGCAAGATGAAAAAGATCAAGGAAGGTACACATCAAATCTCTCTCTCTCTTCCTCTCTCTCTCTCTCTCTCTCCCTCCCTCTCTCTCTCTCTCGGCTCCCATCTCTCTCTCTCTCTCTCTCTCTCTCTCTCTCGGGTCTCTCTCTCTCTCTCTCTCTCTCTCTCTCTCTCTCTCTCCCTAGTACACTTATATATATATACAACAAGAAAGAATAAGAAAGGTACAAAGTACAAGATTTTCCAAAATCAAATCCTATTAAAGAAATACAATTAGGCACATGTTGATTAAATAAAATAAACTAGGGTACTTTGTAATCTAGGAAGATCAACTCCCCAATAAATTAATCCAATTGGGTACAAAATCTCAATATAAAATAATAACAAAGTACTTAGGAGAAAGATTTGGGCTATTACCCAATGGATAATAAATCCCTAACGGTTAATAACCAAAGGATAATAAGGTACGAGTACTTTAAATATTAAACTAAGTCCTTTTAAAAAGATTACATGTCCTTTTGTAAAATCTCATGTGTATATATATACATGTACTTAATCAAATATAATAAAGGAATGACTATTGTCCAATGGGTAAAGATTACCCTAACAATCTTTGTCCAATGGACAATAGCTACTAGGAAACTTTTATTTTAAAATAATCAAGGTCCTTTAAAGCATGTGACAAAAGCCCTATATTAAATATAGGTGTGGTACCAAGTATCCCAATTAAATAAAAAGACTAGGATTCTCCCCATTAAAATAATAATAAAGTACAAGTCAAATCTACTTTATTGGAAGGTTCTCTAGTCACATCGGTACTTTATTTGGTCAAAAGAGTTATTACCCAAGGGTTACTAACTTCCCTAATGGTTATTACCCAATGGATAATAATTCTCCTTGCCTTTAATAACCATTGGACAAAAGAGTACAAGTACCTTTTATTTTAAAATAATATTTTGAAAGACTACATGTACTTTTATAATAAAAAGTTTTATTGTCCAATGGACAAAAATTACCCTTGTGGTTATTAACCAATGGATAAAAGCAAAGGTTCAAAAGACCAAAAGGTCCAAAGGGTTCATCTAGTCACTAGGTGACTCGGTTGCTTGGTTCCTCCAAGTAGTCGGTGGGAAATTTAACTAAATCGGTCACGCAGGGTTTCTAGTCGAGAGTTTAATCAACGACCAAAATCTAACTACGACGAAATAAACGAGAAATCATAAGGTCACTCAAAAAAAAAAAGTAATTTAAATAAAATTCAAATATTTTACGAAATTTTTATTGATCAAAATTCAGGGGCGTTACAAGTTACACCTTGATAGACCACGATTTTGAATGCGAGATTAAAAGTGAAAGATCACACCAAATGACCGAGGTCTTTATCTATTTTTGTAGTAGTGACTCTTTGTTATAGTACCTGCTAAAACAAATTTAGGGAATTTATATTCGCGCTTCATTTTTTGATGTAGGCGCTGCACTTTCAATATAAAGTTACTAGTAACTTTATAAACAAAGTAGAGCACTTGTATTAAAAAAGGGAGCCCGAATATCAATTTCCTAAATTTAAGAGGAAATTATGATGTGGTTCATGATCACCAACCTTGGCTTAACACGTTTCTGTGCTAGATTCCTAAATTTTCACCTGCATTCCATTCAACCCCTCTTTTCGATAGTACCCTCGGGGCACCACGTGGCAATGCCTCAAGTCTCTTTTCGCCACACATTATTGTGAAGACCTCACACTTAATCTCGGACCCTAAAGAAATGTTTGATTAAGGAAGAGGCCTACGGCATTATTTGACGGTGTCCTATAACATTGAATAATTTTTCCCTCTTTTTCCTTTCTCTCACATTTAATAAGCCTTTTATCGGACCTTTATTTGCCTTTTCTTTTCTTTTTTTATTTGATGCATCGAAGATTGGGTTTTTATAGCATTTGGGTTATAATTAATTTGGAAAAATGATAGGTTTAGGAGTAGACTACGCGTCTAATGTGGATTTCCGTGGAGACAAGGATTAAATAACCAACATTCCATTTCAAGAAATAGTAAAATAAAACGATTAAAGAAGCAAATTTAGAGTGGTTATAGGCGAGTAATCGTGGATAGTAAAAAATGCGGCCACGTGTTTTCCTTTAGTTAGATGAGTCGACCATTTCGATCTTGAACCCGCAACTTAAATGGCCTTTAGCCGAGTACACGTCTTGAGCCCTCATTTGGCAACAGCTGTTTCCAATGGTCAATTGCTACTTTGCTAGGCAGCAGTGAAATAACCTTAATTCACAACATAGGATACTGTGATTGGTAGAATGTTCGAAGGTTTGTGCAGAGTAATCTAGTGATGCATCCCGCACCATCCCCGAATTCCATAGGGTTGATTGACCACAGAAGAGCAAAAGCAAAGATACAAACACAATTTTATCCGGAAAATAATTTTGCCACTCTTTTTTTTTTGTTAATATCACTCCATTTTGTGTCTTGATTAGATGATTTATTTTGTGAAAAAAGGAGAGTGACTTCTTTTTTTTTTCGGTAAAACATTTTATGGGGGAAAGGGAAGAGGGATTCCAACCAAAAGTTGAAAGATACAACTTGATTGGACAAAACCCAAACACCCTAAAAGGACAAAACTCAATACACATGAGGGCCTAAACGCCCAGATAAAGCAAAATAAGTGCATAAAACAAGGGGCTAAAGTGCCCAAATACAACAATGAAGCTCAGCTCAAAAGAAAACCTAAAACCTAACCCTAGACATTTGAGAAGCTTCAATCATAGCCGTAAATCGCTTTCATCCACCATACAAACAAATCATCGCCACCGCCACCGTACAACCAACACCAACCCCCACCACGCCACCACACCGGCCAACCCATCGGTCTAGCTGCATAGAACCCCATCAAAACTACCTACTGCGGGCTCAACACAACCGTTAGGCGAGAACCGGGCCACCCAATAGTGGACCTCGGCGGGAGCCACACTGGCCGCACCAACCATAACAAATGGGTAGCACGGCCGTGAATGGGAACATGCGGCGATAAAGATGGTGATAGAAATAGACCAAACATCACCGGGCAGGGGGTCGAAAATAACAGATGGGAGAGGGAGAAGACAGAGGAAAATTAGGAGACCATACTAGAACGCCGATCTCGGGCGTCCGAAAACCCCAGAATCGATTGCCGTGAAGCACGCTATTTCGGCCCCACAAAGCGACCAAGGATATCTGACCGATGAGATTCCATAAAACGCCTGAACCATCCACCATCGCCGCCGCTGCCGCCGCCCTACTCAATGCCGATCATTTTTGGATGAAAAAAAAAGGAGAGGAAAAAGAAACGCGGAGGAGGAGAGGAGGGTGAGAGAATAGATAGAGAAGGAGGAAAGAAGGAGGGCGGGGGGCTCAGCTAGCGGCGGGCTCTACCTCCTCCAAATGGGACCCTTGACGAAGGAACTGTAGAGAGAGAAAAAGTGGCAAAATCAATTCACTTTTATCCAGAACCATTCGATGTTATGTATCACGTTCACATGGATCAAACAGCTGAGTCCGGAATTATGTCGGTAGACATTTTGAACTAAGAATGCTACATCCGCCCTTGATTGGTATTTGTACCAACTAAGTACAAATTCGAAATCATCACATAATTAACTTTTCTGTTAGCAAATTTACTTCTTCTTCTTCTTCTTCTTCTTCATTTTTTTTTTAAATTCAGGGTACTCGGGTTACGTTATGCGTCCATCAATCAACTTTTAAGAAAATAAATACACCTTCCATTAGCAAAAGATCCAATTAAAGCCAGAACAAAGTTTTACATGAATTAGTCGTACAAGAGTTCATTAATTTAGGTTTGCTAAATCCACAAACACTTGTATTAATAATTGTACAAATTCTCTAATATGAGATTTGTGAATCCCATCCCATCCCATATGTAGGTCCCACATATCTCATGTGAGAGAGATTGTACAATTGTTAATGTAACGACCCGCTCCATCTTTGTACAATATTGTCCGCTTTAAGCGTCCAAAGCCTATAGACTTTCTAGTAGGTCACCCATCCCTGGGCTACCCCAGGATGAGCACGTTTAACTGTGAAATTCCTATGTGTTTTGACCCGCTCTCACGGCTTTAAAAGGCCTTGTACAAGTAGGAGGGGTCTTTCCTTATAAACCATGACTTGCCCCCTCCTGTCCGGACAGAGCCTGCTTCCTGCAGTACCGCGCGGCCACCGGAAAGCGGGGTGTCACAATCTACCATCCTTAGGGATGCAACGTCCTCGTTGCACAGGTCCAGCAACCTCCCCTGGGGTCCGTGGTAGCAGAGCGCATCCTACTCACCATTTTGCCCAGGGTGGGGCTCTGAAACCATTTGTAACGACCCGCTCCATCTTTGTACAATATTGTTCGCTTTAAGCGTCCAAAGCCTATAGACTTCCTAGTAGGTCACTCATTCCTGGACTACCCCAGGATGAGCACGCTTAACTGTGAAGTTCCTATACGCTTTGGCCCGCTCTCACGGCTTTAAAAGGCCTTTTACAAGTAGGAGGGGTCTTTCCTTATAAACCATGACTTGCCCCCTCCCGTCCGGACAGAGCCTGCTTCCTGCAGTACCGCCGGCCACCGGAAAGCGGGGGTGTCACAATCTACCCCCCTTAGGGATGCAACGTCCTCGTTGCACAGGCCCAGCAACCTCCCCTGGGGTCCGTGGTAGCAGAGCGCATCCTACTCACCATTGTGACACCCGGCTTTCCGGTGGCCGGCGGTACTGCAGGAAGCAGGCTCCGTCCGGACGAGAGGGGGCAAGTCATGGTTTATAAGGAAAGACCCCTCCTACTTGTACAAGGCCTTTTAAAGCCGTGAGAGCGGGCCAAAGCGCATAGGAACTTCACAGTTAAGCATGTTCATCCTGGGGTAGTCCAGGGATGAGTGACCTACTAGGAAGTCTATAGGCTTTGGACGCTTAAAGCGGACAATATTGTACAAAGATGGAGCGGGTCGTTACAGTTAATGCAAAAAGTTAGTCTATGTATATTTTCTTTGTAATTAATAACACCTAGAAAGTTTGAATCGGACACCTACGAAGTTTTGGATTAGATAAACTACCGATGAAAATGTGATAAGAAAGACAAAAGATTGAAGTCGTGAGCTTTGGAACTCAAACCACAGGGATGAGACTCTTATCCTTTTGTCTTGGGAGAAAAAAAAGGCACCTTTTTATTAAAGTTCTTATTTTTTAAGTATTTAATTTTTACTTTACAAGACAAATCATTATTTCATAATACATTATATTTAATTTAATATATAAATACTTATTTTAAAAATATTTATTCATTTTAGTTTTTATTTTAATTAGTAGAACACATCCTCATTTTCCAAGATATTTCGAATGCATTAATGTAATGTACAAATCTTAAACCAAGTGTAAAGAAAATGAATGAGTGCCCGTTCCACTTTTAGAAAAAGAAGGTTTTGGGAAAAAGAAGGTAATTTTAAGATCAAAAATTATATATTTACGCAAATAATTTTTCTATCAATGTAGATCTTGTTTGATAGGTCTCATTAAAATCTTTTAAACGGTGCAAAAAAATTAAAAAATTATTTTTCATTTTCGTTATATTTAAATTTGAAATTACCTTTAAAAAAAAAAAGATTTTGAGAGAAAACGAAACGGGCCTTAGACCCCACAATCCTCCCACCCATCTCACACATAAAGAAAGAAAGAAATGACTCATAAGATGAGCATATAGTTCTTCAGTCATATATATATATATATATATATATATATATATATATATTATTGAGTAATAATAGTACATGACATGGGTCATCAATCCATAAAAGGGTAATCTTACTTTTGCACTAATATCTGTACTAGCTAGTAGTATAAAATTCAATTTTAAGAGGAGATAAGTAATCCTACGTTGTGACCCCCCATTGTCGACAGCAGTTTCCACTTTCCCCTAGTTGTTGGTCGAAGAACCTCTTGTTTCATCCGAAAAAATATCATTTTTGTCACCGTACGTCGTAGGAGTAGTATTTTACTCCATTGGCCAAATGAGATTTTTACCTCTAAGTACAGTTGATATATTCTGGTCATTTTTTTATGAGAAGCTATGATTGGAATTCTGTTGTGGGCATTTTGAGTTTCAAAGTTATGGATAGTCTCTAAAATTCCTTGTGAACTAACCGATTAACTCTCCTATTAATCTCCGCTAATGTATACAATCTTGCCGGGAAAAAAAAATTAGTATACCAGAGACTTCCAAAGTTAATGCGGGCGCGTTTGACTCGTACAAATTATGTTTCTATTGACATATATCTACTTGACGTCTATTCATATTTGAACCACAATTCTTGACCACGAAGGCAACCTTTTAGAGTTAAGAATAGTTACGTAATTATCTTACCATTTGTTTATAGTTATGGCTTGGTTCGATTTTAGGTGCGAGTATCATATCAAATCGAATTTAGAACCGAACTGGTTGTTTTTTCTAGATAAAAAAAGTAGGAGTAAAACCCAAATCACTGTTAAAAGTGGGTAATTATATACTGCACTAATTGGTTCGGTATGGTTTGAGTAATTATCAGTTTGAGCGAGATTTTCATCCCTAGCTCTAACTATGAGTTACCTTTTCGCTTTAAGAGACAAATTTTTCTATCTGTAATGACAATTAAAAAAGAAAAAAAAAAAAAGGAACTTTAGAAATGAGTATCCTATTCCATAGTCACATGCCAATTGACAAATATTTTGGTACACGACATGGGTCATCAAAGCATAAAAGGTCCTCATATTTGCTCGTGGCCCCGAGAAATATCTTCTTCCAACATGGAACTAATCTGGACTCTTCGTTATAAATTTAAGAGGAAATTATGATGTGGTACATGATCACCAACCTTGGCTTTAACACGTTTCTGTGCTAGATTCCTAAATTTCCTAACATCTGTGCTAGATTCTTAAATTTCCTCCTATAATATTCCATTCAACTCCTCTTTGAGATAATATCCTCAGGACACAACATGACAATTCCTCAAGTCTCTTCTCATCATACGTTGTTGTGTAGTTCTCATACTTAATCTTGAGCCCTACAGAAATGTATGATTGAGGGAGAGGCCTGAGGTATTATGTGGCGGTGTCCCAGAGCATTAAATAATTTTTCCCTCTTTTCCCTTAAATAATTTTTCCCTCTTTTCCCTTTCACACACTTTATCCTCTTTCATAAGCCTTTTATCGGACCTTTATTAATTGTTTTTTCTTCTTTTTTTTATTATGCATCGAAGATTGGGTTTTTCTAGCATTTGGGTTATAATTAATTTGAAAAAATGAAAGGTCTAGGAGTAGACTACGTGTCTAATGTGGATTTCCGTGGAGACAAGGATTAAAGAACCAACATCCCATTTCAAGAAATAGTAAAATAAAACGATTAAAGAAGCAAATTTAGAGTGGTTATAGGCGAGTAATCGTGGATAGTCAAACATGCGGCCACGTGTTTCCTTTAGTTTCAGCCGACGATTTCGATCTTGAAGACTTGAACACGCAACTTAAATGGCTTTTAGCCAGCTGGCTTGGCTGGCTCCTCTCCGGACGTAAAAACCGGACAAAAAACTATGGGCATGCTTGATAGCTGCCCGGATGATGCTGCCCGACTCATTATTTTATGTTCTTCATTTTCAGGTTCCAAGTGTAATTGGGACAACGGGACCTAATAGGGGTGAAAGAAAAATCGATGGATAAAAAAAAAGCTTTCGGTCGGGTAAGGGTAGGTTTGATCGGTTTTGGTTTGGACCGAACCGAATCGATCAATTTTCGGTTAGGTCTTGGTTACTTGAAAATTTTCTCCGGACTAAACCGATATATCCCAAATTTATACCGATTTGGACCGATCAATCAAAGAATCTTAAACAAAAAACAAAAAATCTCAGTCATCCATTGCAATCTCAGTTGTCCATTTCAATCTTAATGCCAAGCCGAAAAACCCGAAAAAATCGACCGGACCGAACCATCTTGAACCGATTTTGTTTGGGGTCGGTTCCTGTCTACATTACCTCAAATGGATTCGTTCGGTCCGGAGCACCCCCAAAATCAAACCAAACCTACCGTTTCATCCCTAAGACTGAGGCTCCGTTCCAGAAACCTTTTTAAAAAATAAGTACTTATTTTGGAACTTCTCAAAGAAAAATAAGAAGGGTTGTTCTAGAAAACTCAAATAAGCAGCTTATTTCACATTTCAAACTCAAAAATAACGTAAATGAAAAATAATTTTTCAATTTTTTTGTACTGTATTAAAAATCTCAATGAGATCTATCAAATAAGATCCATATTGATAGGAAAATTATTTGCGTAAATACATGATTTTTTAGCTTAAAGTTGCCTTAACCAAAAAATAAGTACTTACTTCTTATTTTGTGGAACAAGCCTTATTATTGAACAAAAAATAAGAATTTATTCAAGTTCTGGAACGGGGCCTGAATAGTCCCTGCAGCGCGGCAAATGCTCTACGGAGTTATAGTGCATTTAGGTGAAGCCTCTCACGATATCATTCTTCACGAGCTAAATTTGGTCATTCGTAGAATTCGTAGGGCATTGTATTGGTGCAAAAAAATCAAATTACGCAGGACAATGTAATTGCATGATGGAGAGAGATTTTGTCTTATAGTATATTTTCTAAATTATACTTACTCATTTTTTGAGAACATATATGTTTTTTTATGATAATTCAGGTGTCATTCTGTCTGTAGCAACTTACCGGCACTTAGACTAACTTGGAGACTAATCTCATCTGTTGTCCTGTCATGTAGTTATTGACGTCCATAAACTTGTTGTATTATATAAAAATTGTTGACAAATTCTATGAAATAAACAGTCCAAATCTTGATGATAATATCTCGCAGGGCCCTTTCGAGATGCGCTACGACTCCTATAGTGTGTTGTTGCACTATAAGGACACCATTAAGTCCAAATTGGGGTCCGTGCTCTAACGCGTCACAAGATTATAGTGCCTCTTAGTAGAACTCTTCAAGATATTATTGTCACGATTTGAGCAATTAATGTTATAGTATTCGACGAGCACATTATTTATGTGGAGAAAAGGTTGATCGAATTTTCGCAGACACATAATTAGACAACAAAATGTTTAAAAGAAATAGATAGTTATTACTTAGACATGTCTCTCCAAGGATGTAGTCATAAATTTTTGATTAATCAAATTCCTTGTACAAATAGGCAAGCTCTACAAAGATGAGCTGTTCGGATGGTGATAATGATATCTCAATGAATGCCACTACAACACACTACAATCAGTAGTCCATGGTGCACTATAGGGGCTGAATCCATTTGATTAGGTTGGGTTGACGTGTAATTGAATGTCCATCATACATGCTTATGTATGATTTGGCTTATGTGTAGATACATCTCCCAACATTCAATTTTGTTGCACATAATCACGCTAGCCTTTGTGGAAGATTGCATTTGCACCCAATTATGTCTAGTTTGACAACTGTAGAAAATTTACTGTAAATGTCATCTTTTTCTTTGAATCTAACCACTACATAACAAATTTAATCCGAGCAGCTCAAAATGTATTAATTAAATAGTTAGCATCTCCATAAAAAATCAAGTCGATTGGACATTAATAACTCAATGATCAAAAATTTATTTATTTATTTATTTATATTTTTTGAAAATGAAAGGAAAATTTAAGTTTGAAAATTTTCCTTCACTATAAATTGTTTTCGACTATGAGGTTTTCATTTTCCTTTCTTCTTATTTTACCAAATTAACCAACATAAAGACAGAGAGAACTTTTTTGTTTTGTTTTCTACCGTGAATTTTGTATTATTTCCTCCACAAATTGACAATGCATGGAATAAGGATAGCCTTATCTTATTTTACTTTATTGCTTCTAGGGCCGCAAATGACTGAGCCGTTCGTCATGATTTGTTCGAGTTGTTTGAGTCTCGACTCGATAAAGATTCGTTTGTGTTTGATTCGAATACTAAATAAATCGAATCTAAATCTTAATTTTAGGCTTGTTTAATAAATGAACCGAACCTAAACCATTTTGCTACGAGGCTCGACTCGATAAAGGCTCGTTCGTGTTTGATTCGAATACTAAATAAACTGAACCTAAATCTCAATTGTAGACTTATTTAATAAACCAGCCAAACCTAAATCATTTTGTTGTAGTGCTAGCTGCGCTCCGGTTCAACTTTCAACAATTTTATGTTCTTCGGTTTCGGGTCAGGGTCATGTAAGCCGGTTCAAATTTTCACGATCAGATTTCACCTGGGCCCAATAAACAAGGCTCACTCACCGACACCAAGTAGTCGACTCACTTCTTTTATAATCCCCTGCTTGGCAGCTTGCCCTGGTGAAACAGCAGCTGTTCAGTCTGTTCCCCGCTAAATCCAGCCGTTTCCACTACAGAAATCCAAAGCCCTACAAATCAAAATCGAATCATGGAGGCTTTGGAAGGACTCTTTAGTCTTTATAGTCTATGGTTCGATTCTTCATCGAATACGTATTCTAAAGCAAGTGGGGGTCATAATTGATGTGACCGTGCTAGTTTTCTAAAAGGTTAGAATTGCACAGTTTCATACAGTGGCTTTAAAAAAAGAAAAGAACAGTTGCTTTAATTTTTAATCTTTTTTGATTACTACTAGTTCCGTGGGGGCGTCGAATGAATCCCAGCCTCCCCCTACAGTATACAGTACTATATATATCGGTCTAGGTACTCCTCTCTCTCTCTCTACTTAAGTCTTAACCTTCATCTAACGCAAAACGTCCCCCTCTTCCCCAAATCCCTATGAAGCATAACGGCTATTTCTCTCTCTTATCTCCGCCGCCTGTGCTTTCTCTCTGGTTGTATTTGAAATTCAGATTCTATCTCCCGTTTCATATCCTCGATCTAGCGTGATCCTCGTTGGTGTCGTCTCAGATCGCTCTCTTTCTGGCAATGCGTAGTTTCGTACACGAAGCCGCCATGCATTGCGTTGGTAATTTGCACCTTTCAGTTCTTCTGTATTGAACGCTCTTTGATCGATCTCGCTATTCTCCGTTTGGTTCTCGACAAAACTCGAGAAAGGGGAAAACCTAGTAATGAATGCGTTCCTTCTTTTTCTTTTATTTTATGTCGTCTCGATCGTCTTAGGTCTAGTCTAGTAACGCGCATTCCTCGCTATTCTTTGCCCTGGTAATTTTCTCACATTCTTGTGTATTAACCGCTCTTGATTTCGTGTGCTCTACATTTGGTTGTCGAATAAACTAGAGAAAAAAAGGGGGAAAAGTAAAAGAATGCGTTTGCAGCGTTTTCTTAAATATATTCTTCTACAGTTCTACTCTCTCTTTGAAATCTTTTCAATGTTTTTACCAGTTAGTACTTCTTTCTATTGCTATAAAACTATACGTACAACTTTGTTTTTTGTTTTTTTTTGTGTTTTTATAAGTACGACGTACAACTTTGTTCCTGAAACAACTTACTCCATGATCTCATCTCGATCACTTCCGTTCTGGTAATGCGCACTCCACGCTATTCATTGCGCTCATAATGAATAACCATGCATGTATGCTCTTCTATATAACTACTTACAACTTGTTCATATCGTTATCTTAGGATTTGTTGTTTGTTTTTGTTTTGGAAAGATTTTAGATCAACGGGAGAAGGAAGGTGGACATTGATCAGATGTGGATATTCTTCCTTTTATCAGGTGCAGATTAATGTTTCCCTTTGTGGTTCTTTACATCAACTGTTTAACAGTACATGTTTAAGAGTATGTTATGTAGTTCAGCTTTCCTACAACTTAATGTTTTTGCCTGTTCAAAAGTAATCTTTAGTGTGTCAGTTCAGCTTTCCTTCAACTTGACGTTTTTAACTTCTGAGCTTTTTACCTTACGTTATGGCTTTACTGGTCCCTTTACTATTTGGCTGGATGATTTATATGTCATTTGCAGATGTCATGATAATGGCTTTTGGTGTGTGATAAGACAATATGTATGTATACCATAGTTGTAATTTTACTTTTTGCTTACTTTTTCCCTCCACGTGTTGCTGGTTTCGATTTTTTTCTAGCACTTTATACGGTGTTTGGTTTGTGTTTTGAAATTTTTTTTGAAAAATAGTAGGAAGAATAAGTGGAGAGAGATAGAGAGAGATATGTTGAAAGTAGAGAGAATTTAGAGAGAATTTTTAGAAAAATTCTTTTCTAAAAGCAAAGAGAACAAGGCATTTATTTATTTCTTCTCTACCATGTGGTTTGGGTATAGATCCCCATCCGGAGGTGGGTTTGTTGATTTATTCATATCCCCGTTGAGGATGAGGGCGAAGATGGTAAAAGATTCTCCAAGTGAGGAACGGGGGTAGAATAGGGTCCCCCGATCCATGGATACCCTACTCGTTATTCCTAAATTGCATTCGCTTGAGGTTTTTGTTGGCAAAGGTTATCTTCTATAGTGATGTCTTATCTACTCGGCTCCTTTTGGCTGTCAGCCCAAATCGCATCACAAGCCGTTCTACTGGGATTAGTAGAGTTTGGCTATAAGCCTTTGCTCAACCATTCACCATGCCATTGATGGTTTTGATTGCATCGATATCTTTGGGTTTGTCTTGGTTCTTTGGTGACGTGACTTTGGTCTTCTCTTCATTAATGAACTCCTTCAAGTGGCCGACCGCTGCCAATCCTCCAATTGGTTTTCATATGTCCTCTTTCTTAACTTCTAGTCCCTAAATTTGGGATCCCCCCATAAACTTCTCGGTTTGTTCAAAGAATGGCACGTTGTAAAATTTTTGAAGTACCACATGTAGGAAAACACTATGGCCATTTTAAAGAATTAATTTGTAAGTTGTTTGCTTTCTTTTAGGTCTCTTTTCCTCCCTCCTTATTGGATGAGTTCTCCTTAGCCGCTTATTGATGTTCCTTTGCTTCTTCTAGCCTAGCTTGTAATATGTGACTCATTTGCTCATTCATGTTAGCTAAGGGAACAAGAAAGAGGACTTTGAAGTTTGGACCCTTAGAATCACATCCGAGTTTGAATGATGTCACGATGATCTTGGGGTCATAACCTTTGATTTGTCCGGAATGTTTCATTCTTGCCTTTCTATAAGCTCGAGTAAAGAATCAACCTCTTTCTTCTACTTAATGTTGGTCACGATTCGAGCCAATTGATTGCTCCTTCCTATTAGAGGTACACCTATAGTTGCATGAAGCGGGAGCAGGGATGGGGAAGCGGATGATCATAGAAGTGTGGGAGCACCATTGGAAGTGGTTATGAAAAATTATTAAAATTATAAATATTTTTATGGATTTTCATATGGTTAAATGTCAAAATGAAAAATATTATTCTACAACATAAAATATTATTGAAATTGTGAGTTTCTAGTTAAATTTCAATATTTTTATTGCAGCACATGATTACAGAATAGAGCTATTGTACATATTAAGTAGGCGTAAAAGTTAAAGGCATTATTATGACTCCAGAAGGTTAAGATCAGATGCACACCAACAAGAACAAAACAACTTTAAAGGTACCAATTGAAAGCTCGAATCGTAAGTCTCTCAACAGTTTTTTGGGTTTAAGTTCCCGTATAGGTTAGGAACGAGTTCCTGTTGTCGTTGGAATGAGTTTCTTGGAGTTTCCTCCTCCGAAACACGGAAACGCATTCTTGTCGAAGAAACATGGACATAGTTGAAGTTCCTGCAACTAAGGGTACACCCCTTCAAGATGTTTGTTGAACCAAAATAGCCAATGTTCACCTAGGCTAAAAGGTAACAATTTACACACGAAAGCATCATTCAATGAGGACATTATCGGTCAATATTGAACAAGAAAAGTTCATGAAGGTCTTTAGTACATATATTTGTTGAACATAAGGTGAGTGGATTTCATTGGCAGCCTTTCCAACTCTATTTTCGGGATGAAAGGGGCGGAGGTTAGCTGAACATGGATTAGCTCAATCTTAGACGGGTTTGGTTTCAAGTCCTCTTCCCGTTTCTGCTTGCTTACCATTACTTTGCCACTTCAACTTTTTCTCTCAACTTCAACATTTTTGGCTTCGTGGGTGGGCGAGTTTCTAAACCGCGGTCCCTCTGACCTATCCCATTCTCTTGGCTTATGTCGTTTGAGTTTAGAGACGTGGCCAACCATCTACCTGAGGGAACTTCCCTTTACTACTGTCTTGCAAAAAAATTGAGAAAAGATAGGATGCTTTTGTTGAGCATCAGACACACGTTTGGAGAGTGTTGGTGTCTGGGGAGTATGTGATGCTGGTAAATGACCTCCAATAAGTGCCTGTGCTTCATCAATAATATGAGGCTTTTTGGAACTTGGGTGGGACAGTCATCTTTGTCCAACCTCCTCCGTCCATCTTACCATAGCACCACAAAATTAGCGGACCACTATTACTGTTAAGTTACTAGTAGTCCCAAAAGCTTAAGTTTTTAGGAAATAGTCCCAACAATGTATATCAAGCTGTTCAACACCCTTCTTCATGTGTAACCCCGTCTTGTAATAGTAGACTTGAACCAAAAATCTCTCCCAACTAGAGTTTTGATACCATGTTAAATTACTTGTAGTCCCAAAAGCTATTAGGAAATGGGCCCAATAATGTATATCAAGCTATTCAACATTTACAAACACTGATGGTCGAATCTAAAGTAGAAGACTCAAGAGCAAGGGCTAGGAAACTTGACATATTAGCTGGTAGTCCCAAGGATGAATGTAACAATAGAGAACATCTATTAACAGCAGGCGGTAGGGGATCATTTAATAAGCAAGGTTCTCTTTGAAAATATGAATATTGGGATTCAAATCAGAGATCGATGATGGAATTCTGAAACTTAGTTACACGAAGCGGGAGCGGGGACGGGAGTGGGAGCGGGGGCGGGGACGGGGGAGCAGATGATCACAGAAGTGTGGGAGCGCCATTGGGAGCGGTTAGGAAAAATTATTAAAACTATAAATATATTTTGGAATTTTATATTGTTAAATGTCAATATAAAAATATTATTCTACCACATAAAATATTACTATTAAAATTATAAGTTTCTAGTTATATTTCAGCATTTTTATTGTAGCACATGATTACACAATAGAGCTCTTGTGCATATTAAGTAGGCGTAAAACTTAAGGGCGGTTAATATCAGATGTGCTCACTAACAAGATCAAAACAACTTTAAAGATACCAATTGCAACTTGAATCGTAAGTCTCTCAACCGTTTTTTGGGTGTAAGTTCCCGTATAGGTAAGGAACGAGTTCCCATCGTCATTGGGACGGGTTTCTTGGAGTTTCCTTCGACGGGAACGCGGAAACTCGAAGAAATGTGGACATAGTTGAAGGTTCCTGCAACTAAGTTCTGAAATCGTCCCAATTACACTTTTGCTGCTCTAAGTAGGCAGCGAAGTGATGATATGGTAATATTTGATTAGAAACTCTTAAGCTTATTTTAATACTCAATCAAGGGCTTCTTATGCATCTTGGTCATTACGATTTGCTCATTCAACTAGAAGTAAGACAACCAAGTAACTAAAACATCCCTCTGGTTCATGGGGTGTGCAAGTGTCTCAAATATGCTTGATTCAAATTGAACAGCTGTGGTATTTGATTTAATTCAAAATCAACTAGAAAATCGCAAGACCCTTCCAATGACTTCAAATTATTCCACCAAAATCACCATAATTACCTGCCGATCGATAATTGAAATTGCTGGGCATTGATGTCACGTCATTGATCGTATGAAATATTAGTCCATCCTAATTTCCTCAAGGTAAGTACATAGGCTAAGTATTAGCCATATGGAGATAATGATTAAGGTAATCTGCCCGTATTTATATATTATGCCAAAGCAATGACAATGGTCTTGCTTGGATTGACATTTTGGAATTAACTTTTTAACTCTTGGCACAGTTTTCAATAAATTTCTCTCTCTATCTCTCTCCACTCATTACCACTCCAACTCTCAAAAATAACTTTAACTTTCTAAAATCTAAACCAAACAAAGTGAATAATACCTTGGTTACTTATCATAAAGAAACAAAACATGAAAATAACAGTCTCTCTAGTAGTGACGCGATCCGATACTTATGTTGCAAGTTAACTCGGTTTCGTCTTAGTTAAGTAGGTATTAGAAAAAAAAAAACTTAGTAAAATGCAATAACCTTCCGAAAACCCATAGGAAATAAGAAGATCCAGGTACCAACAAAGTTTATAAACGAATAATGAGTGAAACTTAACACAATTTAAGCAACCTTCCAAGTTGGTTGAAGCCCTTGAAGTTTGTCTCTTTTGTTTCATTATGTGTAGAAGCTTTTGTCTATCTATTGGATTTTCTCTTACTTGAGCATCTTGGTCAACGCATTTGCTAAAGTTGAACCTTTAGTTTCTCTTATCCCTAATGTAATTGGAGGGAAGAAATTGACAAAAGTCAAGCAAAAATAGTTTCACAAAACTTCAAAAATGCAGTATGACATTGATTGACCACCTTCAATCCTTCCCTTCTAGCTAAACAGGTTGTTAAACTTGTACATTGTGGTACGACTTTTCAAGAAGCCTCCATGTGCTAATAACTTGAATATAGCTCAAGTCATGTCATATTCTTTGCATTTTCTCTTACAGCCCTATATGATTTGGTCAAGGGTGACTAATGTCTGGCTCTCCCTTTTGTCTTAGTGCATTGGATATAGCTTAATTCAAGTCATATTCTTGTCATTTTCTTTTGCGGCCCTATATGATTTGGACAAGCGTCACATAAATGTCTGGCTCCCCTTTTTCTTAGTCTTATTGCTTGCTAATGTCTTTGTTATAGTGCTTTTGGAGATGATAGCTTTGAAAATGCTCTGGAATCTATATTGCTTGGTTAAAAAGCGGTATGTGGTTTCTAGAGTAGTCATGTTACGGATGTTAGGGATCCACTGAATTTTTGTGGTAGTTTTGACTTGTTTTGCCTCCCTCCTATTCCATATCATGTGAATGAATCCCTATCCAATCGACTAGATTTTGTGGTTATGGGACGGGAAATAAACTTTCCACATTGAAGAATTTTTTATTTATTTTTGATCAGCCACATTGAAGTAATTCATACAGTTAGTAATGCATTTCAGCTAGCTTATCATTTGCTAACCTCTAACCAAGCAAGTTGAAGAAGCCTTCCTCAATAACTCCACATTTCGGCTATCTGTCTTTCTGGATAATAGTTCCTGTAATTCTTTGGTGCTGCTGCAGCCCTCCACCTATGTGACAACCACTTGCAACCCTCGGCACAAATGTTTGGGACCCTACGTATACGAAGAAAATCCTTTGAGAATCTTCTGTTTAATCGATTTTGCATCTGTAGCGGAAACAATATGATGGATATTAGTTAAAATACTCTTGTTGATTGTAGTTCATTGTTTGGCGATAATATTTTCCACACCTAGTGTTGCATGTCACTTTCTACTTGGGGCACTTTCAGGTTAAGAGATTTCATCTAGTTCTGAAGATTGTAAAGTCACCTAGGTTTTCAACCGATGTTACATTACGAGCCTGCTACTTTTATTTTGTTATCTTGTCCCTTCTAAAATCAAGTTTGATCTGTAGTCGGGGCTGTTGTTACTATAAATTACACGACTTTGTTAAGTTTATCAAAATGTCTCTTATCTTCATTATGTAAAGATAATACTTTTCTTGCTAATTTTCGATACAGCATTTGCTTCCCAACTACCTGGTTAAGAGCTTTTATATCTGTCCTGTAGCTCTCCTCTATGAAAAGGTTCTTCATTAATTACTCTTACTGACATCCATGTCCTCTCAATTATAAAGAGGATGTGAACTTTTGCTTCTCAATTAAAACCACTCCATCCATTTCCCTCTCAACTAAAGAGAACTTGCCCTTTTGCTTTGTGCAGCAGCTCAATTTCAAACTTGAGCCCTATCTTATTAGAACATATCTTGTTCGGCCATTTGTTATCAGATTTGTTGCCCTTGGCCCACCATATGATTTTTTTCCAAGTAATGTGTATTTAAAATATTTGGGTCATTTTCTGATTTCTGTTCTCTATCATCTTGGTACTGACAATTATATACATGTATGCATGTCTATGATGGTTGGGAGTTTGCCTCTCATTCAGAGAGTAGTGTGTTGTAAGTGCACTGTACAATCGTACCTATGCATTACTTGTTGCAGAACTGGTGTAGGAATGTGTTTGTTTCTTCGGGTAGGCTCCACTGCTTGTCTCATAGGTCCTGAATGGTTGGAGGTTGCCAACTATTTTGAGCCATGGAAGGGATCTGTAAAATGTGCTCCCCGTATTCTCATCTCTGCATGGGACTTGTTTCATCGCTCCCCATCAGCAGCATGAAAGGAGTCTTCTTGGACACGCCCTGTTTGGAGAATGACATCTTATGGCATGGCTCTATTCATTTTTAGCTGGTCCATTCTTATTGAACTTTATGGCAGCTTGCTGCAAGTTTGACAGATTATCTGTCGATTTACAGTTTCAGTTACACTTCAGTAGTCCTTTTCTTATCATAAGATTGGTAGGGTAAGATCACACTTACAACCGTATCTATCGAATTGTATCCATTGGCACATGCTGAAAATCAGCTTGTCTTGTACCTGCATCTTTTCTCTATTACTCTTTTGTTCTTTATATTTATTTTACTATAGTAATCAGTATTGGCGTCCTCCTGCTTATATGTGTGCAGGCACCTATTATTGCAATGTAGAACATGTGACGACAGAACTGCTTTTGTCTGATGACTATGAAATTGATGATAAATAAGAAGGTACACATGAATTTTTCCCTTTTCATGATTAACTGAATGAAAAATGCATCTTTTGTTGACATGGCTCTTTTTTTGGTTGAAAGGAGGGTGGGTTGCACAGATTTAGACTACATGAAATGCTCTTGATTTATGTTGATTGTATCGTTGGGACTTGGGTGCATATATTAGTTTTTTCCCCCCGGATTTTTAATGACATGAAGTTTCTTAAATATATTAGCAAGCATGCCGAGCCGGACTGACCCAACACATATTTCTCTCTCGGCAACGCAACATGCACGATCAATACCAGTGGTTTCGGTAGCACTACCGAGTTGGCATCAGCTATTTTTATCACCAATGGAATTGATTGGCAGCGGTATTATGTTCACCCAAATCAATATGTACTTCTTACCACAATTTTCACAAAACAGTGAACAAAATAGTTATAATCAATTGTCCATCTCAGGTGATAAATATATTAAGAAGCTAAAAATCACCTGTCACATGCAGTGCTTTTTAGCCTTTCCTTATTGTTTGTCATCTCAACTTTACTTACATAGGTGTTTTCTTTCCTTACCTCAAACATTCTAGTGCTGATTTCATTGACAATGTTGAATCAAGTTTTCTGCGTACTGATTTATGTTTTTTATACCACTTCTCCCTAATGGAAGAATAAGTTGTAGCCATGGCAGCCTTTTGCTGATAAGTGATCAATTACGTGCATCCAATGGTCGATCCATCTTCTCTAATGCAGTTGTAGTCTGCCACATTGTCGCAAAGAGAAATTGGGATCAAAATAATGATTCATTTAGAATAATTTGCAGAGATACTGAATTGCATAGTTTTGATTTTACCCTAGTTTTGTAGCTCTTGCTGGCGTTTCATAGTTTTGTTGCTGTGGCTGGCGAAGCTGAAGATGGACTGGTACATGCAAGTCCTCTCCAAAGCTTAAACTGCTTGTGAGAAGAGAATTTCTATTTCCTCCATTTATCTCCCTTGTTCCATAGACCTGGGGGAATGTGCAAAACGCTTGCTCTAAGGGTAAAAATTCAACGCTTTTTGCTTCTTAAGATAAGTTCGAGGATGGACAGTGAGTACTCTATATTACACTTAAGCTTCTGTTAGTTGTCTATCTGAATACCTTCCTACATAACTCATTTTTTTCGTGACGAAGTAGGTTTACCTTCTTACACAGCTCCACATTTTCATGGTGAATGAGGTTTCCCTGCAACAAATTCCATCAAATTAAGCTAGTAAAGGTGAAGTTGTACGAGAATAAAGCACTTTTAGTGGCCAAGTTATTAGAATAGACCTTTCGGTTAAGTTCTTGAATTTCATCAATCAGCATTTGGTCCTACAAAATTAAAAGTGTTAGGGTAATCCAGCTGTGGATGTATGTAACAGATCATCAGATAACTATTTGCATAGGGTATGGAAGTTTCAGACCTTTCTTGAACGAACACCTTTAAGACTCATTTCCAGTTGGTTTTCCAAATTCTGTAGTTCTTTGACATTTAAACCAGATAGCTCTTCTCCCATCAGTTGCCTGTAACAGTCAAGAGCAAATATAGTATGAATTTGCATACCCTACCATTGTTTATTATCCACAATAGAGGCACATCTATGAGATAAAAGTGGCTGCTTATTATTTCAAGTTTTAGTTGGTTAAATCTTCAATGCCTGTAAGAAGTTTGTCTCTATCTTTAGGTCAAAATCTTGTCTACTTAAGGATGATTTCTACATATTAAGGCGAGCTGATTTTTGGGTAGCTCATATTGGTCAATTTCCCATTTTTTGTTCCTCGCATAGGTGGGTTTGACTGGAGATGAGATGTGGTACTTAGTCCCAATGCATTTGTATGGCATGTAAATTACAGTCATGACTATTTTTGTAGTAATTGTCATGTTTCGCCACTTTTTGACTCACATAAACTTGTTGGTCTATGTTGAAGCCAAAAGATCGTCCACATGGTTTACTTTACTGAATTGATTAGGAAAATTTTCTTCATGCTTTCGTTTGGTCTAGTTTCTGTTTAATTGATGTCATGTCATAAAAGGCAATTAGAAGCTTTTTACATTGATTGTATCTCAATGATTTTTTTTTCCTCTTAACGACTTCCTTTTAATCAGTAGGGTTCTTCTTTTGCAGTTTTTTGGTTGTTTGTCAGAACTTCAGTATTACATGAGAGGGAACGGGTCAGGATGTCAGGATTGAGATCCCACTATGAACATGGAAGGTGGAGACCCGACCACTATTGGCCCTATTTTTTAACTAGAGTAGCAAACTATTTAACTCAGATATCTCAAGCTAGGCAAAATGTGAAAAGGTTTTACTCGTAATTGAGAATTTATGCTATGGAGTTGGGCTTCAGGGTTTGATAGGCTTTGGTATTCAGCACGGCTGCTTAATCATAACTCGGGTGCAATGTTGCTGTTTCAGATGGGTTACAATGACTCTGTTGATCAAGAAAAATATATACAAGATGAGTCTAAAGTTACCTTTTAGATGTTTGACTATGACTCTGTTGATCAAGAAAAATACACAGAGGATAAGAATTAGGTCAAAAGTTACCGCTACATGATGAGCAAAGAAACGTAGGCCCTTCAGCGTGCTTGTCAATCACATGAAAACATTAATAGCAAATAACACATTTTGACTCATTTTTTCTGCTCATGTAATTACTATAGAAGTTTTGACACATTTTTTCTCGATAGGAATTCGTTGTTTGAGATGTTGACTTGAGTGCCCTTTCCCATTATTGCTTGATATACCTTACTTTTTAAAGGAATTAATTTTGCAAAAACTGATTCAAGTGTGTGGGGGGATGTGGTTGTTTACATTGTGGCCTTGCAGGTATCTAAAAGAAAAGGGAGAATTATATCTCCAGTTAAAGAAAAAGATCAGAGCATAAAGATTTACCGGTGATTCTCTTGCAGGTTCTGCAGTTGTTGCCTTAGCATTGCTGCCTCCCTTTGCCAGAACTATCAAGTGCAAAAGGTGGATTCAATGTTAACCTCAGATGCTCAATCAACATGTCTAGGACTCTAGATTGATTTGATGAGCTGTTCTCTAGGTTGAAACAGGTACACATTGTCTTTAATACAAGTAGATGCATCTAAAGGACAGTGCATTCCACGAAGTGCGTAATTAATGTGAAATTGTGAATTAATAGAAGTGAGCATGCATGTGGATGGATTTAGGAATGAGTTGCATGCTTTTTTGCAAATCTAAATCGTTTGATGAGCCTCAAATTATGTGTCTGTCCATGTGAGCATGCATGTGGGTGGATGGGTAAATAAGGTCTAAGCTTTTACGGAAATCTGAGTCATTTACAACTAATGTCATGTGATAGTGCTCCGAGATACTTGTAATAGGTTTGAACTGCTTTAACGATAGTATGTTTTGTTCTCTCTTTGAATGGCAGAGTATGTCGTTCAGAATTGTTTTATGAAGTTATAAACAACTATAATAGCCACACATATTGTCCTATAAGAGGTATCCTACAGCATTGTAGACCAGCTTATATGATGATCTTTTAACCCAGTGATGAGTTACAGCAGCTTGTATGATGTTAAAATCTCACGGCATTGTATTCAGTTGGTAAATGTGATGTTCTATCATATCTGAAGAAAGTGCTCATCTTTGTTTGAAATCTTTCATAATGGGCTCAAGGATCAGTATGTAAGTGACTTCTAGGAAAAAATTGCACACATTGTTGATGGGGTTGTAGTTAAATACTTAAATATATCTGTAGTACTGCAGAATAAAGAACTTTCACTCGGATGATATCTGAATGAAAGCTTCTATAATAGGTGAGATGGTCTTGCTAATAGGATTTGATATCTTATTTCTAGTTAGAAATCTATTGTATTCTGTTGTCATATATTACGTGAGATTATCGTCAGTCTTCCTGATAGGAGCTCCTTAAGATCGTAAAACATATTTTGAGGGCTTATCATAAGTCAGTCTTAATTCCAGAATATGGCAAGTCATGTATTAATTTCTTGTCAGTTTGTGAATTACACAGAGGATTCTAGGCTGTTCAAAAAGAGGTTCTATTGCTTGTTTGTTTCCCGGTAGAAGTTTTACCCTGTATGATGGGAACTTTTATCTGCTGGAGCACGTTCAAGTCATGGGAAGTAGTCTCCAAATAAGAAAAAAGCAATAGAAAACTTCCTATCTGTTGCCTCTCCCAAAACCTACTGTTAAGTAGGAGCCTTATGTCGTGGGTTCGGCCTTTTTATTTGAAATTGCCACCACAGGTTTGAGGACTCAAACTACTACTGAAGTAATACTGAAGGAATTGTGAGTGTCTGGAGCGGTCAATCTTGACACAAAAAAGTGAAGAACCATTGCAGTGACATTTGGATGTTTGTCGAGATGAGCAAGTCTTTATAGTGCCTGGTGAATAGTTTTGACAATTAGAAGAATTCTAGTTTTTCATTTTTTTATTTGCAAGCAAACAAGGGAAGTAGAGCTCCTGACAGAAAGTTTCATCTCACCCACAGCATTGTTGGTAGCTACAAGTTTCATCTCACCATGGCACACCTTAGAGCAAACATGGGTTGCATACTTACACATTTATTCTGGCCTACAAGTCATCATTCTACCTTGAAAACCTCTTTTTGAAGCTTCAACCATGACCATCGCTCTCTCATGCCTCATGGACACGTGCACCTTTACACTTGAAGAATGCAACTCCAATGGTGTGTAAGAACACTTCACATCTAAAAAAAATGACCAGTATTTTAAAATGTGGTCTCAATGCTATGTTCGTGTAACCTGGATAAGTGAAATTTGATCATTGGGTCGAAAGACAATAAGTGATTTTTTTTTTTTTTGTTGCTTTCATGGATATTGAATTTTCATCGTAGAAATGTCCATGCTGTATTTGTGTCCTAGACATTCTGGAATTACTATGTCAGCTTCGTAGGTGTTGTGTACGTGGCTCATGCATGTATTCGTGCTTTCTTAATATTGATTGGTTTTCAAGACCAAAGGGTTAGCCTGGCCTTGGCTTCAAGGCATGATGCTTGGGTTCGTGTCAAATTTCTGCTTCCACTTCCCCCATCTTCTCATACTGATTGTGTTGAAATAAGGGAGAGAACATTTTTAGCATATCATTTTCAAGGTTGGCCTAACGCATTATGTGGAAAATGGCATAGAGAGGCAAACTTTGATCAGTGATATGTACTTTTCCTTGACAATTCTATATGTTAGCAAGTCATGTGTTTTTACAATTTTCTTGTGATTGCCACATTTGGATGTCTAATTTTTTTGTTTTGTTTGGAGTTCTTGACATCTACATACTTGTTTCTTGAACCTAATTCATCTATAAGATATCATCTTTAGTTAATTTTCAAACACAGCAAAGATCTCGTTAAAAGAGTCAGTGTCTTTCCCTCCTACTCCTCTTTGTTCACCTCTGGAAAGATAAAAAGAAAAGAAGAGGAAATAATATAAAAAGAAAAATAGAGAAGGTTCAACAACTACTAACTGCAAAAAATAAGTAGATGCCTGTTATTCCAGGCACTCGTGCGTTACTTGTGCAGAAAAGGCATTTCTTCATCTTTTCGAAGCATATCTTATACTCGAGCAAAGAAGAATGGATTTTACAACTCATATAGACGTTTAGATCGTACACATACTTGCTAGCAGAAATAGCTAATTCTTAGAGGTTACCTTGACCTCGGAAGTTGGATTTGCCAATTGATGATGTTCCTCTTTTGATTTGTTGTACCGTTCAATTATTGACTTCATGCTGGTCAAAAGAAGCAGTAAATTGTGTCAGATGCAGTATCTGAACATTTCATATAGAATCTCTCTGAACTAATTCCATGCATTCATTCTAGGAATAATACATTTTGAAGCTTGTTGTGCAGTAGTTTTCAATCGTTTCACACAATTTTTCCCTTTGCTTTGACTTAGTCATACTTCTGGTTTATATAAAGCTGCAGTTGCTTATACTCATGGTTAAGGTTGTTGCAACTGACAACTACAACAGTATATGTAAGGAGAAATTTTGATATATGCAAGTGAACATGTAACTTAACCCAAATTCATGTTCCCTAGTCCTATTGACTATTTATTAGTATCCCCATGGACACTTGCAAGAAGTTCAAATGTCTAGTCAGTGCTTCTTTTAAATCAGTGCTTTTCGATCACTTTGAACTGAGAAATGTGTCCATGCTTAGGGCAGTGGTAAAAGTGTATTTAACAGTAATTGGAGGCAAACACAGAATGCACATCAATATCCTAATGCCTGTTTTGAATCATAGTTGTTTTCAGGTTATGGCATACACTATGGCCATGAGGGAACAAAGTCAACGGTTGTTTTGCTGCAAGTTTAGAATTTTGTAAATCCTGAGGATAGGAAGCCAAGGTCGAGAAAGGAGGTAACTCCCAGTCGCTTCCCTCAGTACACTTAGTGTAGCTACGTAATCCCTCTGTCTTAAGTGTTTGTAGCAATAATAAAGCCGATGAGGTGTCATAGTTGGCTGCATGTTGAGAAAGTCATCATTCCTGAGAAGTGGATATTAAGTTAAAGACTACGTAAAATTCGTAAATTGTCGTTTTGTACCAACACTATTCATATATATTTAATTGTTCCTCAGACTACCCACGAACACTCAAGCTATTATGACTGTGTTGAAGTCAGCTATCTTACTTTCTGACGCAAGTTTGACTACTCGTCTTATAATCTGTTCATCCAACAGGTATGGATGCTTGGGGCGGTTTTCTACAATCTAGTTATGTGGTCAAAAGTTGTAAGTTGGGACCATTCAGAAGCTTTTCATCCAATATGTTCCTCCTATTTTATCATGAATGTCAGTTTTATCTTACTGTGTGAAATATTGATGTCCATCAACATTCAACAGGCAGAAGGGGGTTTGTGCAACCTTAGTACTTGGCAATAGGTGGAAGGTAAGGCTCCAAGCTTTGTTACAGAATCTTTCCACATCATGTTGATGTTTTCTTATCTATTATTTATACCTAGGTTAACTCCTTAGCAAGAGTTGCATACTAAATTATATATGCAACAAGATTTAATCAAATTGGGAGTGGTAGACTCATTGTTATATTTGTTAGAAGATTATCCAATGGCTTAAACAATAGGCGGAACACCTAATGTATCTATTCTTGAAGGTTTAAGGGGGAGTATAATAGACGTTTGTTCTTCCTAGTCATCATCGAGTTTTGTTCCCTGTTCCCTCTAACAGAATCATCTGTTTAAGGTTTCTTTGGACTTGTTAGGCTTTAGCTAGTGGTCCCTTCCTGATCACTCTACTTTCGAAGTGCAGCCAATTTTTCCTCCAAAATATCTGACTCTGTCTAAATTCAACTGTCACTTTTCGTAGCATTATTCTGCATATTTAGGAAAATTAGACAGACACATCCCTATTGGAAATTGTTTTCAATTTGTGACATATTCAGGAAAAACATTTCAAATTTTGACACACAGCTTTTGCACTTCCACATAAATGGTCTCTTTTACATCTCAGAACAAGGTATCAGTTCCTTTATATCGTTGACATTTGCCAGAAGAGAACTGTTTTTCTTTTACTTTTTCTTTTCTTCTAAAAACAACAGTTGCTGCTGTACAAACCACATAACATATGCACGAAGGACAGATCACAAAATCAAAGAAATTCAGATCATGCATGTTTTGAGAGTCTCCCCACCCACACGCACACACACAGACAACAGACATCCGACATATGAAGTTATACACAAGTAACAGTTCTTCAAACTTGATATGTGTTCAGATTAATGATCCACATAAAACAACTTACACTGCTCTAGAAAGTAAATGTGAAAATGATAACTTAGGATACTGTAATGTTACAATAGTCTATGTCATCATCTCATATAAAATTATGTACATTGTCATCTAAATTTTTTCCATCACATTATGGTTACCCAAGCAAAGTGTCATGCTTCAGAATGTTGTACAATCAATTCTACGTGAAACCAATAGTTACCAGATTAGGTTTTATTGAATCACTTGGAATTCAGTGGCAGGCCAATTGCTTACTTTAATTCTAATTAATCTACATAGTTGTCCTAAATCCGGGGTACAAGGAGAACCAGCGCTCAATATGAACTTCCAAAATGTAAAGACAGACTAGTAGAGGTTCTAACAATAACACATGGACTAGAGTCCAATAAGAAATGGACAGCTCATGCACAGCTGACCTTTGGGATAGCAACTAGTCTACTTTTGAATTCATCCTCAGGATTGATTTATTGAAATGCATCTACTAGTCTACTTTTGAATTCATCCTCAGGATTGATTTATTGAAATGCATCTACCTGTCTATGCTTAGGTGTCATCACTTGAAACACATAGCAGTTTGTTATGGAGTCCTTATGCCGACATACATCTATCTAAAGTTCTTGTGAACCAGTATACTACATTGCCGACTTCCTAACCCTCTATAAGAAAAACCAGTTTGGGAATTGGAATCGCTAGCCAATTTTGGCTGATTTGGACGATTTTACCCCTGGATAGCTGGGCTTGTGTATTGTCACTGCTGTCCAGAATTGTAATTTGACTCTTACCCACGTGGTGCGATCTTTGCGCTTGGCGACCAACATACAGGCGCCTCACTCGCAAGTGTTGTACGTCATCTCACCACCATGCAAAGCACACCCACCCCTCTCTCTACTGAACTGTCTCAAAACACACACACTCTCTCTCTCTCTCTCTCTCCACCAGATATGGATACCCTCATCCTTGCCACCATCTGATCCGTTCGTCGTAACTGCGAGGCCTAGGGTTTTGATTTCCAAACGGGATCCAAAGGACCGGCTTCTGGAACCATTCCTAGGTCTAGCCTATTCGACGTTGATGCTCTCTCTAGACCTCTCCTTCAACCGCCTACTCGAGTCCAGGCCTTGTGATTCAGACCAGAATGATATGATCGAGTGAGCAATGAGGTTGGGATGTGCTCCTCAAAAAGCCAGCAAGAGATCTGCCAAAAAGCGTGCCACAATGCACAATGCCGTCGTTTGGGCCCTGCCTCCTGATCTCGCTACCAAAGTACATGTGGATTGTTTTTTGTTTTTTGTTTTTTGTTTTTGTAATTGAAAAGATTTGCGTGTTGCATGTAGTGTTTTGAGTTAATTCAGATTAGGGAAATTTTTACAAAGAAGAACATCTTTGTGTTTTAATGGGATCAGGCTTCTCTGCGTTTTGGGTGCTTTGGATTTTGTGCCCTGAGCATGCATGTCTCTTATCCCTAATTATTGAACTATTTCTCGTTGGTTGATTTTAGGTTGGTTAATTGTTCGGTTGGAGTACACATAACTCTTTGGTGGTTTATTTGGAACGCTGGATATGGAGTCTACTATTGTGATCAAATTTCCACAGCTTTAAGTATTCTGTATTCCGTTTCTTTGTGTTATGATTCGCTGTTTTGGTGGTGATCTGTGTGTGTTTTTGGTGTATGACTCTGTGTGTGTGGTTTCTGTGTTATTGGGTTTTGTGTTACTTTGTGTTGAATGTTTGTAGTCATGTTATTTAAAGTGGCTGCTTTGAACCCCTTATGTAATTATATTTGAAGAAATTTTATGTGTATGGAATTAGTAATAGTTGGAAAGAGGATAGGTGTAATAAGAAAGACATTTCATGCTAACGATGACTGTTCATAGTTTGGGGCATGTTTTCGAAAACTGCAATATGTTAAATAGGAAAGAGGATACATGCTAGACTCTTTAGGATTTTGGTTGTCCTAATGAAGCATGTTTGTTGTTTGTCCCATGTTTTGGAACCAACTGCAACAATTTTCAACTTCAAATAGAGATTTTTCATTCAGCTGAAAGCTTGTAGTGGGTTGACTATGTTGTTGAATTCATAAACACAACTGATACGGCTTGTGGTTTATACATGATTGTTCCTCTGCATCTATTCTATTTGGTTAATTGGTAACTTACAAGTTGCTGATGCTTTCAGGTTGCAAGAATCCTTTTGTTCATCTTCTTCTTTTACCACATGTTTACCCATTTTTATCAGGTAAATTGATGGCCACTGCAAAAGTTGAGTGACAAACATGAAATATTAGATTTAAAACAAGAGCTTGCCAGTTTTTCCAATAAACTTTTAAGTCGTCCAAAAGATGCCATCATGTCATTTTTTTGACCTTGACTTATGGGTAGAATTTTGATTTTTGAACCACGAGGTGTATAAGCATACCCTGAGAACTTCTGAATCATTCAGTGCTTGTCATCATGAGAAAGTAGATTTTCAGCTGATAAATCCTTTCAGTTCATGGATTTCGGAGGGAAAGTAAAGGGGAAGGGATGTGAGATAGGAAAAGATGATGAAATCTTCTCTTCTTTGTTTCAGTTGGGAAAAATAGAAGAAAAGGGCTTTAGATTTGTCAAAAGAAATCCCTTTTTGAGTAGTTTACCCATATATAGCACAAATGCAGTGGTAAATTCTTTTCCCTTAGATGAATTTGAAGATCCAAATTCCAAACATTGGATTAGGGGATGTAAAGCTTGAAAAACATCTTAAATTCAGAGTTTTCAAGTGAGACTGTTATAATCATTTTCACAATCTACCTTTTTGCTGTTGTAGACTGAGTTTTAAAAGTAAGAGGTTTTTGGCTTCTGTTTTGAGTTTTGGTGGTTACTGACTTTTTTCCTTGGTAGATTGACACGATTTTGATAATTTGTGAAATAAATTAGTTGCTTTGATAAGCATCATTTGTGGATTTTTTTTGTTTGCTGCAGACTGCATTTTGAAAATAAAGTATATGTTCCGAGACTAACTGTATGCATTTCTATGTTATTCGCAGGTTTGTTTTAGATATAGGTAGACGCTTGAAAGAGAAAAAAAAAATATCTGGTGTATACTGATGTTGGATGTCTGGGTGTATCTGCTTTGGATGATCTCGTCGAAGAGGTAAATTGCAGTCATGTAATAGTTCTAATGTTAGGGATTTAATGATTGTTTGTGATGAAGTCACTATTGGATATGCTGGAATAATGCGTTGTATGTGGCATATAAGCATCAGTGTGGTTTTGTCTTGGGTGAGAGCAAGCAAAAGGTTCACAGGATAGCTTTCCCCTTCTTTTTGAGATCATTAATAAAGGGACAACTCATAAGATTTTATGTTCTAGAAAACGAAGCGGTGTCTGAGGGTAAAACTAATAAGCTAATTCGTTGATCTTGTATAAAGCTCATGAAAGCAATCTGTGTTATGTAAGGCTTATGGCATTCTTCATAGAACGTGTTCAAAACTATATTACAAGCAGAAACAGCAATTTCGTTATTGCTGTTGCATTAAGTTGTAGGTTTCCACGCTAAGTTTCATGGCTTCACATTCCTGCTTCCTTCCTAACCTTGTACAGATTGTGTCTTCGTATTCGTATTCCTTATTTCCCTAATATCTTACATGGGATTATACGCAGGAGTATACCTTTATGAGGTCTTAGTAAAGAATAGTTAGCAACTGGTGAAATTTTGTTTCTCTCTTGAGTTAGTGTTGGCATTTTGGCTTGTGGTATGAAAAGGGTCGCTGAAATTTCTGTGTTGGCATTCTGCACCAGCAGCTATTTGCAGCTTAAGAGCTTTACCTTCAGCGCCTTATAATAGCGTTGAGATATAACGTTTAGCTTTTACAGAGGACCGAAGCTGAGAAGGGAATGGGTGGCTGACTTGGTATCAAGAAACGACAACGCTGTGCAGAGCTTGCCAATCTCTGTGGGCAGCGTCCCTCTGTTGGCGGTTCTCATCAATTGCGACATTTCGGGCATACCTCCTGATTGCTGTAGGTAAAAGTAAAAACCTCTTCTTCTTTACTTGCTAATTGTATATACTACTAAAAGCTACACATGGAGTGAGGAAATGGTAAATGGGATGTGAAATTCTGATTGTGTTTGTGCATGAGATAAACTTTCTTTGGAAGTTTCAGTTTGGTCATCAGAACATATTTAGTTGGGAATTCAAATGACCTGAATCGTGTAAAAGTAAAATTGTAATGTTCGAAATGTGATTTCCTTATTTCCCTTAAATAGTTTCCTTATTTCCCTTAAATAGTTTGAGAAATGCGTATCTTTGCACAATGAGAAAATCCAACTAGAGTGGAGTTTGGCATGACCATTGGAGAAGAAAAAATGGGACTCCTAGATTGAGGATTGGTTAGTTTGAATAATGAGAAATTATGTATTTACCATAAGAATTGAATGCGTCCATAAGAGAGCAATTTTAAAGCTTCAACCATTGACAGTAATCCATCAATAACAGTATGTATACAGCCACAGAAATGCAGAAATATCAGTTATAGAGATGTAAAGGATATCAAAAGCATTAAACAGCATTCCCATCAAAGCCAGTTTATGTATTGTAGTTCATCAAACTTATGCAGCCTGTGCTTTCAAAAATATTTAACATTGTTCAATTCAACGGGCATGACAGACGTGCAAGCGATGTACCTAGTGTTAACAAACATTTCAGATGGGAACAGTAATGTTATCCTCTTGACGCAAGTTGTGTGAGCTGCACTTGCAAGTAATCTATAATTTCATTTGGCACTTCTTTTCATTTTCCTACCACTAAAGCACCTTCAATCAAACCAGGATTCTTCCCTTTCAATGGAGTTTTGTTTTGAGTAAGACATGCAAATGATACTTGTTACTATAACAATGATAATATTAGACTCCACGACTCCACAATACATTCTAGACTACTTAGGGAAGCCCAGCCTCAACACGCCATATGTTTTAACAAACACATCACCTGATGAGCAATAATGAGACCACGATGATGACCTTTTTGTGTAAGAGGCACTTTGTAAGTTATCGATAGCCACACATCATAAAGATGTTCTTATTGACCCACTACTCAAGCTCCTTAATACAACCAACATAATTTATACCTTTCAATACACTTAACTAAGGGGTAGTATCCCTTAAATTTTTTGTCTTCAACATAATTCTCCTGAAAATTCCATTTAGTTAGAGAAATGGCTTGCCTTCAACTTATAGAAAAACTAGTGCTAAATACCAAGAATCCTATTTACTCAATAGAGAAACTCATACATGTTGGCATGAAAGAGACTACAATCATGGTTCCACAACCCCACTACGTACGCTTTGTTACCTATCTTTAATACTTTGACCCTTTTGACGATTTGTTAAGTTTTCTGCTTAGAAGGCTTTCATTTAAAATGTTTCTAAACATGGACACAAGTGAAAGCAATTTACCATTGGCCTGTTACTATGTGAGATTGTTATGTCTTTTGCATCTTATTTTCTAAAATGCTTTTCGGATGAGAGGACTAGTTTGAGAAGATATTTTGGAGGTTTGTATTTGCCCAATGGGTAGGAGGTAGATATTTAGGAGAGTTTTGTAATATCCCAGCTCCTCAATTATTATGTAATTGGTGTACGTGTCGGGTTCTAGCTAATTGGGTGGGCTTTAGACTTAATTTTATTTGCTAAAAGGCTTAGGAGCACATGGGAGCACCACACGTGATAGTTTTTCTTAAGGCCTGATTAAGTAAGAGGATTCCTCTATGTGTTATTCATTCCTTTGTTCTTATCGTTATCACCATTTGGGGAGAGAGAGGAGAAGAAGAAGAAGGAGATTGGGAAAAACCTTTCCTAAAAGAGATTGAAGCCCTAGAAGTAAAAGTACATGAGTTCTTGTCTCTTTCCTAAAAGAGATTGAACATGAGTCATTGTCCTTAATTTCATAGTTTCCATATTCAATTTGATACCTTAACATAGGGTGTAGAGTTTAGAGTTCATGAGAGTTCATTGAGTTTTGGGAGAGTTCATTGAGTTTTGGGAGAGTTCATGACGAACTCTTGAGGATTCATATGAATTTCAAAAGGATTGCTTGGTTTAGAAATTATGTAGAATTGGAAATCCTGCATTTGACTGATTTTAGGGATTTTTGTTGAGGCACTTTTAAAACTCTGAAATTTATGAGATTTTTACTGAGATTTCCACCCATACATGGTAAAAATTTCAGAGCTTAACTTGAAGTATTGAGTTCTGTAGAAATTTGTAACCCAACAGTACTCAAATTCGTCACTATGCAGTCAGCACCGACACATGTTGGGGAAACGGCCATATCTTTTAACTCGAGTGACGAAAATGCAGACTGTATTCTGATTTTGAAACTAGACACTATGCAGTCAAATTTGTCACTATGCAGTCAGCACTATTGTCCCCTAAAATCATATGATTATTAGATGTCGTATGTTTGATATGGCATTGATGATGGTTTCATTGGCACTTTGCTATGGCTAGGACCAATGTTCTAAATGTCGCTTGGCGCTAGTAGGGCGGAGACCCACCTCCAAGCGCCAAGCCGCCTAGGCGCCGCCAAGTAATTCGGCGTTTTTTTTTTTTTTTTTTAACAAACCATTATCCAATCAAACTATATTCTATGTATGCATAATACAAGTTCAAAGTTCTACATAACCATAATGCAAAGTTTAATGTACAAACCCAAATGAAATTAAGTAGTAGCAACTAGCAAATAAGCTGAATAAGACAATAAGTAGAAATAAACGAGATCGGAGATCCCTAATGCCAAGTTAAAAGTTCATCTCCTTTCTTTAACTCTTCTCCTTCATAACCTTCCAAAACTTGATCTACATTAGTCTAATACTATATATTTTAGGCCGCCAAAGGCCTCCAAAGACATCGATGATGCCGCCAAGGCCGCCTAAGCGGCCGCCAAACACCTCCAAACCTCCCTAGGCGCCAAATCGCCGAGACTGCCATGGCCGCCAAGACCGCCAAGGCCGCCTAGGCGGCCGCCAAACACTGCCAAACCTCCATGGGCGCCAAATCAAACGCCAAGGGGTATTGGCGTGGCGGCAGGGTACCTCCAAGCGCCTAGGCGGCCTCGGCAGCCGCCATTTAGAATAGAGGCTAGGACCTTCAGGGACAGGTCAGGGTCGTGACAAGTTTAAACACTGTTTTTTTTTTTTTTGGTGTTCGATTTTTTTTGGCAGAATAGGTACCAATACGTTGAAACAATAGAGTTGTTTGTTGTTCTCCTCAAGCCCTTTTATGGTAAGCTCTCTCAAACGTACGCTTATGTTTATGATTTCAGCTATGATGCAAGGACATGGACACAGACGAGAATTCTAAAAAAATGTGGATACGGACACGGCGCAGGATACGCCACGTGTATATTTAATTGATTATTTATTTATATCATATATTAATACATATTATTATATTTTTAAAATTTTAGAAGATAGCCAATCTCATCGAGTGATTCATTATGAAATTCTTAATGATTGATGTGATAGATATTAGATAAGAAATGTCATGTATTTAGTTAAAAGTCATCATTTGTGTCCCCAGGGTGTCCCATCCGTGTCCCCTTCCAAAAATTAAATTAAATTATTGGACACGCCACGTGGTGTATGACACATTTCCACGCGTGTCCCCATGTCCAGATACGGCGACACCTCGACTTCTAGAGGTGTTGATGCTTCATAAGATTTTAGACAAGTTCTCTCTTTTGAATTTTATGTGGATTCGATCTAATATTGCTAATTGACTTCTTTATATTGCCTCCTTAGAGGTACTAGAAGCAATTGCTCTTTCTTGGTCGACAAGGTTGGGCATAGCGATATCCAGACCATTAAGGTCATGCTATATACCACTCACTCACACATGAGCACAATGAATTTGTAATTGAATTCACACACCAATTTAATGGAGAAAGGGCTACAATGATGATGTTTGAGTTTTCCCCTCGCAAAGAATTGAGGTTTGGTTTTTTGAACCTTGAATGATAGTAAGGTGCAATTCACCCAGAAATGCATTACTAAACTAGCACACATTAGTGAGCTGCAAACTCTCAAAAGTGACTTCACATTTTAGACCTTTTAATAGCAACAATGCAAGTGAAGTTATTGTGCAGAATTGGAAATCATGCATTTGACTGATTTTAGGGATTTTTGTTGAGTTACTTCTAAAACCCCAAAATTTATGAGATTTTTACTAAGATTTCCTTTGTGTCTTTCATACATGTAAAAATTTTAGAGCTTAATTCGAAGTATTTGAGTTCTGTAGAAATTTGTAACCAAATAGTACTCAAATTCATCACTATGTAGTCAACGCAGACACATGTTTGAGAAACGGCCATATCTTTCAACTCGAGCGACGAAAATTCGAACTGTTTTCTGATTTTGAAACTAGACACATTGACCTTTCAAAATATGTAAAGTTTGTGACTTAATTATTCCTGAGCAAAAGCAATTTTTGATTTAAAGTTGGCGAAGTAACAGACTCTGCAACTGTTTTTCCGAGGCTAGTTACCTAACTTCATATCTTGATCCCAGAATCTTTTTAGTAGTACTTAGGACATTAGTACACTAGGATACGATTAGAGTATCTCGAATTGTATCTAATATGTGTTCATGATGATTATTTTATATAGGGAATTGGTGTGAAAGCTTGGAATAGAGGTGAGTTGTCTAATACCCAAATCACATGTTTTTGTACAAGTTTATTGCTTTGGTGATATTTTATGCTAAGATATGAACTCCATGGAATATCAATGAGAGGTGGATATGTTTTCTATCTGTTAATGGCATCCTCACACGTCCCAGCTTGCTACAGGACACGTGCTAAAGGCTAGCAAGATATGATTATGATATGGGACAATGTAAATTCGTCTTAACTTATTCACTACTGGGGACACCTGGTAGCCATAAAATGAATATGAGGATGTGCATTACAATGCTATGTTGCTATGAAAAGAGACTCATTTTCAAATGGTTTTATCATTGTCTATGGAAAGCATGTGAATTGCGTATTAATCATTCATACAAGTTTCGGCTTATGAAATTTTCCACCTTTTAGGAAATGAGAACTAAGATGACGTGGCTCTTATCTTGTGGACATCCTGTGGATGTTAGTTGTGCTTTTGAGTTATTTGTTAAACTTTATTATCTCTATTATACTTGTAAGTGACTTGTTAAACCTTGTGATTAAGCACAGCTCTGGGGTGTAATTTAAGGTTACAGACTTACTGCAAGGGTAAGATATTGTTATATTAGCACTGCTGTCCCTTTAAATCATATGATTATTAGATGTTGTATGTTTGATATGGCATTGGTGATGGTTTCATTGGCACTTTGCTATGGCTAAGACCTTCAAGGACAGGTCAGGGTCGTGACAAGTTTACACACTATTTTTTTTCTTTGGTGTTCAATCTTTTTGGCAAAATAGGTACCAGTACGTTGAAACATTGAAACAATAGAGTTGTTTGCCATTCCCCTCAAGCCTTTTTGTGGTAAGCTCTTTCAAGTGTATGCTTATGTTTCTGATTTCTGCTATGATGCACGAACATGGACACGACAATTCTAAAAAAATGGGGATACGGACACTGTGCAGGACATGCCACATGTGTATTTAATTAATTAATTATTACCAAATCGAGCCTTATGTCCCAATTACTTGGGGTTGGCTCCATGAATCATTTTCCTCCACTGAGCTCTGTCAAGGGTCATTTGTTCACACAAACCTACTATACTCATATCGTTGCACACTACAGCATCTAATGTCAATTTAGGTTTACGGGCCCCATAGCATTGCTACTCAAAGCTATCTTATCAGCTCTTTTAACTACTGCATCTCCTAGTCTACGGTAGACATGCCTAAACCACCTTAGCCTATTTTCTCTCCACCTCTCTTCTATGGGTGCTGCATCAACCATCTTACGAACCATTTCATTTATAATTCTGTCTCATTTAATCTTTACCACACAACCACCTCAACATTCTCATTTCCGTTACACTCATCTTGTTCACCAATTGTTTCTTAATAGGCCAACATTCTGTCCCGTAAAGCATTGCTGATCTGATGGCAGTTTCGTAGAATTTTACTTTCAATTTTATGGGTACCTTCTCGTTACACAGTACACCAGTAGCACTCCTCCACTTGAGCCACCCCATTTGGATCCTATGGGTCACATCATCGGCAATCTTTCCATTTTTACTAATAATTGAGCCTAAATACTGAAAATGATCACTCTTAGGTATCTCCTGGTCTTGGATCATCACTCTTTCTTCATGCGCACTGCTGGTACCACTAAATTTGCACACCATATACTCAGTTTTACTCCTACTTATCCGAAAACCCTTTGACTCTAATGCTTCCCTTCAAATTTCTAGTTTCATATTAACACCTCTAGCGGTTTCATCTACAAGGACAATGTTATCTGCAAACATCATACACCATGAGATATCCTCTTAAAATTGTCTATTCAATTCATCCATAACTAAGGCAAAGAGATATAGGCTCAAGGCTGACCCTTGATGCAATCCTACAGTGATTGAAAATTCACTCATTTCCCCTACTGGTGATCGAATGGTAGTGACAATACCTTCATATATGTCTCTAATCACCTCGATATACCTTTTGGTCACTCCCTTTCTCTCCAGAACCTCTTCTTTGCTCTTTGTTTTTCTACCATTCTCCTCAATAGATAGATAGCTTCTATGGTTGATCTTCCAGGCATGAACCCAAACTGTTTCTCTGATACCCTAGTCACCATCCTCAAGCGATACTCAATAACTCTTTCCCACAATTTCATTGTATGACTCGTCAATTTAATATCTCTATAGTTGTTGCAGCTTTGAATATCTCTTTTATTTCTTATAGATAGGTACTAGAGTGCTCATTCTACATTCGTCGGTCATCTTCCTAGTCATAATAATCTTGTTAAATAACTTCGTCAACCAAGTCATCTAGACTTTTCCACACTTTCAATAGGGATACCATCTGGTCCTAAGGCCTTATCCGATTTCATCCTTTTCAAATCTTTAACCACTTCGAACTTTTGTATTCTCCAATAAAATTCATATTCTATTTAACAAACCCTCCTTCATGTTTTCCATTTAACAACTTCTCGAAATACGACTTTCATCTATCCCTAATCGGCTCGTCTTTCACCACCACCACCGAATCAATACCTTTTATACACTTAACTTAAGAAACGTCTCTAGCTCTCCTTTCTCGCAACTTGAAATGTTTATAAATAATCTTTTCTCCATCATAGGCTTTCAACTTAGCATCCCTAATTAATTATTAATATAATATATTAATACATATATATATTTTTTCAATTTTTTAAAATAGTCAATATCATCGAGTGGTTCATTATGAAATTCTTAATGATTGATGTGTTCATTTATATTAGATAAGAAATGTCATGTATTATAAGTTAAATGTCATCATTTGTGTCCCCAGGGTGTCCCATACGTGTCAAGCTGTGTCCCCATCTGTGTCCCCCTTCAAAAATTAAATTAAATTATTAGACACGCCATGTAGTGTCGGACACGTGTCCCACGCGTGTCCCCGTGTCATGACACGGCGACACCTCGACCTCTAGAGGTGTTGGTGCTTCATAAGATTTCAGACAAGTTCTCTCTTTTGAATTTTATGTGGATTCGATCTAATATTAATATTGCTAATTGACTTCTTTATCTTGCATCCGTAGGGGTATTTGAAGCAATTGTTCTTTCTTGGTCAACAAGGGTTGGCATAGCGATGTCCGGTCCATTAAGGTCATGCTATATACCACTCACTCGCATACTGAGCATGTTGAATTTGTAATTGAATTCACACACCAATTTCATGGAAACGGGGCTAAAATGATGATGTTTGAGTTTTCTCCTCCCAAAGAATTGAGGGTTAGTTTTTTGAACCTTGGATGATAGTTAGGTGCAATTCACTCAAAAATGCATTACTAAACTAGCACACCTTAGTGAGCCACAAACTCTCAAAAATGACTTCATATTTTAGCCCTTTTAATAGCAACAATGCAAGTGAAGTTGGCTCAATATCTCAACTAACAACTGTTGTGATTTTAAATTATTTTTAGGAAGAAGTGTTCTGAATTGTGATCATAGAAGAAAAGAACAATGTTGCGAAAATCGTACTAGTGAACGAACTAGAAAAGGGATCGGGTGGATAGGTCACTAGTTCAACCGTGGTTGAACCGAAATTGAGCCGTGATACTATAAATATGTTAAAAATATATTTAAAACATATCGATAATTAAAATGAACATGTATAAATACAGATACGTGGAAATCTTAAAAAAATAAATCTCGGGACACTTTTGTTCCAATCCCACATTGATTGGATTTAGAACTCTTTTGACCTCCATCTATAAAAGGTTCCCTTTGTACAGACTTGTGCTTGGGCACTATGGAAAAAAAGTGTGCCTAGTACATAACGCGCCCAACTTTTGCGTGAATGCAATGGCCCTTGATTGGGTCGGCTAGCTAGGTGTTGATTTTCCCGATTTAGAGGTTTAACCGCTAGTTTGGAATGGTTCTTACTATAGAAGCCAGTTTTCAAAAGAAGATGGTTTTTGGGTGTAAGAATCGTTCAACCAGTTGTCTAGTCTGATTTTTAAAATATTGCAAGAGAAATAACAAGTGCGTCTATACTAACAACAATATAGCCACATTCTCGCTCAAACTTGTTGTCAGATATGAGAAAAAGTGTATAGGGTGTTAACTAACCCTAATAAAGAGATTCATTATTTATATTACGAGATAACTTGATACAAGACTTGTTTAACCAATGTGAGACAAGACTCATAATCCAACACTCCCCCTCAAGCTGGAGAATAGATATTACAAAGTCCCAGCTTGTTACATAACTCTAATCGGGGCTTGAACTATGACTTAGTAAACATGTCAGCTAACTGAGCACACTTGTAAACACAAAGGGAGTAGTAGCTATTACACCACTAGCTAACTTCTCACGCACTAGATGATAATCAACTTCAATATGCTTAGTCCTCTCATGAAATACCGGATTGGATGCAATGTGAATTGCTGCCTGATTATCACAGTACAAATTCATTGGCAATTGCACACTAAATCCTATCTCCTCAAGAAAAGATCGCACCCATACAATCTCACATGTCATGTGGGCCATGGCTCTATACTCTGCCTCCGCACTAGACCGTGCAACCACTGTTTGTTTCTTACTTTTCCAGTTGACAAGGTTTCTACCGAGAAAAACACAATATCCTGTAGTGGATCTCCTGTCAGAAGGTCCTCCTACCCAATCAAAGTCAGTAAAAACCTCAATACGTAAGTGATTATTAGCTCGATAAAACAAACCACGTCCTGGATGAGTCTTGAGATATTTTACAATTCTAAGAATAGCCTCCCAATGTGGAAGACGAGGAGCAAATATAAACTGACTCACAATACTAACTGCAAACGAGATATCTGGACGTGTAATAGTTAGACAATTTACCAACCAAGCGACGATATTGGTCAGGGCTAGAAAGTAGCTCCCCCTGATCAACACACAGTTTGATCCATAAGAGTATCGACAGGCTTCGACCTCAATAAGCCAGTATCATTTAGAATATCTAACACATATTTTCTCTGCGATAAACTAATGCCATTTTTAGATCGTGTAACCTCAATACCCAAAAAATATCGCAACCTTCCCAGATCTTTGGTATGAAGCTTACTCAACAGAAATTTCTTCAACTCATCAATATCTTCTTGATCATCGCCCGTAATAATAATATCATCCACATAAACAATCAATAATACTTTCCCTCGATTAGATGTGAAAGAAAATCGAATGATCAGACTGACAGCTACTCATCCCAAATTTCAAAAACTACATCACTAAACTTGCCAAACTAGACCCGAGGAGACTGCTTAAGATCATATAGTGCTTTGCAAAGACGACATACCTGATTACGCTCCCCCTGAGCAACAAACCCATGTGGTTGCTCCATATAAACTTCCTCTTGGAGATCCCCATGAAGAAAGACATTTTTAACATCCAACTGGAATAAAGGCCAACCAAGATTGGCTGCAAGGGAGATAAGAATGCGGACAGAACCAAGCTTGACAACTGGAGAAAAAGTTCAGCATAATCAACACCATAAGTCTGAGTATATCCCTTAGCAACAAGACGAGCTTTGTAACGCTCAACAGACCCATTGGGATGATATTTGACTGTAAATACCCACCGACAACCAACAATAGACTTTCCTGACGGAAGAAGAACCAACTCCCAAGTGTCATTGTCATGAAGAGCAGACATCTCAGCCTCCATAGCTGTCTGCCACTCAGAAATAGCTAAGGCCTCCTGAATAGTATTAGGAACAAAAATGGACGAAACAAAAGTAGTAAAAGCACGAAGGGACAGAGACAGGTGAGCATAGGAAATAAACCGATCAATAGGATGAGAAGTGCAAGATCGAATACCTTTGCAGAGAGCTATAGGAAGGCTAGGTGATGATAGAGGTGGAGGTGGTTGTGGTGGTTGTGGAACTAGATATTGAGACAGAGGAGGCGCGGCAGAAGGCACTGGTGGGGCTGTTAATACTTTCTGCCGATGAACATACACTGTGCAAGGGTGGCACAGATGGTACACAAATAGGAAACACATACTCAGTCTCAGGAGTGTCAACTGGAGTACGGTAAGCCGAGTAAAAGGGTAATGACTTATTAAACGTGACATCAGTACAAACAAAATGACGACGTAGAGATTGTGAGTAACACTTATACCCTTTTTGAGTACGCGAGTATCCCAGAAAAATACACCGAATTGACCGTGGATCAAGTTTATCCCGGTCAGAATGAAGAGTATGAACATAACAAGTGCACCCAAACACTCGTAGGGGTAATGAGTGGAGAGGCCGACCAGGAAATAAAACTGTATGGGGTATCTGACCGCCTAGGACTCTAGATGTTATACGATTGATCAAATAACATGCTGTAAGAACAACATAATTCTAGTAAAACTTAGGAACTTGCATTTGGAATAATAGAGCACACATAACCACTGATAAATGCCTAATCTTGTGTTTAGCAACTCCATTTTGTTGTGGAGTCCGAGTACAAGAAGATTGGTGAATTATACTACGATCATCAAAAAACTTAGAAAGAGAATTATGAAAATATTCACTCGCGTTATCAAAACGAAATATACGAATGCAAGTATCAAACTGAGTTTTGATCTCCGTATAAAATGACTTAAAAATAGAAGACAACTCTGACCTCTCTTTCATGAGATAAAGATATGTGACACGAGAGTAATCATCGACAAAGATAACATAATATTGGAAGCCACAAACATTAAGGACACGTATTGGACCCCAAATATCAGAATGAACTAATTGAAAAGAACGGGACACACGACTCTCAGCCCTAGGATAAAAAGACACTCTATGATGTTTACTAAACTCACAGACTTCACAAGGCAAAATATCAACACGACTACATGAAGGTACTAGCCGTTTAAGATTCTGAAGAGATGATGCAAAATCCTCAAACTTGTGAGAGGTATAGGATGGTTGACATTCCACCCCTATAATATTTTTGTTTTTCCTTCTCCTTACTTTTATGCCTTATGCATTGAAAACACTGCACATTTCAAGTTGGGGGGTTGATTATACATTTCACCCCTCTGGTAGTTTACGTTTTCGATTTTGCACACAATTTTTGTGTGTAATCTTCCCTTGTAAGTAGTGATTTTGTATGGTATATACTTTAGATATGCTCCATTGTTCGCATGATGGCAAGAGACATGCACCGCGTCGAATTTCGGTTGTGTGTTTGATTACATGAACTTTGATGAACAAGTTCAGCTTAAGGTTGTGCACCACTTAGAGTGGAGATTCAAAATTGCAACATCCTAAGCTTTTTGTTCTCATTTCCCGCAATTACGCAAATAATACCTTTTTGTCCATGCTTGAGGAGTGTAAATATCTTTCTTGCATCATATTAGAATTGTTGGCGTACGTAGGAAATGATACAAGGTATTTTTGAATAATGAAACCACATATGAGTCTCCATTGTCCTTATTTTGAACTGTAGTCCGAATCTTGTTTGTTAGTCAAATTTAGGAAATTGAATGTGTTTCAATGATTCAAGGATGTTGAAGGGGGGAAGGGTGAATGTGCTAGAAGTGACAGGAGGTCAAAATAGTGGAGGAGAAAAAAATGTATGAAATCTGCCCAGAAGGTACTAGTACCAGTTGATCAGAAGCAGATTGCAAGAGTTTGCTATCAGTACCACCCATAACCCATGTACCGATGCCATCTTGAAAATTTTGAAAAATTTTGTGCTTGGCATACACTCTCTCTCCTCCCACTATATAAACCCAAAAGCCCAATTTTCATCTCCCTCTCCAAAACCCTCAAATTTGGCTTCTTTGTCTCTCATTACAAATCTCACCTCCGTTCTCCATTTCTCTGTGAAAAGATTCAAAGCAATATTATGAAGAGCAAAAGCGGATTCGAAAGAGTATTATTATGTTAAGAGGATTGGTGAGACATCTGAGTAAGCATATTTTGGATTAGGATGACGACTAGGTGTGGTAAAGTTGGTGGTAGCAGTTCTAGTAGGGCCTAACTAGTAGTTTTTCTTTATTTCTTCTTTGTAACTTTGTTTGGTGATTGACCGATGCATGTGGTCATGCCTTGGGTAGTTTAGGGTTGGTAGTGGCCAAGGGTATAGATTGACCATGTTAGCATATGACCACTACACATTTTGCAGTCTCTTTTGTAAGCTTGTTAACTCCATTTGATGCATGGTCAATAGCTATTTTTGCTTAAGTTGTGATATTTCTGGTCTTTCCATACTTGCCAATAATTAGTTTTTCATGTCGTTTCAAAGTGCTTTTTTTATAGCATGCGTAACTTTTTGTCTCTTGTTATCGCAATACTCGTTAGCGCTTGTCAAGGAAAGTCTTTTGTTGCCTCTTTGTGTGAATTTCAATTTGGAGCACATCCACGATGAGAATTTTGGAATTGAAACTCGCTGAGGTGCATTTGAGCTTGACTGTTTTGATTTGGCATAGTTTGTTCAACCTAGTTTGTATAACATGTATGTGCATGGAGATTGTATTTGATTGAATTCGAAGGGATAGATGTGACGGTTGCCTAGTTTTTTGATGCTGAGCATATTTTACGTATCTTGAATTGTGGGAAGATCGCATAGCTCATAGTTTTGTTATCTTAGTTTGTTAGGAACTAGAAAAGTTAAGAGGTGTGATAAACCCTAAATAGTGTAAATAATTGGGGTTATCTCTAGCTTATCTCTATCATTTTGTTACGCACATGCACACAACTTGTTTGATTTGGTTGATATTTCGCGAAAGTTATATTTTTTGGCATATATAGGTTAATCGTAGGAGTAAAGCGCGTTTGAACACCATAAATAGCTCGCGAGTGTGTGTGTGTGTACCTAAGGCCACATGGCATTCCGCTACTAAGTCCCAAGAGTCATGAAAAGAAGTATCGGAGAGTGCTCGGGACGTCGAAGGGCCACGGGAAGAAGAAGCAAAAAAAGGCCTGTGAAAGCCAGATGGTAACAGTACCAGCCTTACTATAAGGCTGGTACCTGTTGATCAGAAGCAAAGGAAGCAAAGCAGCTATTGGTACTTGCCATATCGTCTTGGAATTCATTTTACTTTCTCTCTATTTTCCTTTTCTCTTTTTTACTCAATCTCTCTTCCATGGAGCATTGAATGTTAGGGTTTTGAGGTGGTTGTTTTCATTAAAGTTGTAAGTACTCTCCCTATTAATAGATCCCGCTTTTATTTCCATTACTCCGAATGTTTGTATTTCCTCATCTCCTTTATTGATGTTTTCACCCTCCATGGATGATTAGTCACCAAGGCTAGGTCATGGTGATTTCTACCTCATGACTTGGGTAGTTTAATGGCTTCTCTCATATTTTGTGCTAATATTGGTTTGAGAACGGATAGAACACTCTAATCTTCGATCTCAAGTGAGGGTTGTTTATATCTTTGATTGTGTGTCAACAAATCTCTTTGGCACACACAATGCTTGAAACCATGACACTCTTAGTGTTTGATAAAATGTCTAAATGAGTTTCTTTTCGTTTGATTTTCATGGCTAAATCTTTGAGTGAGAGCAAATGACTTTGACTCTCACTTGAGTTATCGATGAGAAGCATTAAACGGGCTAAGTTTTGGGTGGATTAAACTTCCTAGACCTTGCTTCCTTTAAATTTCATATCCAACTTCATTTTCCAGTTAAAGTAGGGTAGAGAGAGAATTCCACCCAAATCAATTCAAAGGTTGACCATCCTAAACGCCAAAGCTCTACGTAAAACAAGCCTCTCACCTAGCTACATTGACCTTCCTGTGAATTCGACCTCGGACTTTTGAATTATCGTGCTACAACCAACCTAGCTCTACGTTTAAGGCAGCCTATTCAATGACACGCTAGGTCACAAGCAAGAGCTTTTTTTCCTTGTATTCCAAGTTTGGGGATTCTCTGTCTAATATATTCGTTTCTAGATTTAATTAGTTATATTTTGGTTTGCATCATTTGGTATCAGAGCTTTACATTTCACCAAAAAGTACCTCGTTGGAACCCTAAAGTCGTTGGAAATCTCGCTAGAGCAACCCTAACCTAACCCTAAACTTCAGAACTACCCAATTTCACACTGCTTAGATACAAATTGCATCTTAAAACTCTAAATCGCACCCCTACATCTCCAAATTGCAACCAATCAAACCTCAAAATTCCTAAATCTAGACCAACAAACTTAGACTACCGTAAATGAAACCCATATCATCGAAAATAGATGCACTGGATGGATTATTTGATTAGGGAAAATCAAAGTAAACGTTTATAGGACAACTTGAATAAAAATGAATAGTGACAATAGGTTATGGGCGGCCTACCAAGACCCTTAGGAGAAGGGCAGCCTGAGGAAACGCAGCATTGTTTAGAGCAGCCTAGCGGATCATAAGGAGAACGACAGTTGATAGGACTTTAAGTAGAGAGATTGACAGAACCTTAAGTATGACACAACATGATTAAATTTGGTTGGTAGGCCTTTACCTCTTGCTATGGTCGTCGGTGAATCCAAGCTAAATGGATAACTTAGGTGTATACACCTAGAACTCCAGTGCAGGACAACCAAAAGGAGAGTATTATCATGGCACGGTCATAGTTAGAGTTAAAGGGAGAAATGGAGTCTCAAAGAGGGATCAAAAATCACATAAGATAACAACTACTCCCTCCGTCCCAATTTAATAGTCCATTTGGGAGTTCGTGCTACTTTTTAATTGATTATATCTTGTAATTTATAATGTTTTATGTGATTTTTAAAACATTGTATTATATAATTAATTGAGATATATCAAACAAAATTCATATTAGATATATAGCTAATTACTAATTTAAAGATATAACTAATTTTTTATCCAATTAGAATAGAACGAGGGACCATTAAATTGGGATGGAGAGAGTAGTAAAGAAAACTTATGACATTATATTCTTTTATTGTTATGAATGTTGCATATGTTACTATGTGTTGTATGGGTTAGTAAGACAGGAGATTATGTACTAACTATAAAATCATGGTGCTACTTTTGGCCTTGGCATTTGATATTAGGTATTTATGAATGAGCAGATGAGAAGTATCCGCAAAAAGGAGTAGTGGCGACTCAGAGATCGTAATTGTACTATGCTCATGCCCATATATCACTCTGATCATCTTCCCTTTGAAAAATTTGTTGTAGTTGTATTTTGAACTTAAGTACTTTTAGTTGGGCCTGTAATTGTACTATGCTCTGTTATTTGGATTATCATGTTTAAAATACTGAAATTGTGCTAAGTAACTTAATCATTTTTAAAAATTGTCTAATTAATGCTATCGAAAATCAGGGCGTTACAAAACTAATGGACAAGTAGCTTTTTAAACTAGATTTAAAAACTTGTCAAATTTGAAAGTGTGCTAAATGTGTGTAAGATGATGTCATGATATTGGAGTGGTGAACACAAATTTTTATTCTAACATGTTGATGAAAGGCATTAATCGAAAAAGATCTATTGAATGTTTGCAAGGTTCATTACTTTTTTCCTTATGTAGGAGATAAGCAAAACATTCATGTTAAATGAACACATGATAGCATTGTATAAATGGAGGTAGAGCAATGATCTCCAACGAAGAAATGGATCTACTAATTTATGTTATATCCCTTCGACTTTAAGCAACATTTCAATTTAGTCCTTCACATTTCAATTTGGACAAACATATCCTTCTTGTTTTGAATTGGTTTCAATGTCAACCATTGGTTAGATGGCGTTAAGTTTTTCGACGGACAATTTTTAAGGGCAAAATTGCCCTTTCCCCAACATCTCATCTCTCCCTTCCCTTGCAATGTCGTCCCAAAACCAGTCAGAAAGCCATCAAAATTTGACATTAGGCTCTATGATTGCGGCATCCCTTCTTGCCTCACCACCTCTTGGATGCCCACAAATCAAGGTAGGAGGTTTCTCCACTGCACAAAACTTGGGGTATATATGAGTTTCTCCACCTGTGTTCATGATTTCTTTGATACAATGGAACTTTTGAATGGATTGAACATAGTTACTTTCTCTTGGTTATACAAGAAATTGGGTCTGGGTCTTGTGGGTTTTTTTCCATCGGTTTGACCCTTCCATGTGTGAGAGATCAAAGCCGTTGATACTCGTATTGCTGAGGAAGATATTATTGGAGAAGAAGGTGGCAAGCTGCAGGGCAAGGCAGAAGCTGTACGTGGTGGGTTTGGGGATGTCTTGGATGATTGTGCTAGTGCTCCTCTTCTATCTGGTGAAGGAAAAATTGAAGTGGGCTTGAAGGTGGAAGATGGAAGTGGTGGAAGAAGGTGGAGGCAGGTTAAAATGGGATGTAGGTTTAGTATGGAAATAGCTTTAGAAAGGTAGAGGCAAGTTTAGGAATCTGTTATAGGACTCATTTTGTTGCAACTAATTGGCACCCTTTTGATGCAATATGGTGCGGCCCCTGTGTAATATCCAGATACGGTGCTATTACTATGGTTTATGGAACTTGTTTTTCGAAATGGTTATTGGATATGGTGGACATGGCCAATACATACACACCTATGACCACCTATGGAAGGGAAAGAGCGATTCTGCCCCTAAAAATTTGTCATCAAAAAACCTAATGCCATCTAACCAATGGTTGACATTGAAACCAATTTGAAAATGGAAGTATATGTTTATCCAAATTGAAACATGAATGACCAAATTGAAATTTCACTTAAAGTCAAAGGGATATGAAAGAAATTTTCCCTTATGAACCGTGGAGGATAGAAAACTAGAAAAGAAAATGAAACAGAAGAAATTTATTTTCTTTATTTATTTGATTCCGGAAATTGAACATTAATTAAAAGACATTTCTCAGAAGTTCAATTTTCATCTGAGTACCACAAAAATGAATCTGGATGACTAATTTATTACACCCTCCATTCTTATTTGAGAGTCTTTTTTCGGAAATTCAACTATTTTAGAGAAAGTTTAATCATTACCTTGACAGATTTTTAAAATTCCTATTTTACCCATAAGTAGTTTTTATTTCTCTTGTGTTGATATTTAAATTGTCTGAGAAATTCCCCTCACAAATCACAAGGAAAAGTAAAGTTTTGGCGCCATTTCTTATTGATAGCCCCCTCTAGTAAAGTAAATTGAATTTGACTGGGAATCTTTTCATAAAATGGGTGCCAACCAATTCGAGACGAAAATAGGCGGGCATTTACGAAATTTAAAATAAGAAAGGATAAAATGTTTCATTCAAGCTTCTTTGTGTTGACTTTTTAAATTGGACACTCATTTTAGAACGTACAAAAAAGAAAAGATGAACCATCGAAATAGAACGGAGAGAGTACTACCATTTCCTTTCCTTTTTCTTCCCCTTTTCTCCAAAATAAGTACTCAAAAGTGTGAAAGAATTCAATTGGTCTGATATCTTGCTCAGTACCCAAAGGCATATCTCACTTCTCTTAAATTGGAGACAAGATTATCCTTAAACCCTTACTTACACAATTTAGCCCTAAATAGTAACTAGCGAATGATTTGAACTTGTGGTTCAAGAGAACACATTGAGTAAAATTTAATACTAGCTTTATTCCATTGTTGTAGTAAATCATGAATTTACATTTCCATATTGGCCAAAAAAAAAAAAAAAAAGAAGAGAGAATTTACATTTCCAGCTCCATGTTGGAAGAATTGTACAATTCGGCAAAGCAAGGGTGAAAAGGCAGGGATCCAATGGGTACATAGGACCCTTTTTCTTTAACAGCTCTTATCAGACTTATATTGTAGAACATGGGTGAATTAATTTCATATTGGTCTTATAGTAATCATGATCCTATTTGTACCCGTACTTGAAAATTCAGTAGTTTCAACTATTTAACAACTCACTTTTGTTAAAGTTGGACGCTTTCTACCTGGTCGAATTTCTCCTTTGTCAGAATTGTTTTATTCTCTTCTTTTTTAGAATTCATTTAGGAACACAAAGGAGAGGATAGATGGTTGTATAAAGCAACAAAGACAATTCTAAATAGAGATTACATGTTCATTTAGAAAATGTTGAAATTTGGGTAATGAGTCCATGGCACACTTGAGTTTAAATAAAATTATGATGATATAACAACCCTTAAAATGGACAATGATCTCTTCCTGAAGTGATTTTCTTGTGGAAGACCTGCAACTTTTTGATGAAATGCCCCCTTGCAAAGAAAGTTTAAGACCATTTATGTGTCAAACTAGCAACATAAACATGAGCAAAGAAAAAGGGAGTGAAAGCAAATACTAGCATAAAGGAGAGTGTATTCGTTGCTAATTGTTCCCAAAAATTGTGTTTTACTTTATTCTCTATTTAAATCTTTTTTATAACTCAAGACATGAACGGCCATTTTTATAAGCCAATTTGGGTCTTCAGCACGCCTTAAGTCTTGATTGTTCAAGAATTCAAATCTAGAGGCCTGCGCTTGCCACGGCCCCTCTTTGATTCTCATACCTAGAGATACTAAAAGCCCAAATTCCTGGCACCTAACAAAGAGCAAGGCCTTAGCAAATGTCAAATCGTTCTTCCATGACTAGAGTACCGCCATCCTATGCCAAAAAGTGGGACCTCCAAAAAGGGTAATCATCCAAAGCAATGTGGCAATAATAGCAGCCGAGTGCGAGTTCTTTGATTTGGCACAAATTGACCAAAAATAGTACATTGTTTAGTAGTACTAAAATTATGTGTGGATGGTTCCTACGCCATTACCCTTTAGGTCTGTTTAATTGACCAAGTTAAATATGAGATGGAATTATAAATATTGTGAGAGGTCATTTTTTATGTTTCAATGCAAGAATCAATTATAGAGAAATTGCACATCCTTGGAAAGGCCATCATGCATGTTGTTGTGGTATTGCTTAATTTCCTCCGTACTAATCCAGTAAGATTGTTCATTATATTTTTTTTTGCCGAGCCAAAAAAAAAAAAAAAAAAAGATTTTCCATTATATTTCGAACATTAAATACAAAGATTAATAGGAACCAAAGAGCATGATGGCATCACAACAAGAAGGAAGAATCTCAAATTGTCCCATTATATTGTTGGAGTTCCAATGAAATTTGGTTGTAGAAGGGGTGGTGGTATAAGCTTGACATTCCAGATAAGGGTTAATTTGGAATTAAAATATTGGTAACATAGTGTGTTCAACTTGCATGAGTGGCAAGATTCTTCCCATATCTTCGGATTCTTCCCATTTTAAACCAATTATCGGACTTAATTAATGATAATGGCTTGTTTAGTGCTGATACTCGGCTCTACTTTCTAAATAGAAGGGGGGAAAATGGCTCTAATTTCTATATATGGATAGGGTCCTCAGTTCAAATTATTGGAGTGGATGAAAGCTATCTACTTCGGGGAAAAGGATCAACTAAATATACCTTTATGCAGAGATAGTAATAGTTTAGAGTCCTTAGACAAATCATGAGATTCCTAGTAGGTTCAAGAAAGCATCCACCACCTTGTTCTCACCAATAGCAAGGAATAAAACAATCATTTTAGTGACGCCTCCCCTCGATGGGACGACTTCACCACCTACACACAAAAAAGCTGAAGAAAAACCTCTCTCCTCCAACTGCCCAATTATATGGGAGAAGAGATAGATCTCAATCCAACTTTGCCAACTGCCATAGGTGGTCAAAATTCTAAAGTACTGTTTTCAAACGTTAAGTTGAGGCTCAAATTAAGATTATTTATGCAAGGTGTGAATTTAAGTAATTAATAATCATAACCTATTTTCATTTATATAGGATTGATTAGATTGTTAGGTATGTGTTAGTGTAGTTTGATCTTCCTAGAGCTTAATATTCCTTGATTTGAGCGGATTGAGCTTTACCTATTTCCTAGATCTTCGTTTTTGCCAATTTGTGTTTTTTTATTATTATTATAGGAGATTTGCTCTTGTTCAAGTTGTACGATGCATCAACTAGGCTATCAAAAAGTGCATCACAAAGTTCGAATTTGTGCATTACCCTTAAATCCTATGCCATGTTTATGGGTTGTTCGCACAAGGTGCACTTTTTGCATTCCCTTCTCTCCTAGTATATACACACCAGCGGCTAGGGTTTTTGCCCTATCTCTCCCTTTTTCTCTCTTCTCCCTTTCCCTACCTTTCAAATACTTTTCTCTCACTGTCTCTGGCACCGATCTCTTTCCTCTGGCTCTCACCTCGGGGGGGACCTTTTACTGATAGAGGAGTACTGAGAGAATGAATCGGAACGTTCTTTTACTCACCAGTACAACATCTTGGCATCTCAATCGGAAAAAGTATATCAAATGTCATTTACAAAGTTTGTAAGCAAAAGTATGAAAACTCAATAAATAGCTAAGATTTAAGGGGCCCTTTGCCGATAAAGAGGATATACCGAATGAAGCAAAACCTTCTTTACACCGGTTATAACATTTGGTGGTCCTGTGGCAGATTTGAGATTAATGCTAGGCACTAGTAGTCTAGCACTCCCTCCGTCCCAATTTACTTGTCTCAGTTCTATTCTAATCGGATAAAAAAATTAGTTATATTTTTAAATTGGTAATGAATTTTATATCTAATATGGATCTTATTTGATAGATCTCGATTTGTTCTATAATACAATGTTTTCAAAATCACCTAAAATATTATAAATTACAAGATATAATCAATTGAAAAGTGGCACGAACTCTAAAAAGTGACAACTAAATTGGGACGTAGGTAGTATCATTTTATATATATATATATATATATTTGAAAAGCCACACTGAATCCACCCTGTAATTGAGTCACTATGACCACCTGTTCTATTGATGATAGAGATCATGACAATTAGTTGCCATCATCTCTAGCTGAATTGGAGCTCACTGCATTAATTCATTGGGAAATTGCTTCTTATTCGCAATAAGGAATTTTTTGCGAGCCTTAGGCAATTGGCTAAGTGGCCTTTCATAAAAATGAAAAAATGTGAAAAAAGGGTCATGCACTCATGCATATTTATTGAGTTTTCGTACTTTTGTTTACAAATTTTGTAAATGACATTTGATATACTTTTTCCAATTGAGATGCCAAGATGTTGTTCTGGTGAGTAAAAGAACGTTCCGATTCATTCTCTCAGTACTCCTCTATCAGTAAAAGGCGCCCCCCCCCCCCCAATCATATCCCTTAGATATATATTTATTAAGTTTCCATATGTTAATTTACAAAATTGGAGACGCATATTGTTTGTACTCCTAAATTAGTAATATGTACGCCAAGATTACTACGAATCCATCCTGTTTTAGTATCCTGAATACGCCCGTGACTCCACAATCCATTGGCTCTTATACTCGACCGATAGTGTGAGTAGAAGAATGGATATATGCACTCGATCGAGTAAAGAAACAGGACTATCTGATTTCATTCTAGAAAGTTACTCCTACTTTTACTCTTTTTCGACAGCTAGCTTGTGATCTATCTGATTTCATTCTATATAGTTAAAGTACTACAGTATAATTTACTACAGATAGTCGGAATATGGCGGAACAAGAAACTTAATCATACTAAAATCAACTGTTAATAAGTGGAAAACTTCTACTCTATGTAGGCCAAATTAATTAGTACTTGGTTTTATCAAGATGACACACAGAGAAACGGATGCATGACAGAGACTTAGACTGCGAGGCCGCCAAGAGTTGATTCTAAGACTATGATAGATTTTTTGAAAACTTCTACTCCAAAATCAATTGGCATGCAACAGATTGACTAACCTCTAAACTATATAGACCAAGCTTACGAGAACCGATTTGACAACTTCATTTCACTCACCATGGAGATTCACGACAACCTTTCCCAAAATGTTGCAAAAGAAATCCTCAAATGAATAAGAACCTCCACTACAATCTCCAAATTTGGCTTTTAACCAGCTATACATATATACGCTTAGACAATTTATCAAACACGTAATGTATACGACCATGAAACCTTGCCCTAATTAAACTCATACACTGATATACGGCACACTACTCCGTGTCAAAAAATAAAATAAAATTACAGTACTATTCAAAAGTACAATAACCACAAGCGCAACTAAATAATCCGTAAAAGCAAGCGATTTCGAACTGCAAGAAAACAAAATGCCACCTACTGTTATTTCAAATCCACACATTTAAACTTCTCAATTAATCCACACCAAAACGGATATGGAAATACAATCAACTATATACTATAGAACGGCACATATTTCAGGCGAATTAAATATGGAGGTCCGTATAAGAAGTGATTCAAGTAGTTCAACGTACAGATCTCAAACAATCACGTAAACAAATCACCATTACCTAACACAGACGTTCAAATACGCAAAATTCCTAGTGTAGTGATTTCCATTTTTGATCTTTATGTTTATGACAATGAAGTTTTTCTTTTGCCGATCAAAAACAAATAAAGAAAAGCATCGAGTATAGAGAGAGAGAGAGAGAGAGAGAGAGAGAGAGAGAGAGAAACCTGACCTGGTGCTAGCAAACTCGTAGAGCTTATTAGTGCTGGAGAAGATGATGACTCCGACCTCCGCATCGCACAGGATCGCTAGCTCCTTCGCCTTCTTGAGCAATCCGTTCCTCCGCTTCGAAAAAGTCACTTGCCTGCTCGTCGTGTTGTCGATCCTCCTTATCACGATCTTTCCTCGCCCCATCCTATACGCACGTACGTATCGAGATAGAGTAGAGGTAGAAACCGAGAAAAAAGAAGAGATCAAGGAAAATCGAAGAGTGTCAGTGCGTAGAAATCGAAAAATCAAAGTTTGAGAGAGAGAGAGAGAGAATAAATGAAAACGAGAACTGTTTTGCGTAATTGAGTGTGTGTGAGAGAGTGAGAGGAGAGAGAGAGAGAGAAATTTTCCGAGGACTGACTTTGCTAGAGAGAAAGAGAGAGAAATTTTCCGAGGACTGACTTTGCTGGAGACTTTTAGAGCAATCGTTGTTTTGGGCAGTTTTCTGATTAAGGAAAGCCTGTTTTGTGTTGAAGATATTAGAAACCACTGTACTACAGAATACCGCCATTGTACTCCACAATACCACTAGTGGTTTGCACCTTGCCCGGCACGTGGACAAATGGGGAGACCGGATGGAAATTACTCAGTGCCCCTCGGAAACTGCCAAGTCGTGTTCCGGGATCTTTATCCGCACGTGTTGACGCAAGACTTTTATAACCGGCGTGAATGTGTGGCGGATGAGAGGTTTGGGATATTACGTGAAGTTGCTTTGGGTGCACTGAATAATATGCTCTGACAAGATAGAGTAATATTTAATGTCTCTTCGGATGGTACACATTCGTCGTATGGATCGCTGACGCGTGGGACGAATCGTGGGACTTCCCCTTTTGGGGAATTTCGCTTTTTCGAAATGGAAAATATAATAATATAATAATAGTGGTATTAGGTGTTTTTTTTTTGTTTTTTTTTTTTGGCAAGGAGTAGGTTATTAAAAGTGACAATTTTAAAGTTATTTGAGATTGTCTATTATACCCATTGGCTTCAAAACCTTGGTAGGATCGAAAAGAATATGCATCAAAATTGCAAGTTAGCCTAAATGATTGATGGCTTGCTTGTTAACTTTCTCCACCTTAATAAATAATATGTTACATAATAATTTATCTATCTTAAATAATTAACCATTTTGACAAGACTGTATTTTAGAGTAAAAAATAAAATATTTTCGTGTATAATATTTTGAGACATGCATGAAATTATAAAATATAACAAAGGGGACATTGAGTACGTAAGAGCATCTCTAACCCAGTTATCCTGTTCCCCAGAATGGAGAATGATATCTCCAAAATAGATATTTGATGATATCCCCAAATGGAGATGTGGATATTAGTCTCCAAATTAATTAGGATTCACTAGAACTTTTGGAGACTGATGTCTCAAAAAATAGTTTTTAGAATTCTCACTTGACCTTTTCTCTTTTACTTTTAATTGCAATACCAATTACCAATGGTTTTTTTTTTTGTAAAATAGATACTCCCTCCGTCCCTAATTTAAAGTCTAGATTCTATTTTGGGCTATCCCTTAATAAGTGTCTATTTTGTAAAGTTAGTGGGTAAAAGTTGATGTATTGTCTATTTTATCCCTAAAAGTAGATTCTATTTTGAAAAGTTAGTGAGTAAAAGTGTAATGATGATGGATAAGTAGGAAAAGTAAAAAAAAAGTTGATGTGAAAAGTATAATAATGATATCTTTTTATTAAATTGGAGTTACAAAGCAGGACACTTAAAAAGGGATGGAGGAAGTACAACTTTTATGCCATGAGTCTAATGTTTATCAAATCATATTGGCAATATGTTTCCAATGACGTACATCAATATTGATCGTGTTTAACTAACATTGCAAATTGGAGAAACAATTTGGAGGAAAGTTTTAGAGAAGAAAATGGATATATTGGAATATGTGTAAGGAGTGAAATCTTCTATACTTTCTTTCTAGCTAGATAAATTTCATTTTTTAGAGTTTCTAAAATGGGGGATATATGGGCAAGAATTGGGTTGGAGATGCTCTAAGGTTTTTTTTTTTTTATCAATCGATAGAAGATATCATGTACATCATACATGAGGTATAAAGTATACATTCGGAACACTACATCAAATGTGTAATAGGTCTTATCTCCTATATGAATATGATCTCCATGTATAGGTCATAGCTTTTGGATTCGGTTTTTTGACTTTTTTGGTCCCCAAAGTATTTCCGCCGTGCCATTTTGGTCCCTAATAATTCAATTGCTAATATTGTATCCCCAAAGTATCAATTTTGTCTTTAAATGGTCCCTACGGCTAACATTGTTCCTTTCCTCTGTTAAAACCAAGGGCAAACTTGATATTTCACCCCCTGCTTTTTGACTTTTTTGGTCCCCAAAGTATTTTCGCTGTACCATTTTGGTCCCCAATATTTCAATTGCTAACATTGCATCCTTAAAGTATCAATTTTATCTTTAAATGGTCCCTACGGCTGATGCCATTCCTTTCCTCCGTCAAAACCAAGGGAAAGCTTAGTATTTCACCCCCTCTCTCCCTCAAAACGGTGTCGTTTGGTTGGAATTTGTAAATATTGATTTTTTTCTTTCATGGTTCTCATTGAAAGCCTTAAAGTCAAAAGAATAATTATGACTCTTTAGAATAAAATGATCAAAAAATTAAGATCTTTGCACAGGTTCAAACAGATTGAAAATTTGAACACTTAATTTTTTCACAATATGTTTTAATATATAAATAGCCTAAAAAAATCAAGTGTTTCAATTTTCAACCCGTTTGAACTAGTGCGAAGATTTTAATTTTCTGATCATTTTATCCCAAATGGTCATAATTAATTTTTTGACTTTGAGGCTTTCAATGAGAACCCTAAAAGAACCATGCAAGAGAAAAATCAATCTTATATATTTTTAGGATCTTATATATTTTTAGGCTGTTTATATATCAAAAAATTAATTATGACCCTTTAGAATAAAATGATCAAAAAATTAAGATTTTCGCACCGATTCAAACAGGTTGAAAATTGAAACACTTGATTTTTTTAGGCTGTTTATATATTAAAAAATATGGTAAAAAATTTAAGTGTTCAAATTTTCAATCCGTTTGAACCTGTGCAAAGATCTTAATTTTTTGATCATTTTATCCTAAAGAGTCATAATTATTTTTTTGACTTTAAGGTTTTCAATAAAAACCCTAAGAGAACCATGAAAGAAAAAAAATCAATATTTCCCAAATTCCAACCAAACGACACCGTTTTGAGGGAGAGAGGGGGTGAAATACCAAGCCTGCCCTTGGTTTTGACGGAGGGAAGGAATGACGTCAGCCGCATGGACCATTTAAAGACAAAATTGATATTTTAGGGATGCAATGTTAGCAATTGAAATATTGGGGACCAAAATGGCACGGCGGAAATACTTTGGGGACCAAAAAAGTCAAAAAGTCGTGGGTGGAATACCAAATTTGCCCTTGGTTTTAACGAAGGCAAGGAACAGCCTCAGCCGCAGGGACCATTTAAAGACAAAATTGATACTTTGGGAATGCAACAAGCAATTGAAATATTGAGGATCAAAATGGCACCGCGGAAATACTTTGGGGACCAAAAAAATCAAAAAGCCTTTTGGATTCATAAACAACGTTTCTAAAGACGCCGGGGAATTCAATATCTACTATTTTTTTTTAAGTAATAAGTGCCATGGACTTGCATGGTGGTCCAAAATTGGTTGGATACTTAACTAAAACTATAAGGTCAATGGTTTAAGTCTTGGTCACCACGAACTCCTTAATCCTCAAACTGTCAAACATATATTGCATGAATTTCTCGCATACTTTTTTTAAAAATTAGAGCAACAACTGTCATTATTAAATTAAAATATAGATCACATTGTGCCAGCTGGTGACATTCAAAATCACTTTTATAACAAAAATTGACTTAGTTAAAGTACTGGTATCACACACACAGCTAAAAAAGTTTTATAAACAAACAAAATCATATGGTTTTTTCTTATTGGTATCAACTTTTACTTAATTTGGAAATCCCCAAGGGATCAACCAGGTGGTCAAAGCTTATAAAAGTTTAAGAGTTTGCTCTTCCTTAGGTTTTATGATCCAAATCTTCAATATATTATCAACTCCTAAGAAGCTAGTCCATATAAGGTTATGTCCCGGTTTTAATCAAGTTTTCTGCAGATGTATGGTGAGCTTCGCCCTCTAAAGATTAGTAAAGATGACCGTAATTTGATTCGTACACTGTGAGGCATAGAAAAAAAAAAAAAAAACCTTCCAGTTTTTTGGAATTCCCAATTTATTTAGTTTCTGAGAAGCATCTTTTTATATTTTCCAAAGGAAAAATGTTCTTTACGTCACTTATTGGGGTCCCAAACGAGATTTTAGTTTTTAAAGGAGGGTAATTAAGTAATTCCAAAGTTAGTACGAGTCCACGTGTCAGCACATTACTCGGAGAACGGAAAAGTAATGTACGATGATGGTGCTTCCCTATTTCAGGTTTTAAGTTAAGGTTGCCGTTTCAGGAAACAAGGGACTGAATGGAGCACGCCTCAAAGCAATTAATTTCCATGTTCTGATGTTTGTTCTCTCTCTCCCCCTCTCTCTCTCTCTCTTCCCCCCTCTCTCTCTCTCTCTCTCAACAACAATTGCAAGTTGTAAATGTCACCCATCAGCATATCTCGTATCTCGTGCTGCTGATAGGAAACATTTAGCTACAGATCTATATATGTATGTATGTATCAGTACCTATACTTCCTCGTCTTCAACTCGTCAACCAAGAATTTACTAGCTAGCTATGGCATATTCATGGCTAAGAGCATCAACAATTCAACACCTTCAAAATCTCTATTTAAAATGATCAAATTAATCTATTTTATTTGAAAAATAGATTTAGAGGATTGTACTATTTATCTCAATTCTAATCCAACACTCTATTTCTCAACTCCAATACATATTTGGAGAAGATTCTTTATTTTTTTCTTCATCCTCTATATTTAGAGGATCAAAATTCATCCTCTTAAATGGATGAGAGTTTTAGAGGATGGATTGGAGAATGTTTTTTCTCCAAAATGAAGAAATGGAGTATGAATTGGAGATGCTCTAAAGATTGGTCGATGGAGATAATGAAGATACATTGGGTAACTACTGTTAAATGTTCACCCGGCCACGAATCAGGATTCCATTATATTTCAACTGTTATATTTAAAACACGTTGAGTCAGCCAAAACTATTGATCAATGTAGCTAGCTAGCTGTTTTGAGTAACAAGAATTTAATAGCAGACAGATAAGTTTGTTAATGCGAGACTGCTACTGATCGCTATAGCTGAATTGAGCAAAACGACCACTTGTCTGGTGACCTATCTCCACCAATGTATATATGTATATTCAAACATTAATATGTATTAGAACCTTAGTAGCATTTAATAATCAAGATTACTTCAAATGCAAACCAAGCATACGTTACCCCAAACCTTGTGATACGTAGTTCTGACTGAGAAAAAAGCCTCCCCATATAATTAAAGGAAAAAAAAATTATATTACATGTCACGGCATGAAGACTCTCGAATTCAAATATCACGCGTAGGCGAGGGACCCACCAGGCCAACTCCGTAAAAGGGTGACTCGACCAAGGGTATGCCAAGATCAATAGCTACACTATGCTAAAACAAGACATAAACAAATGATTTCCATAATCATATTGCTTGATGTCATAATCTTGCCCATGCCCGCTCAGACAATTTTATGTTATAATAATTCAGGATGCAATAATTAACCCATTTTTAGTACTTCAATAGCCCTTTCCCTTAATCCAAGTAGAGGTCCACCACCACCACTTGTTGCGATCAATCAGTATCTTTTATCTACTAATAGCAAGTTAATTACTTGTGTCGTAAAACTTAAGTTACTTTTAATTTGGTGGATAATGTTTCAGACGATATCAAATGATCGATGTTTGCCACTTGCTGCGCGCAACTAGTTAATGAACACGAGAGGTCGTTCTCTCGTGTCGACATAGTCGGGATGATTATATCGTGCTTTGATCCTCTTTTAGTTTCTTGATTTATTTTGTACGTCATGTGGATCAATAAATTTTCCATTGCTTAGCAGAAAAAAGGAAATCAATGGTTTGGAACACTCCGTAACTTGGAAAACAAAATTAACTTTTGTTGTAAGTAAGGTCAATTGCAGCAAATGCCTACAATACACTAAAGCTGTGTTTCTTGTGAACTTTTTTGTCTTGGAATTTTTTCGTTAGTCTTTACTTTTTGCAACTTTTTGCTGAGCTGTTCATTGTAATTTTTGAGATTAATCATTCGTCTCGGCGAAATAAATTAGAAAATTATCAAATATAGACTGATGTTGAAAAAAGTTCGTATATATAAAACGACAATTTAGACTAAAAATATAGCTATTTGATTATTATTTTTGGCTTTAGTGAATTTTTTTTTTTTGATTATAATTTTTTACATTTTAGACTTCTTTCATTGAAATGGATAATTAATTATGTTTCAGATGATGTGGCATTTGTTATTGCTTTGTAATATAAAAGTAGCGGTGGTTGCCAAAAACTATAGTAGTAGTAGTATAGAAGTTGAGTGGCTGACATTTCATTGAACTCTCCAAATGCACGGGAATCAGGAAGGCAGATGTCAAGATTGGATACGCTGACTGACATGCATATGTATGCATTGAGAGGACTCATGCCTTGGCCAATATTCGAGGTAGACCCTTCCCACTCTGAACAACCTGCATTTTCTTGGAGAGCACACTGCGGCTATCAAATGAACTTCGCAAGAAGTTATACTGTAATCAATATTTCAAAACACAATTCTGAACATAATTTATATTTGGAATCAATCGATGTATGGAAACTTACTTGGATAGAATGATTTTGTAGAACAGAATATGTTCAAAGTTGTGTTATACCGTAAATTAAAGCTATTTTCCTAACTTTGCTCTAAAGTTCAGGAGAAAAATTCAAAATATCCCCAAAACTTTACATTCAATGTTTATTAAATTTTCAAACTTTCAAAAATTGACTTTACTCTCAAAGTTATCTTTTGTTATTCAAATAGATCGGTAACAGGAATTGTTTTTCCGTTAAATCCTGGCTTTCTCTCTCTCTCTCTCTCTCTCTCTCTCTCCTTCTCTGGCCAAATACATCTCTCTCTCCTTCCTTTTCTTTTTGGTGGGACAAAACGTTAAGATGATGAGATTCGAAGATTTTGAAGCATATCTAATGATACTATCTTTAGAACGTAATTTGCCCCCACTTGATAGAGTTTGTGGTTGGATTCAGGCAAAGTTGTCCCTAGGATTCAACAAAGCCTAAGGGTAAAGAATTGCAACCAACAAAATTGAAAAACTTCCAAGAAATCTTGTGTCTACTGTAACTAACTATTACGAGAGAAATGGATTTTGTGTAGGAGTGAAAAAACGTAGGGGTGAAGAAGTTTATATAAGAGCATCTCCAGAAGCCTCAAAGGAGTTTTAGCCAAAATGCCTAGGAAAAGTCCCATTAGCTAGCCATTTAACATACGGGTATCCAACAGCCTAGGCTTTTGAAGTCATCCAAACTCCACCTGTACCAGATTTCAACCCATCTCTTTCTTTTTCTCTCTCTCTCACCTCGAAAATTCCTGCAAACCCAGAACCAAGAAATGCACAAAATACCAAATTCATCTCTATCTCTCCGAAATCTGCAAACCCACTTGATCTGCACCACCGTCGCCCTCCTCCTCCACTCCGTTCACGCTAGATCTTCGCCAATGTCATCCTCAAGTAGTTAATTCCATAATGGTAGCTCCACCTCCGCTTAATCGACGACAACGGCAACCAAACCCACCAACATCCTCACCGAAAAAACCCACCTCGCAGCACCTCAAAACCATTCAGAGAGAGAGAGAGAGAGATCGCACCTTAATACCCACCTCGCAGGAGCAAGCGGATTTGACTCGTTGGAGTGAGAAATATTCCGCCGCCGATCTATTTTCAGGGAGAGGGTCTGGGGCGAGCCTTCCGTACTCGCTGGGTTGGGCGAGGTGTTGGAGCGAGGGACCAAACTGGCGAGGCCTTGCCGAGGCTACTGGAAACGGGAAAAGAGGGGTTTTCTCTCTAGTTTGATCTCGCCGGTGACTTACCCGAGTCTGTTGGAGATGCTCTACGAGTCCTAAGTGCCCTTTGAGAAAGATGTGCCTTTTGGGAAAGATTACACCTCTTCAAAAGAACACATATGTATTCACACTCTTTCGTTCAAACATCACACCCCTAGAACAATTTGTTCTATTCACACCCATTTGTTCGAAGACACACCCCTTGTAGAGTTAGTTCTTTTTTATTACTTATTCATTTGAAAGGCACCCATTCGTTCTATTAAATTTGGACCGTTGATCAGGCACTCCGAAACCAACAGTTTCACTCCTTTGATTTTTCCATTTAATGAACCGGAATCGCGCGGTGTGTGCGAATAGCATAATCAAACATGAGACAAAATGTCTCAAACACTTTTCCAGCCAAACCACCTCTCCCTGCGCCTCTTTTCTTCTTCCTCATTCCATGGCCGTACCACCTCACCACCTACATCCCCCATTTTCGGCTGACCACCTACACATCCTGCCACCACCTACTGCCACCTCCATAGCCGGCCATCGTCCTCCTCACTTCCAAAACTTGCCCACCACACCACTCCTCTCTCACCCGCTTCCCTGTATAAACCCCATGCCCTAGCTGCGAAAATCACAACACAACACACCACTTTCATTGGAAATCCAGAAGAGAGAGAGCGTTTGGGTTTCAAAAATGGTGGTCTAGAGAGAGAAACAAATTGGGTTTCGGTCATACACAAATTCGAACATCAATTCGGGTCTCCAATCTTCCACATTCGACCTTGAGCATCTCGGAGCCGTCCCCCATTCATCCTGAGCCGTCCCCGAAGTCCCCCTTTGCCGTCATCTTGTCCGATTTTGTATCTGCTCCCGAAACCCATTTTTAGCTCGTTTGACCGGAACCAATTTTATTATCAATTTGACGGAAATAATCTATTTGAATAATAGAAGATAACTTTTAAAGTAAAATTGATTTTTTTTTAAATTTGAAAATCTAATAGACATTGAGCGTAAAATTTGGGGGTGTTTTGAGTTTTTTACAAAGTTCAATATGATGTTTACATAGGAATTAGGATCTCTTTGCAATTCGCGCGCACCCTAGTGGAGCTGTGACAGTTGTTTCATTCGGTTCAGTAGGTACCTCAGCAAGAATATCTCATAATGGAACATTTTACTACAGGTAAGGAAATCCTATTATGCTCAAAAATTTCATAGTTTTTCTAGTCTGATTGCACACACACCTATTCAATCAGGAATTAATGGATACAGTAAAAGCATAGTTTTTTTCTCAATGTAAATGACAAAATTGTAAATTCACTCAAATTTAAGAACAACGCAAATATTGCAACAAAGTAAAAAAAAAAAAAAAATCCCAAGATTTGCAATTATGCAAGCTTGTGTCTCCACCTAGCCAATGTCCATGCCTATTCTTTTTATCTTGATAACTCAAAATGTTTAAGCGAGCTTAGACACACGCGGATTTATAAACAATATTTGCTGGACTAGCCGATGAGATTCGTTTGTCGGTAGAATTAATCAACCCGAAAAATTAAGGGCAGGGATTAAAACAATAGTAATTTCTTACAACTGTAAGTGTTGGACAAGTGTCAATCATCAGCCAAATGATGAGTATATAAAGGAAAGTGACTTCCCAAAATAACATGCCATGTCGTTGGAATCCAAGCAGTCAGAAAATGTTTCTTTACAAAGTGACGAGTTCTTTTGAAAATCATTTCTCTGTGGTCTGTGATGTGTGCATCATTTGGGAGTACTAGGAAGAAGCAACTGAGCTGGCTTTATCTCTTTTGAGAAAGGATCGAATGGTAATTTTCTCTCTCCAGATTCCAATGCCTTTTCCCCTCTATATCCGGTTGCTGAAACTGTACGATGAAGACGATGTTAATCATAGGTGCCGTTCCAAATCTACAGTAAAAAGAAGTTTTACAAAAAGAAGGTTTTTCAAATTCAAATATAATGAAAATAAAAAATATATTTTTAATTTTTTTTGCACTGTTTAAAAGATTTCGATGAGATCTATCAAACAAGATCCATATTGATAGGAAAAATATTTACGTAAATACATGATTTTTGAGCTTGAAAAACCTTCTTTTTCTAAAACTTCCTTTTACTGTTGAATTGGAACACCCCCCATAGTCTATTCGCTCAACATTTCCCCTCCCGCCCTCCCCCCCCCCCCCCCCGCCCTTTGTTTTTCCTTTTTTCCTCGTCTGTTTCAAATCTTCGGATCGATACTCGTATTGTTTTTCTTTTTTCGATCATCAAAAAAATAGTTTATTCAAAATTTGATAAGTGTACATCAAAGAAAGATTACGAAAGCCTAGCACCATAATACTAATACATGGAATAGAAAAAAGAGAAACCTCCGACAAAGCATCGGTTGATGAAAAAAAAACCCAACATAAAGGCCGAAACAGGCGGCCCAAAATCAGGTTTCCGGTAAGCTGTTTTAAAAAAACAATCAACACCTACCATGGCTAAAGCTGACAAATAGGGAAGATGCGTACATTCTTTTGTTGGGGGTTGGGGTATCTTTCTCAGATTTATTCACGGAAATGTACCGATTTACTGTAATATACTAATAATTTTCAGAGCAGTTTCAACGTTCCTGTCTGATCGACCGACAAAGTCCAATAAAACTCAGAGCATCTTATTAAAATTAAACAAAAGCCACTTGATGCGTCGTTATGGCTAAGTTTTCTCTTCTTAAAAATTAGCATAAATTAATAGTACTCTTTTCTTTTCCGGGCAAAAAGTACAAGACAGTACAAGACAGTTGGTTCGTCCCCTTCTTCGTGGGTCAAGGTCCGTCTAGTCATAAAGGACAGAAATGGTAAAATTGCATATTTCAGTTACGTCGATCGTTAAATATGAACAAAGAAATGTTCTCTGAAATCATCACATGCATTCATTCTAAAAATTTATTTGTTTTCAGCCGAAAAAATATGTATATAAGAAGACTTCACATGAGATCAATGTCACGATGCCACATGCACAACAAGAGTAGAAAGAGAAACTAATAGAAGTTGTGCCATCTTCTTAGACATCTCTTTGTAAAAAGAGTAGACTAGCCAATTGGAACAGTTTCAGAGATATCTATAAAAATATTTAAAAAAATATTTCATAATTTTTTATCAAATTTTAATGATCCGAGCTGCTTAATGTGATTAAAACTTAATTTTAAGGGTACTCGCGAGAAATCAGCAAAAAAATGACTGGAAATGGCTTGATCTGAACAGTTTCAAACAGTTTTTTATTAAACGGTTCAAATAAAAATTGCTCAAATCAAGCATTTCCAGGTCATTTTTTTGCTATTTTTTAGCGGTCACCCTTAAAATCACATTCTAAACACATTGGACGATTTGGATCATAAAAATTTGATCGGAAACTATTAGATTGAGATTTGAAAATTTTTTTTAGAAATCTCCGGAACCGCCCCGCCAACCCATAATTTGATTTTATCAATATTTTTTAGATTTGTGAAGAATTTCGAAAGAAAAAAGAATAGTAATGGGTCGACCATGGGAAAAACATAAAAGAAAGCTGATAAAAAGAAAAAAGAAAATTTAAGAAACATCTGTTAGAAGCTAATTCTATCTCTTTTTTCCGTCTTGATTTGTTTGACCCTTTTTCAATAGTTGCTCTTAATGGGGCAAACAATAATGAATTTCGATCTGAACTGTTTGAGGATTTTTTTCAATTTTCAAAATGTTTTAACGAGTCTTGTAGACAACGTTTTTGAAATTAACAAAAAGAATATGTTAGCAACCATATAAAACATTTTTCTAAACATTCAGGACAGTGAAAAGGAGCATACAAATCGGGACGGAAAAAGAACATAAACGTTTTATTTTTTTTTGATCGGCCAGAATATAGACTATTTTATGAGTTATATATCTGTAAAATAAATCAAGATATATATGTACGAGGAATCTATTTCTCTCACCTTCTACAAATCGATACTCCAATAAAGTAAAAGTTGGACTATACGCATTAACATGGCTTGATCAATATTTTAATCGTTGCCCACATTTTAAGCTTCTAATTGGGTGATATGATAATTCATAATTTTGGCTATGTACAAAGGTTGGCGCAAAGTACTCTGTTGCCACATACAAAAACAAGAAAAGTGCTTATAAAAAAATTCAAGTAAAGTATTGGATATGTTATAAAGTAATTAGGAATCTAACGTTGGACAAAGCGGCCAAGTGGTTATGAGAACAAAATAAGTGCTCGTTCATAAGGTTACAGGTTTCAATTCATTTCTACGGATCGGAGACCAAACATTTCAAGCCTTGGGGCCACTAAGGATTATGTCTGATCGTTACCTTCAAGGCCCCGAAATTAGTCGAAAGACGCATACGTAAACGGGTTCGGAAATCCAGTTATTAAAAAAAAACAGCTGGACAAAGCTAACCTCTTTTCTTTTCTTTTTTTATCAACAAAGCTAACCTCTTTTCTTTTCTTTTTTTATCAACAAAGCTAACCTTTTTTTTTTTTTCCACGAACAAAGCTAAACCTATTAGCAAATGGGGAATTGTTAGGTAGAGTGAAGAAGATGAGACCGGGCTAGATAGATAAAGATTCTTCACGGTCGGCACCTTTAATTAGTACCCATATATGAAAGAAAATGATATCTCTTGGGATTCCCTATATATTAATTGTGTACTACAACTTAAATTGACCATTTTGGAAGTAAAATAAGAGAGAGAAGGTTAATTAGATGTCGTTTCGCCATTGATTAGATGAAGTCATCGTAAATACTCGTGATTGATTCTTTTTTGTTTTTTCATGTATTCAAACTGTAGTTGGGTTGCAATTAGCTGTTGTGGATAATGTTGCATATGGTTCAGCCGTTGTGCTCACTGCTGTGGATCAGTCCTCTATTCAAATTGGAGTGACTTTGAATTTTATTGGATCGTGATTAGTGGAAGCTGTTGTGGATTATGTGGCATTTGCTGAAATCTAGCAGCCATATTTCTCTTAGGGATGAACAAAAATCCTTCAAATCACAAATCCGATCCAAACCAGTCCAAACCGAAAATTTTGCTTCGGTTTTTTAGTAGTATGGTTTGGTCATGGTTTACAAAAATTAAAAACCGCGTTATATGGTTTAGTTTGTGGATTCACATTCACAGTTATAGTTTCAAATCGATCCAAACCGTATAATATATATATATATATATATATATATTGTTTAATTATGATTCACCAAATAATTATGGGAGCTTTAGATAACTACTTTTCTAATTTATCGATCCTATTAAATTCATTGCAATATCTACTTTTCTTCAACTACTTTTCTAATTTGTCGATCCTATTAAATTCATTGCAATATCTAGTTTTCTTTCTCTGCCAAAATAATTTAGACTAAACTTCTAAATATATCACAATCCATTTCTAAGTTCCTATGATTTAATATTTATTATACACAAAAAACATATGGGATCACCAGATCAGTCAACTTCCACGGTTCATTCTAGTGACTTACTAGTATTTCATTTTTATAGTTTAAGACTTGAGGTAATTATTGACATTCTACTCTTAATTAGTTCGTTGATATTATAATATTTTGGTAATTTGAATGAAACTGGTTATTAATATAACTTTTCTTTTAATTTATCTTCATAATTTTAAGTACTGTAAATATTCTTTGAAGATGATAATTTAGTTCAAAGCAAACCATGGTTTCAAACCGAAACCAAACAGTATTTTAATTGGTTGGATTGGTTTGGTTATCTAAATTCATAATCTGTAGGTATTGATTTGGTTCTTGGTTTACTACAAAACCGATCCAATCCAGACCATGTTCACCCCTAATTTCTCTACATCAATATCGTCTCTCATTGCAATGTTTTGCAGTAATTGAAGCATTTTGTAATTGAGGATTATATCATCGGTTAGTTAGGTCACCTTTGTGTATTAACAGTTTTGCCATGTATTTTCTGTCCCTCTTTGTAGATGGAAGGAAATACTGATACCTTCTTCATTAGATCTATGTAGCCACTTGACATTGTCGTCATGTTCTCTTCCTTCTCTCTTAGGATATGCTCCTTGTAGACTGTAAATTCGATTAACTTTTTTTTCTATTTCAAGTTCATTTACCCAAAAAATGTGATTTGGTGCGTATGAGACATGGAAAATAAGTGACATAAATGTAATAACGTTAAAATCTGCACTACATAGTGAAAGATTCAAAGGAAAACGAGCTTATAAATACAACTTTTGATTCATACCGTCCAATCAAATATGATTTGATTAGTTGGTACCTTTTGGATGACTTATCCGGCCATTACCTAGTGGCTAGTGGAACGGAATTTTCCTTCTTCTGTGCACGATTTGAGTGTCAAGAATCGTGTTTCTTATTTTTGGTCTTCAATATGGAACGTAAAAGAGTAACAATTAAGGCTCCGTTCAGTTGTCAGGAAAGTTGTTCTCAAGAAAAGTAAAGTAAAGTAAAGTAAAGGAATAAGAAATATATTTTCCTGCGAGTGTTCATTTGACAAAAGAATTTTGCAAGAATAATTAAGGTTTAATTGTTCATTTGTCAGGAAAAAGAAACTTTTGGGAAAATTTTGTGAGTGTTCACTCATTTTCCTTTTCCCGCGACGCAAAATCCTGTGTTTTTTGCAGGATCACTTTTGCAGAAAAGTAATTCTTGCAGGAAAATTTAAAAACATGTTTCTCACTACTTTCCTGCCAACTGAACACTACAAAAATCATGGAAAAGTTGATTTTCGCATCATTTTCTGTACTTTCCTGGAAAATGAACGGAGCTTAAGAGTTCATGATTTTAGATAGAATTATCAATCAAAAGATAAGGATCAAGTTCTATGAATCATAGTTATTGTAAACAACCAGAGTAAAAGGTATTAAAGTTTGAGTTGACTGTTACTCGTAAATTAAAAAGTACTTCCAAACCACTATTCTCTTCTCTCACAAAATTAACAATATTTTTTAATTTATAATACTTTAAATATGAAAGATATGAATTTTGTTTAATAGATTTCACTTAGTTTTATAAAATAAAGTTTTTAAAATTATAAAAAAATTACTATAAATAACAAAATCTAGATGATTTTTGAAATCTGTGAATAGTGGCTTGGAACATCTACCGTAGGATGTGAGAAGTAATGATTTTAGCATTCAAAATGAAATATTAATTATATTTCAAGCTGATTGATGTCAAATTCGTCAGGGGTGTGTGTGTGTGTGAGAGAGAGAGAGTGATGTCAAATTCGTCGGAGGGTGTGTGTGTGTGTGTGTGTGAGAGAGAGAGAGAGAGAGAGAGAGAGAGAGAGAGAGAGAGAGAGAGAGAGAGAATTGAACCAAAGCTCAAGCAATTGCACCCAACTAGCCCAAAATCTGCAACCACAAAACACATCTTGACCCAAAGAAAGAAAGGCAGCCCAAAGGTACTCCTCCAATGAAGCCCACATCCCCATTTCGGAGCGCGTTAACCACGCTCTTCAAGACGCGTGGGGACAATTAAGCAGGTATGATGTACGGCGAGTAAGCGGGTTCCAAAAAAAAAAACGCATACCAAAGATAATTGCAACTATCCTCACGTGTTTCACATGTGTCTGCTCCTTATCTTTCAATGATTTTTGAGAAATATTAAGTGCAAAGAAAATTGGCAAAGAAAATATTTTTGAAGTGTACATGAACGGTTCAAATGCACTGTGCAGTGAATTTGAACCGTTTATGTACACTTTGAGAATATTTTCTTTACCCATTTTCTTTATTCCTAACACTCCTCATATTTTTTTTTGTAGGTGCGTAGGGTCGTACTCTTCCTTTATGTGGGTTGGTTTAGCTGCTTTTGCAATTTTTTTTTGGGAGTAGGCGATTTTTCGGTTGTTTGGTTGGTCTTTTTGTTCTGGCCATCTGCCTTTGATGTTGTTCCTTCTACTTTATCCTTATTATCAATGAATTGGTTAATCTTTCAAGAAAAAAAAATCATGAGTAATTATTTCATGCAATGGGGCTAGAAGGACTAATTGAGCCCAGACAAACACATTATTGTTTAGGCTTGGCACGACTCTTTATTACATGTGTTTAACCTTGACTAAGTTTGAAGTTTTGTATTTGTGGTAAGTTTGGATTGGCTTGTCAAATATGCAAGTCAATTTCAAACTCCAAAATATAAACTTAAACTTGTGAAGTTTCGAGCTTTCAACTTGGACACTTGTTAAGGTTTCAAGATAAAATGGACTAATTAAACACCATAAAACCCTAACTAGAAGAATGTGATAGCATCTCCAATTTTTCTCAATAAACCCTTTGAATTGCTTCGTGGAAGATTTATATAGAATTTTATGTAGCCTTGGGTTTCCATATCGAGGTTTCCATTTGGATGCAATAGTAGTGTAAAGTAAACCTGGTAAAATATTTGCCGACTCATATTTCGTATTTTGAGATATTTTTTTGATCTACTTCTATATTTTTAGTACTTAAGGAATGATTCATTTGTTCACGAGACTATCGAATCAAATACCCATATGCTTGACCTTGGTTTGAATTCATAAACAATCGAAAAAGTTGATTGAGTTTGGCTTATATTTTTTATAAATGTGTTTGAACAAGTTAAAAGTCATGTCAAGTTGAACTGTTTGGTTCGTTTAGTAGCCCCACATGAGATATAATGTGGCGGTGCTCCAAACTCTTATCTACCACGTACTTTATAGTGGTGACCACATAAATGTGTGTCGGAGAATTGAGTTTGGGGCACTATATAGCAGTATGCTGAGGCATTTGAATAATTATTTTTCTAAGGAAAATTTTAACACCACATCCATTTACACACTCAATTACACATTTATACTCACAACAAGGGTGGGCCCATACACACTAAGTGTGTAGTGTGTGCGGGCTCCACCCTTATTGTGAATGTAAATGTGTAATTGGGTGTGTAAATGGGTGCTGTAGTAGAAGGATTATTTTTCCAAAACCACGGAACATAGTAATCGTCAACACACGTGTCCTGTCCGTGCCCATGGGGCACTGAATAATTTTTACTCTATCTCGGACACTACTGGCCTCGGGGTTCGCAAGTCATCCTCAATTTTCCGTTCTTCGGCCAAAATAGAGATCGACCTCGCCGCCCCCCTCCTCCGTCTCTCTCTCTCTCTCTCTCTCTCTCTCTCTCAGAGGTTGTTTTCTCTTGTACAATTACGAGCTCAAATTATTACTTTTATTATAAAATTACGATCGTTTACCTAATAATCAAACCAGCACAGTTCGTTTACCTAATTCCTTATTCCTTATTCTGTACCTAATTCTTTGATTTAATGATCTATTGTTATTGAACAGACTTTTGATAAGACAGAGTTATCTTTCGAGCTTTCAAGTCCTCGAATGGCTATACCTTCTGATCAGGCATTAACCAGGATCTGCAGCCACTGGTAAGGGGGGTCTATCTCGTAATATTCACGTGTAATTTGATCAATTTCCGTTGTGTGTAAAACGAAGAACTCTTGATTTGATTGTAGGTTTTAGGTTTTAATTAGATGAAAGTTTTTGCCCTTGTTTTTTTGATGCATGTTTTGATTAGTTACTTCATAACTTTGATAACCAAATGCGTGCACAACAAAGACTGACACTCCAGGTTGATGACTTGAAATTAGGATCGCGCAGTGTGTATCACGTGATATTGATAGGATGGCTTTAGAAAATTGAAAGAAAAATAGAGAATTGGGAGAAACTTCAAGGGGATCGAACCTCCTATTAGATCACTTCTAGGGGATCTAACCACTCAAAGCCTTTAGCCAATTGCAACATTATTCTTTTCATAATGAGTCATACAGCATCAACATATTTATAGGCTTCAAATAAAAAGGAAACGCAATAAAAGGACATAATTGACTGATAATAATATACTAGACTCTATCGCTTAGAACTAAAATCATGCATAGATAGAAATAATGCAAATCATTAGGCAACTATAAGAATCCTATCAGAAATGTAGGCATCTGTAAGAATCCTATCAGATATTTAGGACTATGATTTACTTTCTAAAGCCTGTATTGATTACTTTAGCATTTCCCATGTTTTCATCTGTATATGTTGTATTTGGTGTATTAGCAGTTAATATATAGCGTCAACAATCTTCCTAGAAGTTGGTAGGGATACCTTAGGCTGGTTGATGGCTCAACACCACTGTTCAAGCTGTTGTGAATGTGAATCTTATATTGAGTGTATATATTTTATCTTGTCTATGCCTATGTCTTAGACTCTTAGGGCGTTAAGAGAGCATTTCTTGAGGATGCTGAAGTTCTAAGTTGAAGTTGGTGTGAAATAAATAATAGCTTAAGTAGGCAAAGTTTCATCTTATGGCTGTGTTGGGATTTTCCTCCTTGTCTTTCCCTAAAGTTATCTTTTCCTTCCACAAATGCCTTCGCAATTTCAAGATCTAACTACAGCCTAAGTGAGCTCATCATTCATAAAACTATTCCCAAAGTTAAGGGATTTTTACTAGTCCTTGAAAAGGGCATTATGGAATCTGCGTTCCAATGTATTGAGGACTTCCAGAAGATTTTATAAACTGTTAATGGATATAGCAAATAGCATACCATTTCTAACCATTAAAATTGTATCAACATCTATCCAAAATGTTTTTGATTTTGTTCCTTTTTTTTTCTTCCCATTTTCGTACTGTTTCTCTCATTATTTTGGCCTTCGAATCTTGTTAGGTTCCTCACCATGTTTTCATATTTCCTTCAAGTATTTTCCTTTTGTTGCATGGCCCTTGTATTTTGGTGCTAAATGAGTTCTTGCTTTCTCGATGGCACTCTTCAAGAGTTGTTCGATTAGTGTCCAAACTGATGATAAAAGATGACTTCACATGACGGGTCATGGCTCATTAGTTCTGATTTCTGAAATTCATATACGTTTGTTTTGAGTTATTGTGACCAAACTTTAGTTTGCAAACATAGATTGTGCTTAGATATGAATCATATGTTCTTCAACTTCATTTTGGCCTTTTGATTGCAGAAATGTGGTGATATAACTGCTGTTTAACCACCATTTTGTGATTGAAGTTAGATTTTCTGTAGAAGTTCTCAAAGTTACTTTCTTTTGAGATCAAGTACCATTTGTTTACTTTCCTGGTCTCATTTTAAAGCTCTTTAATGCCTAACAAGTGCTCACGATATTCTTTTCTTAGGGTCTCCTAAGTGCACTTTATTCTAAGTGGTCTAACCCAAAATATGCTGCCCATTGATGAAGTTTTATTTTATGTATCCAGTGACAGAGCTATTCCTTCTTCGAATATTGATCTACATCATGCTCACTGCTCCCGGAATCTAGAAAAATGTAAAGTTTGCGGCGATATGATTCCCAGAAAATTTGCTGAGGATCATTTCTTGAGCACACATGCTCCGGTATGAATTAATTTGACAAAATGTTTCATAGTAAAATCATATACTGCACATCTACTTTTTAATCGTTAGAAATTCTTTTTCCTTTTTTTCTCTCCACCCACTTCCGACATATGTTTGGGTGAAGGTGCATTGCGACTGATTTGAGCGGATATTGTTTTAAAGGTATCTCATACAGTCAATTGTAATGTTACCCCTCTTAAATATTTTAGAGTTTGTTTCACTATCTCTCTTACATGTAGCTCTTCTCATATAGTTATCTTGGTTTCGTACTCTTAATTTACCGATCATCCCAAAAGCTTAAGTTGTTTGGTAATGGGTCCAACGATTTATATTAAGTTATTTAAGACCTATTGCTTGCAAGCAAATATTTATATATTGGGCAAAAAAGGTAGAAGCATGAGGTAAAGTTTAAGCTGCTATCCAACGCGTACAAGCACCTAAAATTGTGTGTAGTTGTATGTGGGCGTGGCTATAGGCTTATAAGTAATGGTTTTTAGTGATGTTGTCAAAGTCCATGTTGTTTGCATTTCTTTGTATGGTCGTCACCCACTATAGTTGTTTAATTTGGGAGGTCATTTGGTGATTGAGAAGCCCCAGTTCTAGAATAAAGCATTTGAAAGGGAGAGTGGTGAACGTTCTTATTCACGTGCTTGTGTGCCATTCATAGTTTTGAGTGTCAGAGGACATTTGTTGTTTATTTTGGCTGTCTCATTGTGAGCTAGCTCCAAACTAATTAGCTATGTCTTTTGAGTCCTTTACATTACACTAGGTATTAGTTAACACCCTTAAACATTGTGCAACGAATGAGATTCGGGCCTCCTTTTGGTTGGACTTGGATCAGTTGCTCCTGTGCTAGTAATAGGGGCATTGCATGCCACTTGGAAAAGGGGTTTGATTATCGTAATGCTATTTAGCAATATCATAATTCTTTTGTCGATATTTGTATGCTAAGTTAATATAAAAAATATTTAACAAAAAGGGAATTAGCTGCGTCTTAGTGTATTTTGGCATGATAGATTGATTGTACACATACATATACCCATTATTGGACTCTCCTCTAGATTGAAGAACTATTTTCGGCCTTTCCACTATGTCTTTCACCCATTCGGCAGAGTTTGAAGTACAAATAGACAGTTTTCGATTCATTGGTGGAGACGTGGAGTTGTAAATAAAAGAGCCAAACTCATGAAACTGGTGGAAAAGAGCCATAATGGTCTGCCCTAGGATGCTTCACAATTCTGTAAAGAGCTATAGAAAATCCTCTGGTCTCCAGGCCTTATCTCTGTCGCATGCTTTAAGGCCAGCCAATAACTTTAACGGCCTTTTTATTGGAGGGAGAAGGAGTCTGGATACGGGAGAGGCTGGATATAGTAGTATCCTGGGTCCACCCATATCCGGTGGGTGGTTTTTAAGCTCCCGGATATGGTATCCTAGGTCCTGCAGCCAGATAAACCAAGACCACCCCATTCCCTGTCGTTGTTATATCTGAGACACCAAAAGACAAGCCTACCTTCCCCCTTACATGATCTAATGGAAGAGAGAAAGAGGCACCTGATTTGCGGTTGCAGGGAGACTCAGATTGTCGCCGGCATCGTCCATTGTTGCCGGAGTCTGAGATCGTTGATTGTTGCCATTGCCGGAGTCTCAGATCTTTGCCTTTGCCAGAGTCTACTATGGCGCTTTGAAACTGGAAGGTGGTGATTGGGCTTGATGGTTGTCATTAAAAGTAGGGGTGGGAGGACCGGTGAAGACAATATAGGTGGCAGTGGTGGGCGATAGTTGCAAGGAGATGCTGAATCAAAAGTGAGTGATCGTTACATATAAATGAATATTAGGAATTTTATCCCTTAATGTTTATGTATTACAAGGTTCCACCCAGAAAACTTTTAAAAATTATATTGATAGCCTTCTTGTGTTAAAAAATCCAGATAGACAATTTCAACATTTCCAAAACTTAACAAGGGTAATATACACCACATTTTTGTATTTTCCCCAACTCATATCCACCCATGTCAACTCCAAAACAAACACTGGATATACTAATCCTCCTCCTATAAATGTGGACCCCACCTTATATAACAATCCCCTCTCATATCATATCCACCTCTTATCCACCCTTCTTCCTTATCCACCCAAACTTTATCCGTCCGACAAACGGGCCTTAATGATACTATTAGGAGAGGATGTAGGATCCTGTCTGAATAGTCTTGTTTAGGTAGCTGGAGATTCGGAGCATTATTTCCTTGTTCATTAAATAGTGGTGGTGAAATCTTGGTCTTATTTGTTGAAATCGTTTGTTGTTTCTTGCACGTGGATACTTTTGTGTCAGTTTTCTTTAAGTTGGAAAAAGTGGAATACTAAGATATCAAGTGTGATCTTAAAATTAGAGACACCGACACTTTCTGAAGGAGTGCCAAGTTATATTAAAAATTCTCTGCATAGGAAATTATGATTTGCTTGTCTAAACAGGAAAGCTAGATCCATTCCTTGATTCCTTTTGGAGTTTTTTGAAGAAATCCAATGGTTGTTTTTTGAAGAAATCCAATGGTTGAAACAGCCAAGGAATTAAGAACAACAAAAAGGACATATCACAGCCAAGGATTTAAAAACCACCCGATCGTTGCTTATCGGCCTGTTTGAACCGGTTTTTTTGCAACTCCGGTTCGGAACTTTGGATACATTGCTATGGCAGTGTGACACAAAAATCATTACCGTACCAACCGATCCCTGCTGTGTACCAGCCTGAAATGGTATTTCAGAAGCAAACCGGGCTGGTTCACGCATTAACAACTGTAAATTTTAACTTACTGGCCCGCTCACGCACTGAAGCTTCACCTAATGGGTAATGTGTGCAAGCCGGCAGATCTAACCTACACCATTGGACAGCTTATAATAAGTTCTGAGCCTTTGTGTTTTTTACACATTTTGATCGATGTGGGACAAGGTTATATTGGGAGTTATTTTAAACTGTTTTCGGGAAACTTGAGCTTCTTTTATGACTGATGTGGGAGAGAACAGTTTAGCTTTACCAATCAAACTACACGAACAAGCATTGTCCTCTTTACCCATTAATGAAATACTTCCTTTTTTTTAACTTTCATGAAAACTTAAGATTAAAATAGCCAAAACACATATATAATTGAGTTTTAATGGGATTGCTAATGATTTTAGAAAATTCACTACCTTTAGCTTTGATTCCCGCTACCGTTACACTGTTACCTTTACGTGTCCCGATACCACTATTCGAAATCTTGAGGAATGCATATAAATCATGGTTATGTTGTATTATGTTTATATGTCAAGTTCCTAGATCCTCCATGCATCTTAATGCTTCTATTCACCTACATGGATGTGCAGCACATTACAACAAGCAGATTATTAGTATGAAATTTTTTGATTGTGTTATTGGTTTTGAAGGCTGGCAAAAAAATTCTGCCATTGCCGAGTGGAGCATGCACCTTTTTGCTGGTCCAACCATCGGTCATTAATGGAAAACTGGCAATTTTGGATCAGCGGAACGAAATGATTTTCTTATAGATGGAAGTTTGATATGTAGTAAACTTTAATTGGGATAGAAAGAACTGAATTGAAATGGAAAAATCTTAAATATTACCTCTCCTTCCTAAATAAGTAATATCCAAGACTATCCTCTTATGCTCACAAACCTTTGCTTCCCTGTCTGATAAGCAAATAAGAGGTAGATTTAACACCCAAAAAAAATGGGGAGAACCTCATCTATTCAAAGAAGGTGCCAAAGTGGGTACCACCCTTAGTAGGAAGCACATTCCTTCAACAAGGCCAAAAGAACAAGCCTTGGCCAGAGTTCAACCTTCAAGGGGGCCAATAAAATGAAGAAGGGGGCAAAAAAAAAAAAGAATGTAGCTTCCGGGGTTCTAAGAAGTAAACACGGCCAATTACTAACAAATCTGATTCGCATTTGCCAACCTCCTCACCTATATTTCTGTGTTTCCAGCGACCCAATGTAGCTTCTGAAAAGACTTTGAGTACACTTAAAACAGCGGAACTTACCTCACAGCCCGACAGAGACAAATCTTAATATGTTCAATAGTGTCTGCATTCCCTTTGGCAACGGACTTCCACCTGAACCATCGTCTTCCGTAACCTACTACTCACCCCTATTCTTGGGGATCCCAGTGGTTGCCTGTTTGTCCTTAAATAACTACTTCTGAATGGCTTGTTTTCCCCTTTTCCTTAGTTGCACCCTTTCTGCTTAGGATCATCCCCATGAGGAAGGTCTTTTTGCTGAATCTCCCTTCCTTCCTTGACCAAGCTGAATTTCCCTGCCCTTTTACATTAACATACTTCATCTCCAGCTGCCCCCCCTCCCTTTCCCTTTCCCTTTCCCTTGGCTTGTTTTGTTTGCTGCATCTTCCTTCCGTAGGAAGACAAAGTCCTCCCAGAAGCGAAGCAAAGCTGGACAACAGATGGACTTAATGTGCTCAAAAACTGCACATCAGACTAAGCCCTTTACAATGTTATACCCAAATCCTCTTTTTCGCACAATGCCACTGGGTTGGTGCACTTCAACTAATGGCTACTAATGCAAAATAACTCGACCTTATCACATTCAAAGTTAAGCCCATCTAGTGCTCCTAGAGATAGGCCCAAGGGACTCATGCCTAACCCACCCCATGTATTTCGGCGTTAACCTTGGTTCAATTGGTTCTAAATATCCAAGACTGGTTAACTGTGGGCCTCAATCATGTGGACCCAATGTTCCTAAGAGCCTGTGGAACAAAACTTAAAACTTAGGTTTTCTGTCCTTCCCAAAACAGTGTTTAGCAGGGTAGAAATTACAGAATTCAATGCGATGAGCATTTTGGAAGCTAGAAACAATTCTGTTAACTAGAAATTAAGAATTTATACCTAAATCAGATATTTCTTATCAAACCTCTCTAGACATGATTATCACCTAGTTTTTATGGAGCATTGTAAGGCCTGTCGACTCTCGACTGAGGTGGTTATGAATTTACAGTTTTACCATATCAAGAATTGAGAAGGAAGAAATTGTTTATTAATTTTCCTGTCAACATGGGAACAGTTTTTTTTTTGTTACTGAATATAACTTATTACCTGATTCTCAGTAAGGATGAATAATTATGCTTCCCTGGGAGTAAAGCTGAATCATTATGATTCCCTTGGAAAAGCCTTTATTGTACTTTATTTATTTCTTGTCATGAAATATTTATGTCATATTTTGAGGCTACGCTTCTATTGGAGGATGAGGATCCCTGTAGAAGACCACTAAGACCCCGTTCGTATTGGGATTTTGGATTTGAATTTGTAGGTAATGAGTATAGAGAGAAATAGAGTAATGATTGGAAATAGGGGGTAATGATTGGAGAGAGATAGAGAGAAAAATGAAAGTAATGATTGGAGATAAATAGGATAATGATTAGAATCCAAAATCCTTAAACGAACGGGGTCTAATTGATTATTGCTTGCTGAAAATGGTTGGCTCCAGGATTGCCTATCTTCAGCCTGATTCCTATAATGGCTGGTGGTAGGGTACTTACCCAAACCAGACTTGTTTGGCAGTAGTAAAATTGCTCTGATAATGGCGTACTTATTAAATGAAGTATTTGTGGCTATTACCTTTGGGCAGGTATCCTGTTCGCTTTGCAGTGAGACAATGGAACGTGAGATTTTGGCTGTGCATAAGGGCGAAAATTGTCCCCAAAGAATAGTGACTTGCGAATACTGCGAGTTCCCTCTGCCTGCAATTGATCTATTTGAGCATCAGGTAGGGATTGTCACTAAGAGGAAATCTGAAGTATAGCTGATCGAAAGCGATTTTTCTGATCGAAAGTGAAAAGAAAAATCGCTTTTTTATTTGAAATTGTGGCTTATAGTATCCGTCCTGTAGTGAATAATGTTGACTGATTGTGATACCAGGAAGTATGTGGGAACCGAACAGAATTGTGTCATCTGTGCAGCAGATATATTAGACTGTGTGAAAGAATTGTCCATGAGAGCAGATGCAATGGTGTCCCAGATAATACTGCTGAATCTTCCAGGTAAAACAAGTATTGTTTGTAGTGCTTTTTATATTCTCTCTTTTTTCCCAAAGGAAATCATGAATTTACGCTTTAAGCCAAACAAGCAACACTGAAGGCCTGATACTTGAGAACCATGGGGTGTTATACCTATTGACCATCATGCCTGCCTATCTGTTTCTGTTATTCTCTAAGCTTTCGTGGTGCTTTGTCAGTATGATATCGATGTTTCTTTCAGTCCCATTCTTAAACTCCTGTTTTGAAGTCTGAATTTTGTAGGATAAAGGTGAGAACGTATTCTGGAAAAGTTAACACTGTCCCCTTGCACTAATGCATTACCTCATTTATGTAAGTTGGTAGATGGGGAATGAGTTGAATGACTAGTTTGAATGGTAAATGAAGGAAATCAGGATTTGCCCACCAGTTGTGAACTTGTGACCTTGTGGGAAAGCCGGAAAGGCAATGTAGGGTGTGTTTCTGGCATGCCATCAAATTTGAACATCACAGTTTATACAGTTATATATACAAACTGACGGTAAAATTGTCGTCATTGTGATGGGAAAATGGACCAAATTGGAGCCTTCATGACTAGCAGTTGTAAAATTGGAAAAGGTATTTCAAGAATGGCCTGAGTTCAAATCTATTTGTTATATAGCTACCTTTTTCTGCAGTGCTCTATTTTACTTTGACGTAATCTTAGTGGCTATAACTAAGGATCCATCAGTTCTCATGGACCATGGAAAAGAACCCTTACCACATGTCTGCATCTTCATAGGCCTGTAGCTTACTTAGTGATCTCAGATAGCATGTGTTAGTGTCATCATTGTAAAACCGTCAAAACCTTTTCTGACCTATTTATGCTGTCTGGGTTAATCTTCTTCATTGTTATGAATCTTATTGTAAGGTAACGGAAACTATTGTTGACATTATTTGGAAATATATAACTTGCCAAAGGTAGCGATTGAGTTGGTAACACCTGGAGGATAGGAAAGCTAAAATTAGTCTAATCTCAGAGACACGATTTTTAGGGGTTTTTTCAATCAAATTCCACACTAAAAAGTGAAATACTTAACATGTAACAAAGAATTTCCTGAAGTAAATTCAAAAAGTTACTTAGAGTTTGGAATGCTATGGCTCTGCCTTTCTCAGAAACTATCATTGCAACCCCATAGATGCTGTTCTTATTTCAGCATTTCAGCTGTCTTGATTTAGTTAACTGTACCATGCCTATGTTCCCCATCAGAATTTACTTAATTATTACTATGTTTTATACCAGTATCCTGACTTATTTTGTTTTTATCTCTTAAACTTATTTGAAGGGGCACAAGAGCAGCTGAAAGAGGTAACGATGCTCAAAGAAGGCCGGCTCACGAGTTCTCGCGGAGACGTTTTCTTTTCACCATTGCAATAACAGGCATTGCTGTCCTGTTGGGTTCACTTTTTTTCCAGAGGAAAACAGAGAACAACCAAGTGCATTAGCTTCTGAGGGGAACGCATTGGCCGTTCTCCTTTGTGCCCTGATGCTTATTTCAACTGCCGGGATTTGTGTTCGAGATGACCATTGAACTGTTAGGAATCGTTTTGCTAATCAGACAGGTTATGCCTATCCTCTGTTTATGGGATGAGCCTCCACCATTTTCTTGCGAGTAAATATGTTGTCTGTAAAGTATCACAAACATTGAAATATGATGTCAAATGCAATGTTGGCTACCAATCTTATGTGTTGTGTACTGTTGTTCAGGACAAGACTGGGATGTGAAATTGTTTTTTTCGTTTCAATAAAAAGTAAACAGGATTGGAGGTACAATTAATTCTCTCTCTCTCTCTCTCTCTCTCGGTTGTGTGTTATGCTCCCGTTTGGTTTACCAGAGGAGAGACTTGTCTTTACATTTTACAGCAGAACAATGTAGCATTTGGTTGTCTTCCTTTTCATGCAGAAGACCACTGCCTGATTCTGTGGGGCAATAAAACATTCCTCATCCTTTTGCAAGGGGAAACACTTCAGTTCAATGCCTGGGCAGATTTTGATTTTTTTTTTGGTCAAAAACAGTAGCAACCAACGACCAACATGGTTGGTTTGCTCTTCCACTGTTCGTAAGTTTATAGAATTGCTTATGTGTGTACGGTCGGTATACTTTTTTATTTGATATTAATGCAGTTTATCTTTGGTTCAAAAAAAGTTATAAAACTGCTAATACATACAGTAATTAAGAAGCGAGATCATTGGTTGTTTAGATTTCTTCCGTCGAGATAAACTAATAATTCACAAAAAATTAACCCAGAACTAACAGATAATTTTTTTTAAATAAAGACAAAAATAATTCAACCGGATTATTGAGCCAACCGCCCCTAAATACCAGGGATTTTCTCCTCCTCCTTCTTTTTGGCCTCAAAGGCCTAAGTGCTCTAGAGACTGTCCATGTTCTAGTGTGCATTTTACATCCGAAAATGCATTACACTGCCAATCCGAAACCAAGTTTCCTAAGAGCAGAGTTTTAATACAAGCTGAAACTTCTCCCAGAATGCTTTGACTGTGGGTGTTACAATTTGCGAAATAAAATTGCGGTGATAGCTCAAAGCATCCTTCTCCATTATCTACCCTGTTAACTAAAACGCACACAGAGTTAAATGAAGGCTCTGTTTGGAACTTGAGGAAGGAAAGGGAAAGGAAGAAAAAATAAATGAAGAGGAAAATTAAAGGGAAAAGAAATTAGAGAGAAAATTGAACTTGAAGTTCCCACTTTTTTTCTTTAGAAACCAAACAATGGAAGGAAGGAATATTTTTACTTGCAATCCCAAACGGAGCCTCTTTGTTTGAGCTTTGAGAGAGATTTTTTAAGTAATGACTGAAGTGAGATAGATAGAAAAATAAAAATAAAAATTTAATAAAAAATTTATTGAATACCGTGCGTAAGAGAATGTTTGATTTTAAAGGCCCAAATCAAACTACTCTTCGTCCCCCATCACGTCAATAAACGTTTGAGGGCGGTTTTTTTTTTTCATGGGCGAAAAGACCAATGGGCTCTTGTCCCGGTTAGTAACTCATGTCTTCTCCATATGGGAGACCAAAGTTTGAGCCACGTCATTGGCGTTTGGAATTTAGGACTATGGATAACCAAGTGGACTAATTTACTAACATTCTGCTAAACCTACTAATGGATACAAGATTGGGGTTGGGGTCGGGGTTGGTGTGTGTGTGGGTGGGGGGTTGTGAACTAAAAGCTTGTTTAAGTGAGTTAATACGTGAAATTACCTTCTTGCATTTCTTCAAAGCAACCAAGTCTTGCCCACCTGTTGTGGTTTGGGTGCTTGATTTCTGGTGCAGGCCCCTTGGGTCCCTGTCGTAATACCACTCTTTAGTGGCGAGGCTCCTGCATCGGTAGTTTGGGTATTTTTATGTGTGTTTAAATGGTTCATTACGTGACTATCTAGTCAGCAATTGTTCAGGTAAGTTAGTACATGAAATTACCCACTTGCCCTCCTCCGAACTGAAAGCTGAGCTCTCTCTCTGTTTTTTTTTTCTCGAACATGAAATCTGAGTTCACTTAAAAATATCTGATATCGTGCGTGTCCACTAGGCGCACCGAAGTATGAGATAGGAGTAAAAATTTCAACGAGACGCATTCAATTCAATGATGAGTGCAGCAGCAGCATGGCCTATTCCCATGGAGAGGACGCGTAACCAACGCCCAATTTTTCAGGTACAACCGCCCTGCCCTCCTAACTTGCTTTCTGATGTAGCAATTTGGATGTTTCTTACTACTACTATTTAGTTTCTAACCGTTTGCACATATTTACCAGTGCGATCGTATTCCCGTCTGTCGGGGAGAGAGAGAGAGGGGGGGGGAAACAAAAACAAAAAAAAGCGGACGGCGGTGGCAGTGGTGGTGGTGGAAAGCGACGGTGGCGGTGGTGGGGGTGATGATAGCAGTTTTAGTGGTCACAATAATGATAATGGTAAGAGGGTGACGGCTGTGGCGGTGGCGGTGGCGGTGGGGGAGTGGAGGCCACTAGAAAATTAGTGATGATGAGGATGGGAATTGATGTTTGTCGTTGTTGATCGATCATGATCATGTGAAGCAAAAGGCTCGTTAATAAATTAACGTTAAATTTAAGAGGATAATGGGAGGTCGGCGTAATTTTGGAAGCTTAATGAGAAGCATATGCACTTGCGGAGATTTCCAAAGAGGTAACCACTATAACCGCGCCGCAATTTTATATATTATATATACTCCTGCTTGTATTTTTTAAAGCTCTTTTGTTTTTTTATGAACACCTGCGAACACAGATGTTTGTGTGCACAGGTTTAGATTTAATCCGTCTGTGACAGTCCGATGCACGTGTATCTCACACCGTAAACGTGGGATGCAAACACATCAAACTGTTCCGGACATATTTGTGTCAGGATCTGTGTATATACTGTGTCCCTACCATTACAAGTTTATCTATTATATGGTAACCCCCAATTTGTTAAAAGTATGTTACTTTGGGTGAAGGGAAATTCTGTCTTGCTAGAGTAAGACAAATTCTGTTTATATTGCACTCTAAAATTTGTCCACTAGTGTTGTTGTTTGTTTGTTTTTTAAATTTTGAAGTAATTTAAGACGATTTTTGGGGTGCATTTATAAAAATGTGGAATGCAAAAATAATCCCTTAGTTTAAAAGGATAAAAAGATAATTTCAACATAGTTTGGATCAGTTCCGAACTTAAAATATGGTTGACGACTGGATCATCCAACCTTGATTTGGGCCCATTATAAATTTCACTTCACTTCAAACCGTTGTAGGTCATAATAAGATAGAATTAACCCGATAATCCTAATCTTGCAAAAGAAAAAATTATAACTTTTAGAAATAAATCATCAATTGTTGTAGATCAGTATTAAAAACTATTGAGCTACAATAATCAAAATCACTATTTGAACTTGTTCCAACAATGGCTAGATAACGATTGAATTGTGCCATTAGGGTGAGTTGTGTAGTGATCTGGAGCCCACACACATGAACTACTTGAGTCGTGTGCATTTGGTGGACTGAAGAGAAGCTTGATCTATAAAAAATACTTGAGCTTCACACGGTTCCCATGGTAAGGCGACATAAGTTGTGCATGGGATTGACATGACCAAGGAAATCCATACGGAAATAGATGCGTCTTTTCTCATCCAATTTTCCAAAGGCCATATAATCATATTAGATAATTGCTACTGCTAAGTAGAATTGTGGTTTGTTTTTTGTTTTCATTGTCTCTTTTTCTAAAATTCTGTCTAAGAGGGCTCTAAGGGCAGATTTCATTTAAGTAGATACAATATTTACAACACTGGGTGTTTTTTAGTTTCTAAAATTTTGGAAAAAGGTGGTGGGATATTCATAATATGCTTTTGGAAACAATATTAATTATGTTTTGCCTTATGATCTAAGTATAGAATATAAATGCTATATATGTACCCTGGCAATTCCTTGTGCCATGCACAACTTTCTCTAGTAAAGCGATAAGCCTTCATTCATATTACCACTGGAAAATGCATTTCTTTATTGGAATTTATGTTTTCTTTGTTCATGAACGTCACAAACATCTAATGAGAACCCTGCTTGGGGCAGATTTTCAGATTACAAATCACGTCTATTAGTTGCTTGTGTTTTCTTACTCAATGGCGTTGCAGAAAGTCCTGGATATCTCATCTTATATTAATTCCACCTTAAAAGCAACAGATTCATTTTTTCCTTTTTGTTTACTTCTTTAGGTCGGTAAAAGGTTCGAGGATTTTTTCTTTAAAAAAGAAAAGAAAAGAAGATATTACTTCATAATCTTGCAGTCTCTGCCATGAAGCAAAATTTCACTAAACAGGACTGAATTAAAGGCTTATCTGGTTAAGCTTGTATTTGAAAAGAGAGATCATGCAAAAGAAGTACATCTGTCTCACAGGATTACTTATGATTTCATGACTAGTGCTTTTTCAAAGGTAATGATAGCTTTTTGGCTTCTTTACATAACGACTCTTGCAAGGTATATTTTTTTCCCCACCAAACTATGGTGACTAATAAGTAAAGATAAAACAAACGAAAAGCCATAAAGGGAATTCCTTGCTTTATATATAGTTCAAGGAAGGAGCCTTGCCACTATATATAGCCTTTCACATAACTACCTCTTCAAGATTTCAGAGAGGTAAGTATTGTTTGAGCAGCATTTTTCTTTCCAACAATCATGAGGTCTTTTCAGCTATTTAAGAAAAAACTTGTTGTTTTCGACATGTTCTCGGGACACAATTATTCGAAACTAGTGTTTCTTGGAGTGGGAGAACAGAAAACAGAAACAATACCTGTTAGGCTTTTGTTATTGCCCAGAATGACTATTTTCTCTTATGCAGGAACCAGTGGGCATAAGAAGGGTTTTGGATCAATGTCGCCTCGGGGGGTGAAACTGCAGATTCAAGATCGCCATGTACATAACGTTGCATTACTACTAACTTTGTTAGCGGTTATTGCTTTCAAATACAGTGGTGTTCCGAAATATAGTGGTGTTTTGATGCTTAATTTTTAGTGGAAATGACACCTAACTTCATTTTAGTTTCAAAGGCTTCCAGATTGTGCATATGATTCATCATAATGACAAAAGTCATCAACGTTTTCCACCATCTGATTCAGGTGGTGATCGATAACGGCATCTTTCAAGTTACACTATCAAATCCTGCGGGTATTGTCACTGGAATCAGTTACAATGGCATCGATAATTTGCTCGAGGTCCTCAACGATGAAAGCAATAGGGGGTAAACAACTGCTTTCTAATACTACTTTTTTGGGGTTCTATATTTGTCCATTGTTAGTAGTACACCGTTGAAAAACTCTGAAATCCTGATTGTAGTTAATGATTAATATGGCACATTAGTTTTGAATGACCAAAGGCCCACAACTAGGAAATGTATTGCAGAACAAGTAAAATTCACTGACTATTATCCTGTAATTTAAAGAACTAGTTATCCACTTAGCTTCTGTTAGACGGTACTTCACGACACAGAGATTTGCTAATTCTTCATATCGGGCATGTAGTTACTGGGATGTTGTTTGGAATTCGCTAGATGGAGGCAAAACAGGAGTTTTTGAAGTGTATGCTCTCTCTCTCTCTCTCTCTCTCTCTCTCTCTCTCTCTCTTAAGCAACAACCAATAACAGCAAAAGGAAGTATCCAACAACCAACTGATCATTGTGCAGGATTAGTGGAACAAAGTTTGAAGTAATAAAGGAAACAGAGGAACAAGTAGAGGTGTCATTCTCAAGACCATGGGAGCCCTCCCTCCAGGGCAAGCTTGTCCCCCTAAATATTGACAAAAGGTTCTTTCTTTGTATTATAATAGTGTCTGGATGAGAGTGATTTGTTAATGTTGTCCTTATAAATCATAATACAATGATGTTTCCAGGTTCATAGTGCTTCGCGGTTCCTCAGGCTTCTACTCTTATGCCATTTATGAACATTTAGGCTTGCCAGAATGGCCGGCTTTCAGCCTTGGTGAGACCAGGATTGCGTTCAAGCTCAGAAAAGAGAAGTACAACCATTCTCCTACTCCATCTATATCATAAAAATGGTTGATAGTTGGAAAAGCCGATCCGAGTATTTTAAAGTCAACGTGTCATAGAGATTCAGAATGCATTCAAGATGTGGAGAATGCATAAGGATATTAAAATTCAACTTGTTAAATGCTAATCACTAGTTTGTAATAAGCACATGGTAATCTGTATCTTGTCATTAACACAACATAACCCGTGTTTCCTTTTCAAAACATATGCTGATGGTACAAAAATAATGTGATTTTGAACTATCTAGGTTTCACTACATGGCTGTGGCAGATAATAGGCGAAGATTTATGCCATTGCCTGATGACCGGCTCCCAGGAAGAGGCCAACCCCTGGCATATCCTGAAGCAGTCCTCCTTGTGAATCCTAAAGAGCCTGAGTTGAAAGGAGAGGTAACTCTTCCCTCGTTCCCTATGCAGTTGATTTGCTAAATGCGAGCCAAAACTTATTGTTGGAACTCATTCTGAGTCATGAAGTACTTACGGCATAAAATACTGGAAAGTGCTTGATTCTCTGAGATGGAATGGCTATTATCGTGGAACACTCATTCCAATGTTTGGTTTGCTGAAAAACAACAAAAATATGTATGTTACAACTGGTGATGAATGCCCTTATAGTGGGAGACCCGGTTCCATTATTTCCAAGAATCATTCCAGCAGACCACACATTATGAGAGTATACTCTTCAATACATAATTTTGTGCAAGTGTAGTAGAAATTATCTCATTCTAACACATGAATGCATTAAGCATATTTTGCTACAGTTGTTTCCTCAATTGATTGGGACACGAGGCTCGGTTTGGTTTGGTTTGCTACAGTTGTTTGATGATCACCTTCTTTTTCCGCCTAAGAACTTATTAACTTACCCAACATGTCACACTAAAGTGGTGCCTGAACTCTTGACTGATACAATGCTCACAGGTGGATGACAAGTACCAGTACTCCTGCGAGAACAAAGATCTCCGTGTCCACGGTTGGATATCTATGGAATCTCCTCCCGTGGGCTTCTGGCAGATTACCCCCAGCGATGAGTTCCGGTCGGGTGGGCCCCTCAAACAAAACCTTTCCTCCCATGTGGGTCCCACTTGTCTTGCTGTAAGTAACTTGTACCTTCCAAGACTGATTATGACATTTGTTTTTTCTCTTTGGTGTAAAGAAACATATCTTGAAGCTGGTTACCTTCACCATTAGGAATTATAGGTGTCCAAAATTATTGGATGAGTAATGATACACGGAGAAAACAAAACACTTCTAGAGAATTTCGGAACAGAATGATGAGCTCAATGTGGACCTCTAACTTGAAAACAAACACAATAAGGGCGAATTTGTTTACAAAAGTGACATTGTCTCAATATTCTGTGGATGAATTTTGACTTATAGTATGACCTGACTAAATCAAAGTTGATGCTATTAACAGATGTTTCTCAGTGGTCATTATGCTGGGGATGATCTCTCGCCAAAAATTGGACAGGGCGAGGCGTGGAAGAAAGTTTTCGGGCCCGTTTTCATATATCTCAATTCTGTGTGGGTGGAGAATCTGGAGATGACGCACTTACACTATGGGAGGATGCTAAAACACAGGTTTGACTTGACAAGTTATAATTACATGGATAACAACAGATAATAGATTTCAATATACATCTCTCTCTCTCTCTCTCTCTCTCTCTCTCTCTCTCACACACACACACACACACACATCACGGTTTCCAATAAGTTTTTTCTCTCCACTTATTACTCCAATTTCTCTATCTATTTCCACTTATTACCCCAAAAAACCTCCCTCAAAACCTTAACTAAACAACCTCAATGATTTTCAGATGATGGTTGAAGTCCAAAGCTGGCCCTATACTTTTCCAGCATCAGAGGATTTTCCGTCATCAGATCAACGCGGATATGTTAGTGGTAGATTACTAGTACTAGACAGGTAAGGACTTATTTTGAAACTAGTTTTACTCTTAGTAGCACGAAGCAAGGTCGGGGGAGTGAAGGCACCTAAAAGCTTTTAAGGTTGGGAGCGCCTAAGGAGCGTATATAGATTATATAAAAATATGTATATAAAATATCTTTAAATACTTAACCATTAAAGGAAAAATGTTACTGTAAATTTTTTCCAGATCTTAAAGTGTAATTATTGGAAATTATATATTCTCAATTTGCAATACTTCTTAACTAATATGATTCTCATATTCTTGTTTCCACAATGGCATAACTCCCTTAAAAGTAAGAGAAGAACTGCCTTAATAGCCCAATAAGCTCCCATCTTAGTTAGGAGCGAGCTTCCATCTTGGGAGTGCACCCATTTTAGAAGGATCCTGTTACTAAGGTTTTACTTTTCTTGATTTTATTTGGGAATTTCTGACTACATCTCTTTCTCAAATTGTTTCGTTAACAAACTGTTCAGGTACATGAGCAATGATTATATGTCAGCAAACGGTGCCTATGTGGGGTTGGCCCCTCCTGGGGATGTAGGATCATGGCAAAGAGAATGCAAGGTGATGACTTGTGATGCTTAACTATATTATACTCCCATGCAAGGGTTACATAATGAGGAGTGTCCTCGTGATTTATAAAAAAAAAAATTATGCAAAAAACTCATCCAGTTCACTTTAGATGTCACAACCCAATTTTTATAACCGGATAATATACTAATATATAGATGTAATTACACAAATACTGCCCTCATCCGAAATATCATCGGAAGGCATAAGTATCTCTTTATTTACATCAGGACTACCAATTTTGGACGAGAGCAGATGAGAATGGCTATTTTTCCATCAATGCTATACGTACTGGCGACTACAATCTTTATGCATGGGTCCCTGGATTTATTGGAGATTACCGGAACGATGTTGCTGTTACCATAACCCAAGGTTTAATTCTCCCTCTTTCTTTTTCATAAATAGATTGATTATCACCAAAGAAGCACAGATATACGGACACAATATACGAATACGACACGACACGGACACCGAAAAACACCATTTATTCAAAAATTAGGACACGGACATGTGGACACGTTGAATAAACAAGATATAATCTTGTATGATTGATGTATCTTACGAACTCATATAACGTATCAAAAATATGTTTCTATTAAATGAAGATAAAACTAAAAGTAGTATTAACATTAGGAAGATACAAAATCGAAGTCGTTGTATAAGTGTTTATCCTCTACGGAGCTTTCGACTCTGAGCAAGTTTTAATATGTGTTCTTAACGTGTTGCGTGAGTGTCCCTAGCGTGTCTGAGTCGGAAACCATAGTAGAAAAATTAGACCTGTATTAGTCCTGTTAGACACGTGTCCGGGAGTGTCATGTTGTGTTCGTGTGGGACACGAGTCGGACACTGACATGTGAGGTGTCTGTGCTTCTTAGATTATCACTGTTTGTTTAGCTTTCTGATGTCCATTGGAAACCAGGTTGTTACATCGACTTGGGTGATCTTGTATATGAGCCTCCTAGAGATGGACCCACGTTGTGGGAAATCGGCATTCCCGATCGCTCTGCTGCAGAGTTTTACACGCCTGATCCTGATCCAAAGTATATAAACAGACTTTTTATCAATCATCCTGACAGGTTGGTTTTTAAGAATCAAATATCAGAGGATTTCTTTAGCAGAGTTATGAAATGAATCTCGCTTAAAATAACTCTTTTCTACGTTTTGACCCTTGAATTGAAAGTACAATCTTTCACATGAAATATTCAGCTTCTTCTTTGATTTTTTTGCAGGTTTAGGCAGTATGGATTGTGGGAGAGATATGCAGAGCTATACCCTAACGAGGATTTAGTCTACACTGTCGGCGTTAGTGATTATAGAAAAGACTGGTTCTTCGCTCAGGTCACCAAGTATGGTTCTAAGTCTTTCTGGTCATTGCATTTTGCACTAAACTTTCTGTCATTTCCCCATTTTCTGCTGAAATTTGCAAGCATTAGTTCAAGTAATCCCGTGAAACTTTTTAGGTATTCCAAAAAAAAACTCAGTAGGTGAAGTTTTTATAAGTGTTGAAATACACGGGTGACATTGTAAGAATCGTCTCAAATTATCATCAAACTGGGCACAAGTTGTTCTTTCTTTTAGTTCATAGTAGTTCTAACTCCAAATAATAAACAAACACGGAACAAAGTCCCATTGGCTACAACAAACGAGGAACAGTTTGTTCTTGCTTTAGCCTATATATTAGTTCCAATTATCAACAAATGAGGCACAATCTTCAGTTAGCTACAGTAATCTAGGTGTAATTTGCTATTGCTTTTAAGTTTTTAACCGAGAGAAGTTCCAACAACCAACTAGAACTCGGCACACTTTTCAGGTTCTCCATTTATCACTATTCAAGGTATAAATAATAAAGTTACCCCCTCTCTCTAATAGCTTAAGCTTTTAGATGAGTTGGTAGTTAACAATCTAATGTGTTTGAACCTCACCACTTACCTAATGTTTAAATATTTACACTTGTTTAGCCCGCTTATGGAGGAGAGCTTAGCCACACGTGAGGGGGCATGTTGAAGGTATAAATAATAACGTTACCCCTCTCTCTAACAGCTTAAGCTTTTAGACGAGTTGGTGGTTAACAATCTAATAATCACCATGGTAGGCACAAATGTCAGTTGGACTTGCTTCTAACTGAGTGAAGTTCCAATATAAACAAACTAGGCACATTCTCAAATATGTTATTTGCTTCTTCTTTTTTGTTGGAAATTTTCTTTTGCAGGAGGAAAAATGACAACACATTTCAAGGAACTACGTGGCAGATCAAGTTCAAACTCGACAACGTAGATCAAACTGGGACCTACAAACTAAGAGTGGCAATAGCATCTGCAACTCTTGGCGAATTGCAGGTACAAATCTTCAACTTATAATCACCACCGAATTTGTTTCTTTCCTCATCGTGTTACTAAATCAAATTATGCTACTAGGTACGGGTTAATGATCCAAACACAAACCGGCCACTGTTTTCCAGTGGACTCTTCGGAAGGGACAACGCAGTGGCTAGACACGGCATCCATGGACTGTATTGGCTGTTTAATGTGGACATTCCGAATGCTGTTTTGATGAAGGGGGAGAATAATACGATTTATATGACACAGGCAAGGGGCCAGACCCCTTGGCAGAATCTCATGTATGACTACATTCGTTTCGAAGGTCCCTCAGACTGATGTTCCAAAGGCTGCAATATGAGTTCCTTTTGGTCTTGTGCTGGTATGCGACATAATTAAGAAGCTGTTTGAATCAGCATTTTGTTTTTTGCTTTCTTTTGCTCTTTATGCATAATATAGTTGTTTCGGAACATTGTTGTTTCCGGATTTGCTTTAAGCTCTCTTGTACATACATAATATAGTTGTTCTAGAACAGTGCTATAAGCAATGCTATGGTGACCATCTTTGGTACCGACTGATATGACCAAAGTACTATCGTAGTGATATTACCAGTTTTTTAGGATTGGCATTACATGTATATGTGTTCTCGGTGTTTTTCGTTTGGGGGGCCATTTGTTAGTTTGTTAGATTACTATTATAATAGACCACCCGTTGCCCCACCGGCCAGCTTGAACTCTCGACCTCACCCTTGGAATCCAAACTCAAGGAGACATCTATACCACCGGCCTAAGCCCGGAGTCTATATGTACCCTGGGTTTATCGACTTAAAAAAGCTTCTGTAGCAAGTTCGCAAAGAGTTTTTGCTGCTTCGAAGCCCAACCATCCGACATGCTTTTTAACAACACCGAAGTTCGAGGTTCAACCCTTGATTGACATCAAGGTACGCATCCATGTTCATTCGATATTTTCATTCGTTTTTTCTGGATTTTTGTTATATTTTGAGCAAAATAGATAAAAACACAAAGTCAGAAAAAATAACAGAGCGCTGGTATTTTTTGTCCAAGTATTTCTTATTTGAATTTTTTTCCACCTGTAATGTGCATGTATTATGTATATCTATATTTCCTCTCTTCCATGTTATGGCGTGTGATATTTCTTAAGGAGATCTCTTTCTTAAGTTCAGCAAGTTAACAGACACAGACAAATTGTCATACCTTCCCACTTGAAGAGTGATGGAACGGTGGATTGTTTAATTGGATTTTCCAAAACAAAAAAAGTCTATGCCCGCCACCTACTTTTTACCACTCTCATCTCACGGTCCAAATGTATTTTGGACGGTTCGGATTATAAAATACTCTTTCAAGACCATTAATTGCTAACATGGACAGTGAGATAGAGATAACCGTGAAACCGTACGGTCATAATTCATCTCAACCAAATACGGCAGACGCCACTAATCTATTCCTTGCCGCCCTTCTCCTGAGCTTGCTCTATCCATATATAGCACTTGGCACTTGTGGCATCTCTGAAGAAAATGGATGCGAGCTCCTGCAAGAAGGATGCCTCATGTTCCTTCCTCTCTTCACTCTCCGGAATCAAATCTATATTTTTAACCAACCCTGACTACCGCTTTTCTTTTTTACCACTTCTAATATGAAAACTCAGCCACGGCATCCTGCCATAGGGATCAGGGAGCAGGTGAAAAAGTTTGAGGCGGCCAGAGCGGTCGCCCTCACTGAACCGACTTGAAATCTGAACTACGAGGCAGCTATTACAGAGGAAGAATTAAGAGGGAGTGGTACCAAAGGTCCTCGTTGGGCTCCGCGCACTGGTAAAACGCCGTTTTCCTGAAAAAAGAACTCAATAAAAAAAAGATTTCATATACGTAAGTATAATCTTAGTGGCTATCTTTCTGAGAGAGAGAGAGAGAGAAGGAAGGCCGGTTCGAATCAAACCACTCGACTCTTGAGTGAGAGGTGTGCTGGTCAATCGTGGCACCTCTGTTTTCAAAACTCCTCTCTATTTATGGAACTGGAAGAGGACTTTTTGGACAGGAGCCAGGGGATAATGGGGAAAGAGAATCGGGTGTGAGTGAATTGTTTCTCCTTTGTGTGTGTCGAAAGAGAAATGCTATGGACACAAATGGTAGCGCACAGACCCAGAAATGGATGTTTTCGGAGTTTTTTGATATCCGTAGATCTCACATGATAGATCAGGAGTCTGTACACATCAAACGTTTATGTCTGTGCACTTTGGTTTGTGTCTTTAGCATTTTGGGTGTTGAAATGTTGCTAATCCTAGACTCTTGCCATTCCGGAGTGGTGTCGAAGTGCCCGTAAACGGGCTCTTGCGCGTGAGTTATAAAAAACGAAAAGAAAAAAGAAAGGGATGACGCTATATGGGAAGAAAGCTGGAATAGAAATTGGTAAACTCCCATACCATATCCTTTTTAAAGGTAGGATATTCAATATATTTGAGATTTGTTGTTCCAATTCAATTCTCCCAACAATTTTTCCATTCAGATGCTAAACGTATGATCCTATGAGATTTTGCATTATTAAATAATATCATGTATGATTCCACAAAAAAATTATTCAACGCCCTTTGGGCACCGCCTAGGTCTCTTCTTAATCATATATTTTTGTGGAGTCCGAGACTAGTATGAGGATCCCACAACAATATGTGATGGGGAGAGGCTTGAGATATCATCACGCAATGCCACAAGGGTACTGAATAATCTCTTAATTCCGCTAGTCAAACATGCCCATAATTGCTTACTTACGTCAACACTTTATTTATTCGTTATTACTAAAATTTATGTTGTAGTGTACCTGAAACCGTTCTTTTGGTTTGAGAAAAATAAAACAAAACCGTTCATTGAAAGCACCAACGTCCTATAAGCTTTGTCTGTACCAAAGAAGGGGAGTTATGTGCCTTCTTTCTTTCTTTTAGCTCTTTCTGGACCCAATTTCATGATCGAACCCGCTCAATTTATTCAATTCGTTGAGTTGGTCATCTACATGAAAAGATCATGTTGATCAGACATCCTTAAGCCATGTGATTGGAGCACATTTCGAATTATATTAGTCGTTCAATCATCAATGTTCATGATGATCCAAGAAAAAACTCATTGATGTTCAACATAATGTTTTCACAGATGATGAAATCTACGCTGCTACGCATTAAAGGATCAACTCAACGGGTTTGGAGTGCAGACCCCCCTTCCTAAAATGACAACTAAATAAAATAGAAAGTCGCTAATGAATTATGTGAAGTATGAGTTAACACATGCATCATGTTTAGCAGAAAGACAGTTACAGGGCCGGCTCATAGGTGAGTTGAGAGAAGCGACCGTTTTTGGTCTCCGAATTTTGGTCCAAAATTGAGGTCTCACTATAATGTAACTTACACATTAATATTAGAATATTTTCAAATGAAGACACAATTGTATCTTATTTTCTTCAAAAACTCTTGCAAAATCATATATTGTTACATTTATATTATCATAAATGTATCCTTTTAGTTTGGATGCTTTTTGTTATTTTTGTACTTTTATCATTTTTTTAAGAAATTCATGAATATATAAGGGTCTCAATATTGAGAATATGCTTTGGACCTTCAAAATATATATGAGTCGGCCCTGGACGTATATCCCTTGCTCATTTATGAGACAGTCATTTCTTCAAAAACCTTGCGTGGGGCTAATCGTTTTGATTTTGATGTGATTATTATAGAAATCCCTTGACTTTTTATAACATGGCATGCTTGGATTTCTTTGCATGGTAAGTAATTTACCTGCTCGCCTATATAACTAACCCACCAGAAAGCAGATGCGTCAAAGTAAAGAAAAAGAAACACAAACAGTGAAGAAAAGAATGCTCAGTTGTCTCCCCCTCCAATTAAACCCCATCCCCAATAGGCACAAGGAATAGATTCCACACTTTTCTTCTCCATTCTCAAACTGCAAAAGAGGTAAATTGTAGTAATTTGTGAGTTGTAACGTTTGGTGTTCTTTGGTATTTACTTTCATTTTGTCATGTCCAGTTTTATGGGTGGTTGAAAATGAATAATAGCATGTGGTAACATCATCAGGTTCCATGTTCAAGAATTCATTGGAAGGTTTCTTGAAAATCTCAGTGGTTGTGATCATAGTTTGGCTCTCGAGTCCGGCAATGTCAAATACCGCGGTGCAACTGGATGTACAAGATGACCAGGTACATCAATTTGATGTATTATCATTTGTTTGGTAATTAAGTACCTAAGTCACGTAATGCGAGCGTGAAAGCTAGCGTCTTTCAAAACCTTACGTAAAACAAGTATTATCGAAATGGGAGAGTTCTACTGGGAAAAAAAATGACCAAGGCAAAGTAGCATATATTCCCTCCGTCTCAAATAGTATGTATAATATTAGTTAGTAGTTGTCTCATTAAATGGATAGAAAAAATAAAATATTTAGGTGCATAAAACTATCAGAATATTGTACTCCTGTTATGTTCGTTTATTAAGAGCACGAATTTTAAAAGTAAATAAATACATATGAGATCAATGATAAAAGAAAAAAGTAATATTTGACCTAGGCTTCTAAAATATAGAGAACACAATAATAGTAATAGAATGGCATTTGCTCAAATTGTTATCAATCACATGAAATTCTTTTATTTTGAAAATATTACAAAAATATTCAAGTCTAGAGGCAGAGGTGATGGCTGAGAGTTTCCTGAGGTAGTGGGGTCAGACCGCAATTTGGAGGAATTTGGGGTGTTCTAGATAGAGATCATTCCGGGGTTTCGTTTACAGGGGTTGGTTGTGATAGAGAAGTGGGTTCATGGTGTGGTGGTGTCACTGGTGTGGGAGGGATGGGGTTGAGATAGGGTTTGGGTCTGGTTTTGTACTTTTTTTTTTAGCTCTGTTTGGAATTTAGGGAAAGGAAAGAAATTCTTTGTTTGGTTTGAAGAGAAAGGGAGAATCGTAAAATTTTCCTTTTTTCCTTTCAAATGTAGTGAATCGTAAACTTTCCTTCCCATGTTCCTCTATTTTCCTTCCATTTTGTTTTATTTTATTTTCCTTTCCTTTCCTTCCAAACAGAGCCTGAACTTCTGGTTTTGAGTGTTCTCAACCACGGAAGAGGGAGAGAGAGAGAGTATCTTTGGGCGGTAGTTAAGAGAGAGAGAGAGAGAGCGCATTATTGGGCGGTAGCTGAAAGCTACAGTCTTGTTCCATCAAAATGTGCTTCCAAATGAGGTCTCCGAATGCGATGACGACGATAGGTTTGCTCTCTCCTCGCATGTTATCAACTCTGTGTACCTGTCCATATACAGAGTTTTGCTCTGACTTCAAATGCGGATTAATTGAGGCATGCGTAAGCTAGCAAGACACCTCGTAAACAAAACAAATGCGAAGCCAAAAATGCACCATTGGTGATTGGAGTGTGTTTGGTTTGTTGAGAATTCTGTCTTCATTCATATTGGGTGCAGGTGGTGATAGACAATGGTATATTCCAACTCACACTGTCAAATCCCGGAGGAATTGTGACTGGAATCAGATACGGTGGAATTGACAACTTGATTGAACTCCGTAACAAAGACTTGAATGGAGGGTACGTACGCACGTTGATTCATTATCTGCCCTATTTTTATTTATTTTAGGAAACATTTCAATTTTCTTTTCAAAGAATCAGGTTTTTGTTTGAATCAGTTTTTTTTTTGGGTTAATTTGTTTGAATCAGTTAAATGACTAGGTGCTAACTACTGTGTTCCTGAGGAGTGCGTGCAGGTTCTGGGATCTTAATTGGAGCGAATCAGGAAGTCCAGGAACAAGGGGAAAGTTCGATACGTATGTAATTCTCTCTCTCTCTCTCTCTCTCTCTCTCTCTCTCTCTCACACACACACACACACACACACACACAATGACAATGTAATCATTAGAATTAGTAATTTTTCCCAATCTTTTCCATCAATGGATGGGAATGGGAGATTGTGGTTTGTGACTAGTGGGATATAGATTCTTGTCTTGTGCAATCATGCCCATTAGTCTTTTCCGCTAAATTAAATGGAAGCCCATGTTTTCACGAATTTCTTGGCAATTCATTCTCCTCACATACATCAACTAAAATACCATTTAGCGGAAACAACATGATTATTGCCATTAGTCCTTAGTCCATTTAGCTTACTGGAAACGCACATTTGGCTTCTTATCATTAGGCCCCGATGGGGTATAGTCTGACTTGTTAGGACCGTGAGGGACACCACACACACAAACACACGCAGTGATTTCAGAGAAAAACTCTCCTTGTATATATATTCACACAACGTATACACAAAGATGAAAAAACTCTCCGGGAACCACACGCCGGTTCCTCTCCGGGAGGCCACAGACCGGGCCCCCCACGCTCGCCTCACCCTCTCCCTCACATTATGTCACACACAACCTAATAGGGTTTACAACTATTTATAAGGGACTTCAAGGGTAAATACGTTCAACACCCAACACTAAGGGTGTTACGCAACATGACTATGGGTTAATAAGTCTGCCTTGAAGTAATTGATTGGGATTCCAGTGTGCAGTACCACGAATTGTGGGACTGGGACCTGTCTAGGTTCGCGCATTTGTTTCCCCCTCCTACACTTCTTTATCAGGCAAAAACAAATACGCTGTCGACTCTCGTGTCTATCCCTTGATCAGAGGGGGTAAGTGATCATCATTCAGCAAATATCCTCATCCCACTGTCCTAATACACTAGCAGTCGCACGATATGGTTGTGACCATGGAAAAAATGAATTTCACCATAAGGTCTTGTGGCTGCCGATGCCTTTGAAGTTGGAATCGATGGACATGAGGATTAGGGGACAATGGATCCCATGCCATGGGGCAAGTACTACAGTAGGCCGAAGGCCTATAAGCATCACCAGCAGCAAATTAAATATGCAAGATTTGTTCATCAAATTGGAATAATGAATCATTCTATCAGTCAGTCATTAGCGTATGAATTTAACAGATTATCAGAATTTGGACGTCATATATCGAATAATGATTTAACCTAACTTATTGAACATTTGTTAGTTTGTTCCATCGCACAACTTAGATTAATGAGTAATGACTAAATTTAGTGTATCAATAAATTCTGATTGCATCTTAATTGTAATCACTCAGGTGATCGGATTTTAGTGATGCCAATTTGAGTAGTTCATGGAACATATTTTTGTAGACTGATTTTGATTACAAACACAAAAAATTGACAGTATATCTTCTTTGAAGAGCCAAAAGTTTTTAGAAATGTGAACTCTGCACTATGATTAGGTTGGTTCTGATTACAGACTGGAGGAAGCTCGTTTAGCGAATCTACAATTAACATTGCAGGATTGAAGGAACAAGTATTACAGTTGTAGTGGAAAATGAGGAACAGGTGGAGCTATCATTCACAAGAATCTGGGATCCCTCACTACAGGGCAAGCAGGCCCCCTTAAAGATAGACAAAAGGTCTTGGCTTGAATCCTGTTTTATGAAATGATAATTAGTTTAATAATTACTCTCGTGTTTGACAACGAATAATATTTGTCACTTCTTATGGCTCCGTAGGTTTGTAGTCCTTCGCGGTTGCTCCGGATTTTACTCCTACGCCATTTTTGAACACTTAGAAGACATGCCTGCTTTCATCATTAACACTACCAGGATTGCATTCATGCTCAACAAGGACAAGTATGCAAATTTCGCGCTGTAAATCTGATAAATTTCATAGTTTGTAATTTTAACAAGCTACTAGTACAATCCTTTTATAAGAGAAACCTTCGAAATTTTTATTGATAGCTCACCTGGGAATAAAAACTGGTGAATGCCATGGTACTTTTTGAACTACTAGGTTTCACTACATGGCGGTAGCAGATAACAGACAAAGATTCATGCCCGATCCAGAGGACCGGTTGCCAAACAGAAGCCAAGTATTGGCCTACCCAGAAGCAGTCCTACTTGTCGACCCATTGGAGCCCGAATTTCAAGGAGAAGTATGTCGCCCAGTTCTTTTTCCCTTTGACTATGTTTGGTTGACTGTGATTTGTAGTGGAGATGAAATCTTCATTACTAGGAATTAAGTAGCTAGTAATCCAGTAATTCATTCTGATGTCCGGATAATTTGAGAGTTTTATTCACTTGTTTTTTTTTAAACGAAAATTCATTAGAGCCTGCCATTTCCTTCTTTTTGTGATTGACTTGGGAAGGTGTGCATCATAGTCGTGCTTAGTTTAGGAATATGACTCCAGTTTGCGTAGTGAATGAGGAATTGCTTTCTTATTAGAGTGAATTCCAAGCGTGTAATCATGGAGACTTAGAATCTCATTCCACTCTCTCTCAAGCGTGTAATGATGGAGACTTAGAATCTCAAGATTCCTGACATCCAAACCGCGCATAAATTAATATTAAACAGTTGTCTACTTTTTACCTCAATTTTTTTTAGCCAATGCTTCAGAGAAAAATCTTGTTTCTCCCAAAGGTTCCAAAATGATGCACAAAAATTCTCATGCAATGTCACTTATAGGCAACAAGTAAAGAGAATGAACAAAAAGAAGGGCAAGAAAAGTGGTGGAGCCAAATAGTTTTATGTGTTGAGTTATTTCCTGATGTGCAGGTGGATGACAAGTACCAGTACTCTTGTGAGGACAAAGATAATCGGGTCCATGGGTGGATAAGCTTTGACCCACCCGTTGGGTTCTGGCAAATCACTCCCAGTAATGAGTTCCGAACGGGTGGGCCCTTCAAGCAAGACCTAACCTCCCATGTCAACCCTACCACCCTTGCTGTAAGTGTCCCATTGCCATTTTTTCTGACTAATGGATTCAAGTTCCCATGTTACTTGCCCGGTAGCCCGGATCACATGGTGAAATAATTTTGATCCAAACTGCATGTGTATCAGATATTTGTAACTTCTCATTATGCGGGAGCTGATCTTGTAGTGAAATTTGAAGCTGGTGAGATATGGAAAAAGGTTTACGGGCCAGTTTTTATCTATCTTAACTCTGTGCCAGACAAGAATGAGGGGCTTTCTCTTTGGGATAATGCAAAAGAACAGGTTAAAATCTGCATGTCTGCTAGTTCATGCATCAATTCTAGAGGTTCTTTAAGATAAATAGTTTTATAGTTACAATGAATATAGAGAGATTCTGCCCTTTTTTATGAGAAACAAATGCTGCAATTTTTCTTCAGATGAACATTCAAGTCCAAAGCTGGCCTTATAATTTCCCAGCTTCTGAGGATTTTCCACTTTCTAATCAGAGGGGCATATTAAGTGGCAGATTACTAGTCCAAGACAGGTAGATATATATAAAGGCTCTTGCATTCTCCTCAGTTTCACTTGTTCTCTGAACTGCAGAAATAGCAAACATGAGCTTGATGTTCTTGTGTGTTTTTTGGCCAAAATCAGCCACCATGTTAATCAGTTGGTGTTTACAACTCATCAAATGAGTGGCCGCCTTGGGAAAATACATTTTAGATTTTCAGTTTCATGCAAATTGAGCATGATGTGCTCTGTACTTGCATTAGTTTACTTAAACAAAACAAAATTGGAATGGCCCCTAATATTGTTCATTCTCGATTTAGCATGCCTAATGCCACCATCATTTCTTGTTGCTAATTACTGAAAAATTTCTTCTAGTACTTATATTGCTATTAATATTCTCTCTATGCGAAAATAAAGTTTCCACATCATCCTTCAATGTAGGCTGCCTATTGTAGGTAATGAAATTTATCTCACCCTCTCTACTTGATTAGGTACATCAGCAAGCAAATCATGCCAGCAAAGGGTGCATATGTGGGATTGGCTGCACCAGGAGATGTTGGATCTTGGCAAAGAGAATGCAAGGTAATGTTCAATAACAAATTATCAACGCAACCATATTTGGGCTAGTCGACAATGCCCTCCAATACCCATGTGGTTGGGATCAAAAGTTCCAGTTTTTGCGAATTGGTGTTCAAATTTCTGATGTCTAATCTCTTCTTAGGGGTACCAATTCTGGACAAGAACAGATGAAGCAGGGTATTTTACCATCGAGGGTATACGTGCAGGCGACTATAATCTGTATGCATCGGTCCCTGGTTTCATTGGAGATTACCGATATGATGTCGTTTTAAAAATAACTGCAGGTATTGACCTGTCACTTTCTGATAATCTGTCCAATTCAACTATAGAACATTTATCCGTCTTGCTGGATCTCATGTTTGTGGATGGATTTCTGGAGGGAAAAGAACAGCAATGGAAAAAGATAATCAAATACACCCTAAAGTTTACGTCTTTTCCCCATCCTTTGTTTTTCCACGGAAATCGTCCAAGTTCTAAACACCACCTTATGTGGTCTTGGCAATCTGTTTTGGCAGGGGGGGCAATTGAAACAGGTGATCTTGTATATGGCCCCCCAAGAGACGGTCCCACATTGTGGGAAATCGGCGTTCCCAATCGTTCCGCCGCAGAATTCTATGTTCCCGATCCAAATCCAATGTATATAAACAAACTTTATGTTAACCATCCGGACAGGTTTGCTCTCAACAATAAAACTTTTTCATGCATACTAGAATTCCCGAGCTTACAATTTATTGAACATGCTCTCTTTTTTTTCTTTAAGAGAAGGTTTAGGCAGTATGGGTTGTGGGAGAGGTATGCTGATTTATATCCTGATGATGATCTAGTGTACACTATCGGAGTTAGTGATTATAAGAAAGATTGGTTCTTTGCTCAAGTAACCAGGTACCATTCTTCCTATCGTTGTTTTGTCCAAGTATCATCCCTTGTTTTCAATAACGACACATTCTTCCCAAATGTGAAAATTGAAGATTCCCTCATAGACTATGGGTGATAATGCATTTTGTTTGATACACCTTGCTTGCACAACCATGAATTATGCAATTGGAAAAGATAAATTAGGGCAAGAAACATGCTGATGTTATCATACCTGTGGTCTATTCAATAAAACATTTGATGAGTTTTGGTATTTGTTCAACCTTTATGTCTTTTGAGTTTCGACTTGATCTCAAATGACCTTTCAATCGAATTTGGTTTTGAAAGAGTAGTAACGTGCATATGAGCTTACAAAGCCGAATTTTATGAGCTTTAAAAACCACTAAGCTTCAGATGCACTTGTTTAAACAAGCCAATCTCGAACAATCTTTAGGGAGCTGAAAGCTAGTCACATTAGAGTAACCTGGTATATGGTATAGTGTCGTTAACTACTATACAAATTTGCGTGTCTGAAAATCAGTACGTGGTGTTGTTTTGCTAGTGCTTCCTTTCTGGGTAGTATTTACCGTTGGCCTTCTTTCTCCCTACTCGCCAACATATTGCAGATTTTGAAGTACTTATCAGTTCTTGGATTGCAGGAAAATAGGTGAAAAAACATACAAAGGAACTACATGGCAAATCAAGTTCAAACTCGGCACCATGGATCAAAATGGAACCTACAAATTGAGACTAGCACTCGCATCTGTACATAATTCAGAATTGCAGGTACAAACTGCTCAACTAAACGAATAGATAGATATATGGATAGAAATCCATCTGATATGTAATCTGATGCTAATACCCAACTTCTATTTTTTTCCGAAAGGTCCGGGTTAATGATGCAGAACCAAATCCACCTCTATTTTCAACTGGAGAGATAGGGAAGGATAACGCAATTGCAAGGCATGGGATTCATGGGCTCTATTGGCTGTTCAATGTGGAGGTGCCCAGTGCTCAACTAATGCAAGGAGATGACAAAATAAATACCATTTACCTAACACAAACAAGGCACACCAGTCCTTTCCAAGGGATTATGTATGATTATATTCGCTTGGAAGGCCCTTCTGCTTCTACTTAGGCTAGGTAGCTTGGAAAGAGATCACGAGAACCATTTTATAGGATTATTTCGTTTGTAGCTAAATATCGCTCTCAATTTACTTAGTCATCCCCATTTATTTCTTGAGCCGTCGATTTGTCGTAGGGGTAGACACTCGACACTCTACGCAAGGCCTGTTTGGTTTCGCATTGTTTATTAACATATTTCTTGTGAGCAAGTAATAAGAAACATCAATAACAAGAAAAAAAATTCATTTGCGACTGATTGCTAATTTGCTTTGCTTATTCTTCTATTATTGCTTATTGCAATAGAAGGAATTGCTATTTGATGATAAAAGATTATGTTCTATGAATAGAATACTTGACAGTTTGAAATGAAAAACATCACTAAGATTAAATTGACACTAGGGAATTCGTAGCAGGTTGACCGGTTTTGCTTTTATATTTGATTTGGAGAATTCTGAAATAAACATCTTGATGTTCTCTCTGGAGTAATAAAAGTTTATCCATCCAAAATTGGCAGAAAATAAGTTTCGAAGTATTATGAAAAAAAAAAAAAAAAACGATTTTGGAAACGACCAAACGACACCTAACTTGAGCTTTAATGCTGCCGGTTATATTGCTTTGTTGTTGAAAATCTTTATCTCCCTCATACATAGATATGTATGTCCACTTTCTATGAGGGATCCTGGCCGAGATTAAAAGTTCTCACGCTAATCCCTCACTAGAAATGCCGTCTACTTATACCACTAAGCCCTAATCACCAACTTCCTCCCACAATCATCGTCCCCCTTCTCTTTCACTACACCAGCGTCACCCCTTTCTCTCTCCAATCGGTATGTAATTCTTTAGTTGCATTCAGTGGTGCATGTTTCTAGGACAGAGGCATGATTTTTGTACGACGAGGTCAAAACATTACCTAAGATTCAATAAAAAAGAACTGGGTAACGACTTTTCGAAGTGAAAGTGTGGACCTTTAACCCAAGATTGATTTGATCTATTATCACCAAAAAGCACGTGTACGGGTATGAGTGCGGGTATAGCAAAACCTAAAAAATGCAGGGCATAGGTACAGTTAGGGTACGTCTATAACAAATGTATTTTTATAACTTAGAGCAATGTACTACGCGTAATAATTGCGCTTCAACTAAAGGAAATAGCTAAATGACTCAGGCAATCCGGAAACTAACATCAATTAGTAGTTTAACACCAAACTTGAGGTTCAAATCAGAGTTTAATGCCATTATACTAAAGAACCTTTAGACCAAAAATTGTCATTGTACAATCATGCTGAGCATAGAAAAAAAAAGTTTTATCATCTTAGTTTCATCTTGTGTTGGGTACGGCTTGTTATATATTGCAGTACTTCGAGCATATGGTAATAGTCGATGAGAAAAGTTTTGGTACGTTTCGAGTTTTATCATCTTAGTTTCATCTTGTGTTGGGTACGGCTTGTTACATATTACAGTACTTCTAACATATGATAATATTCGATGAAAAAAGTTTTGGTACGTTTTGTGTACCCAGTATAGATTTAAAAATACCATGCAAAGTATCAGTACCCTGTACCCTATATGTTACAGATATAAGCACGCCAAGGTTTTAGAAATACGTGTGCTTCATAGATTATCACTTATTGAACTTGCTCTCAACCCAAGATTTAATTTTCTCTGTTATCACTATCTACTTGCTTTTTGCTGAGAGAACGTATAACCGTTTTAACATGGGAAACATATCATGTAATTCAACAAACATGGTGCAAGTCAACTATGGGTCTAGACCAACTACAAAATGAGTTGGGAACAAGGCCTTCCAGAATAGTGATCAAATCATAGTCTGATGCGGCAACCTACTCCAACGTGGGTCTGAACCAACTATAATATAGGTCGGGACCAACTATAATATGGGTCGAGACCAAGCCATTTTAGAATAGTGATTCAGACACAGATTGTCTTAGCGACTAACTACAACATGAGTCGAGACCAAGTTATTCCACAATCGTGATCAACTGATCATCACATAGCTTGTTGCCGTGACTAACTACGAGATGGGTTGGGACCAAGTCACGATGAGTCTCGACGCAGTGTTCTAAAACTCAAAATTACTCAACGAGTACTTGCAACTCGATGCCTGGTCGAGGCAACTAAGGGCTATTCGGTGGGCATTAGATTTAGGGAATTCATTTTATCATTTTTTTTTAATGTTACTTTCCTTCTTTTACAAAATAAATTACCTAATAAAGATACAAAATAATAAATTACCTAATAAAGATACAAAATAAAGTGGCATTAATAAATAATAAAAAAAAGGGCAAAATGAATAGCCTAGATTTATTGGTTTTTAGCACCCTAGCAAGTAGCACCGTCTTCTTTTCCTCTCTCTTCTTCTCTTAAACCCTAGCACCGTCTAAACTCGGGGCGCCTGTGCATCTCCTCACTCCAGAAGCGTAAGATAATCCTCTTCCGCCATGGTACGTTTCTTAACTGGTTTTCCTTAACTTACGATATTTCTGTTATCGATATCGTTCGAACACTTGTTGATTGGCTATCTCTTTGTTTCTAATCTATATTTGTGTAGCCTCAAGGTGATTACATAGATCTTCACAGGAAGAGAAATGGCTATCGCCATGATCACTTCGAGCGCAAACGCAAGAAAGAGGCTCGGGAAGTCCACAAGCGGTCTCAAATTGCTCAGAAGGTTCAATCTTTTTTCCACCTTTTTCCTTTTTTACGTTATGAGATTTTGTTAATTTCTGATCTTATGAATCACTTTTGAATTGGTCAGGCTCTGGGTATCAAGGGTAAGATGTTCGCTAAGAAACGTTATGCTGAGAAGGCCCAAATGAAGAAAACGTGAGTGTCTTTCTTACTTTTACGTGGCTTTACTTTATGGTACATAAGATGCTTTCATGCTGGTCCGCGTATTTGTCTTTCTGTGAGTTTACAATTCGTGAAATTGAATAATGATGCATGCACCGAGTCCACACCAACGTTTGCAAGGGTACGGGTGATCTTTTGTTTTGTTTCGACAAGATTAGCAGTTCCTAGTTGATGTTTAGAGCTCATACTCAGAGATGGACAACAACCTTATAAATACAAATTCTATAGGAGCAAGGCTTATGTTTACAGCATCTAATCCATCACCGGGAGGGTCTTTGCATGCAGCTTCTTCTATTAGAGCTTTAAGAGCAGGTTGCATATTTTTCCAATGGAGGGATGTAGAGCAAGGGAATTTTTTTCTTGCTGTTGCTAAATTTGTAATTGAGCTGGGGTGGTTGTGAAATGATTTCGTTAATCATCAGTTGGATACGTGAAGTTGGGTGTGCAAGATCATTCCCAAGTTGTCCTTTATTTGTTAATGGGGTTGCCGGCAAGCAAAAGATACTTGTGGTCAATCAGTGTCGGCTGAGCTCGTTGCTTGGTCATAAATTTGTTTTGTAATGTTGATGGCATCTCTAGTTTTGTGCATTTTAAACAATTGATAAGGGAGACAACCGAAAGTTTCATGTTTATCCTTGAAGATTTTGGAAACTGTCCCTGATTGTTTTTTTTGGGTCAAACGGAAATTCGTAAACCCTGATTGTATTGCAGAAAGAAATTAGCAAGTTTTGGTCTTTGACTTATACTTAAGTGCATTATTGTTCACCTTAGGTGATCTACTCCTTGGTTGAGTAGTCATCAACTTATTTATGATATGCATTTTTATCTATATTTTCTTTCACGAAGACTTGTTCGTGTACTATGGAGTTCTAATAAACAAAAACCTAAAGCACATATGCCAGTTTCTCCCCTAATAATATGGTCATTTAGGATGTGAAGATAGATCATGAGAAATGGATGGCTTTGATTCCATTTTTCAAGAGGAGTTGAGGAAATTCCATTTTCTCCCTATTACCCCTCACTGAAAGTCAATAATGTCGTGATTTTGTTTAAATCCTTGCTTTGCTTCAACTTTTTTTTTCTCCGTGTTTTATCATCTATGAATCACTTTTTCCCTATTTCTTGCATTGTGGCTTTGTCCTTTGAGAGACTGTTCTAGTTCATTTTGTACCATTTCTAATTTTCTACAGGTTGGCTATGCATGAAGAATCATCAACCAGGCGAAAGGTGGATGATAATGTCCATGAAGGAGCTATTCCTGCTTATCTACTTGATCGTGAAACGACAGCACGGGCAAAGGTATGCTATTTAGTTATATCACTTCATACTAAGTTACCCCTTTTATGCAAGTTGAATATTGTAATAATACTAGGTTGGCCATGGATCACAATTGATCATCACTTTATGCTGTCTGTAGGTTCTTAGCAACACTATAAAGCAAAAGAGGAAAGAGAAAGCTGGTAAATGGGAGGTTCCTCTACCCAAGGTAGAGTCAACTTTACTATGGAACATAATATCATCTTTGCATGTTTATCTTGATTTTACTGCACATCTTCCTTATTATTGGCTTTCTTTTGCTACCATAGTGTGTTCAAATGTATGGTTACCTGATTAAGTTTCCATTTTGTTCTCAATATCACAGAAGCAATATCTTTAAATGGAGGTGTTTAATTCTTCAGGTGAGGCCTGTTGCTGAAGATGAGATGTTTAAAGTGATCAGATCCGGTAAAAGGAAAAGTATGTATCCTGTCTATTGACTTTGCTTTCCTATTTTTTTTTGGACTCTGCTGCTAAAGTTTCTTTACTCTTCTTTGCCTTGTGATCTCCACTGTTTTGAAATGGCTGATGAGTTCTGCTGTTGCCAGATATTTGATCACTGTTATGTGTAGCTAACTGCAAGTTGGTGATGATTATTAATGATCGAAATATTTTGGGTTACGCCATTTTTGCTACCCGAATCATTTTGGAATGACTTGCCAACAATTTTAAGATGTGTACCAACTACTGACCATGCGTTCGTGAGTGTATCTCAACCGGTGAATAAAAGCTTACCAAGGGAAATATGATATCTTTATCAAGGTCTAGTAGTGTCTTCTTATACTAGTAGGAGGATGACATTTGTAACAAAGTTATGGTGATCCAATTTCTAAAAAACAGAAGGTTAATGTCCCTGATCCATGTCTGATTCTATCTTTGCAGCCAAGCAGTGGAAGAGGATGGTCACCAAAGTTACATTTGTGGGACCAGGTTTTACTAGAAAACCTCCCAAGTATGAGCGGTTTATTCGTCCTACAGGTTTACGATTCAATAAAGCCCATGTAACACACCCTGAACTCAAATGCACTTTCAATCTTGAGATGATTGGACTAAAGAAGAATCCTAATGGTCCAATGTACACCTCCCTTGGTGTCGTAACTAAAGGAACCATTATTGAGGTAAATTTTTTTCTCTTTCTATGTCGCTTATGATAGCAGTCTCATGTTGTACCTCAGTATTGTGGTGCTTTTAGCACATTGGTTGGGTTGCGATAGGAATTGAATGATATCAATAATTGGTAATATTGCATTATTTTCAGGTGAATGTCAGTGAACTAGGTCTGGTCACACCAGCAGGAAAAGTTGTATGGGGTAAGATTGTCCTTCATTTCCGTTCAACTATGGATGGGTTTTTCCTCCTAAACTTGTTTGCGTTTCTCAATTCTCATTCATTTGTAAATTCTTGGTGCAGGGAAGTATGCTCAAGTGACGAATAATCCTGAGAATGATGGTTGTATAAATGCAGTTCTCCTTGTCTAAAAGGTGAAAACAGAATATGGATCACCCCACCTGTTGCTTTCAGTCCCTCTTTTCTTCTCTCGAGTTGCGTCCGGAACTTTATGAAGTTTTTTTCAAGAATGACTCAATCTCTCTCTCTGTAGCAATTTTCTTGTGTCCTCTGGTTCGAGTTAAGTAATGATTGTAACATGATGTGAAATTTTGGGTGGAACGAAAACAATTTTGGTAACATTGTATTGTCCTTGATTTTCATTGATCATATATGTCTGTATGTTTTTTACCTTATTTGCACAACAACAGAGGTTTGAGTATCCCTTAACCCAAAGCAGGAAAGTCCAAATACAGTGTGGATAATTGTACTTCTGGATATGGTTTCCATTGCAAACAATTAATGAATTCCAGTATGAATGGGAGGACATGGGATTGCCAAGGTTACAGTAAAGTCCAAATACAGTGGATAACTGTGCTTCGGGATATGTTTTCCATGACAAACAATTAATGAATACCAGTATGAATGGGATGACATGGGATTGCTAAGGTTACAGGAAAGTCCAAATACAGTGTGGATAATTGTACTTCTCGATATGGTTTCCATTACAAACAATTAATGAATACCATTATGAATGGGATGACTAGGGATTGCCAAGGTTACAGGAAAGTCCAAATACAGTGGATAATTGTACTTCGGGATATGTTTTCCATTACAAACAATTAATGAATACCAGTATGAATGGGATTGCTAAGGTTACAGTGACAAGTTTTTAGAATGTGTTCAAACCTGAGGCATTAAGTTGGGCAAGTACTGTAGGTCATTATTTATATCGAGTTATACTCATGTTGTGTCCATTAAATTCATGTTACGTTTTTTTTTTGGTATAACTTGTTATGCCATTTAGTGATTTTGTTGCACTCTAGTAGATGACTTGTTAGGATGATTGGTCATGTTTGGTCAAACTTACATCTGTGGCATGGTCTCAACCGTTGGATTGGCGGATACGTATCCCCTTTTGCTTGGGGGATACCTGAGGTGTTCCCCTAAAAGTATCATGCAAAAAAGACGATTTTGGAAGCAACCAAAGGACACCTAACTTGAGCTGCATTGTTGCAAATTATATTGCTTTATTGTTGAAAATCTTCATTAGTCCTGCTTCAGTAAAGCTTAGCCACTTCTTTCAAATTGATCAACTTAATATTCAGAAGATATGAGTAGAGAAATGGGAAAACAGGTGCCTAGTATGAGGAGATACTGCTACATTCTTATCAATTCTAGATTGCGCAAATAAGATAATTGAGCTTTTTTTAATTTGATTATTGAATGTCCGGACTAATTTGCGCACACCTCGACTAATTTCAGAAACCTTAAGTTAATAGCCGGGCAAACCTCTAGTGGTCCCAAGATAAGATAATTGAGCTTGTCCCATCCCCCATTATACAAGAACAAATAAACGTACATATTATGTTTCTGATCAAGAACTGATAGATATGTTCAAGCCTGATCTCATCAATGCCATGACTGTGATATCTAATTCTTCTTCTTCTTCTTCTTCCAAGGGAAAAAAGGGTAGGAGAGAGGAGGGGCAAGCGGCATAACTCTAACTTCCTTGGACGTGACCAAAGGGACTCCAAATTCGCGGTCAACGATCGGAAAGGATCAATCGCCACCCATATGTTTCTCACACCTCACCAAGGCGCAAGCAGAACAAGTTCGAACCTGCACTTGCCATCTCATATGTGTGATGGTCCAAAGCAGCTGTTTAATTTATCAGCTCATTTTCCATTCAAAAGAATCATCCCCCTTCTTCACATCACGAGGGGCGAAATCGAAATGTTGTCCAAGTCGGGCTTCTGAAACTAGACATGGTGAAATTCATCAAACTGGTTCTGTTACTACAGCTTTTTAGTACCGAGTCATGAACAGATGGAAGAAGCAAAACAAGATACCTTTCAAAGAGTGCCAGGCTCTTGTTAGCTGATCTCTTATCAGAAATCACAGCAAGTGTGTCAAGGCTTTTGATATTGTATGAGGCCAGTAGAATTTGACAAATCTCCATTTCTTATCTTCTCCGGCACTTTCAAGTCAAAAGCTTTCACCCTTCCCCGTTGCATGAACCACAATAATTGTAAACCTTGTATCAACCTTGCTCAAACGGGTACCTTTCACCAGATAAGTTTCAAATTTTCAATAAATTTATGCTGCGTTTGCATGAGTTTTTGAGAAATTTTATTGGGTTATGAGTGGAGAAAGAAATGAGAGTAATGATTGAAAGTAGATGTAATGATTGGAGAGAGATAGAGAGAGGAATGAGAATAATAATTGGAGATATGGGTGAATAATGATTTGAGATATAGGTGAATAATAATTGGAAGTAGGAATAATGAGTATTTTTTGAGCGAAGTATTTTTTTTCAAAAAGCAATCCAAACAAAGCATTAGCCTCTAGGCCCTCTACGATTATACCACCTTCCCTGAGCATCATCCTTGATAATGTTGCGAAGTCTCTCGGGAAAATCGTCTGGCCAAATAACAACATCGTTTTCCACACGATCCATCTTTGAAAGACAATCGGCAGCTCTATTACTTTCACGCCACACGTGAGAAACTTCGTACTTGTCAAACTTCTTTAGAAGGACCCAAATGTGCTCCAAATAACTACTAGCCCTTGAATTATACGACTGCTGTTTGTTAATAGTTTTCACCACACACATTGAGTCGGATTCAACCCATATTACTCTAATCCCTAACCGCAATGCAAGAACAAGGCCCCTCCATATAGCCCATAACTCAACCAAGAAAATGTCATCTACAGGAGATTTGGAGACGTAACCGCATATCGGATCACCTTTATATCCCCGGAGCAAACCACCAAAACGAGCATTTTCTCGATCAACTGACCCATCTGTATTCAATTTTATCCACCCGGATTCTGGGCTTTTCCATGTGGACCAACCAATTGATCTTGCGATTGGGCTAAAAAGACTGCTCAAATTATCAAGGTTGACCCATTTATTTCCGTTTAAGTTACCGAGTGAAGTCATCCTATCTACTTCTTTCAATTTGGAGGGAAAGCTGACCCTTCTGCTCTCTACCACTTTGTTCCTTCTGTTTTCTTCTTCCTGGGCCTTGTGCTTCTTTCCCTTGAAATGTTTTTCCAAACATTTTTTGCTGCTAGTGCTGATCAGACACACATCACAGCTCCAGCCCTTCTGACCTTTCTTCAGATCAGTTTCTACGTTATCATGACTAGATTTGGATCCAACCTGCGACACAAACATACATCGCAGATTTCTATCAACAACCAATGATGGCACGGAGCCTAATGGTTTTAACTTTTATCAACCCAAGCAAACTATTTCCAGAAGCAATTTACAGCAATTGTTTAGAACACAAATTACTTTGCGGGATCATCAAATAAAATGTCGTCCAATTTAATGCTTTGATGTAGGCCTAAACAAGCTAGATGACAATAAGATGTGGACCTGTTTCGTTAATAATTTAACACCTTAACTCTCTAAATCGAAAGCAATAATAGCTATCAATCTAGATGTCATTCAAATGTCAACAAATTTACCTCGTAAATGACGGACTTCTCTGATTCATCCTCTCTCTTTTCTCTATGATAGTAGCCCTCTGCAGCATCAAGTCTGCATCCCTCTTCATTCGACTTGGAAACTTTTGTCTCTGGGATGAGTAGAAGGCCACGCATTTGTGAATTCTCATAAATAGAGGGCCTAATGAAGTGGAAATAGACATAAGCAGCACCTTGAAAGCAAGGTACCACCAGCAAGAGGATGACCATGCCCTTTGCATAAGGCCAAAAGGGGAACCTGAAGACAAACAAGGCAATCAAAATCCATTGGTTCCTAAAAAAAGCTAGGGCCAAGGGGAGAAAAACATTGAACCACGAGTCCAGTCCAAATGAGGCGTTTTGGTTTGGTCTTTTAGTAGTGTTGTTTAGAAGATGAAAACCCGAAACAAATGGTTTGGTCTCTGGATTCTCCTAACGATTTCAACTCCAAACCGACACAAACCGCAACTTCATACATACACGCATACATACGAAGTTGACTTCATGCATTCTGCCATTCCCAAAGACCCAAGCAACAATGAGGAAGTTCTCCTAAAAACTTTCATGTGAATAAAACAAGTAAATACACTTAAATTACCATGCTAGAAGCTTTGAAAACATGGACTCCAACATTGTGATAGCAATACATGAAACCCAATAGGTGAGGCATGCCTGATAATTGGATTGTGAACTGCTCTCTATTGCCCGGATCGAAGCATACCTATTATAGTCAATCAAAAAATGTAACATCTCTCCAATCTCAATCCCCACTTTTGTCGACAAATCAAGGCAAATATTGGAAAAGCACATTGTTTTGGGATAATGAGAGGTACTTACAGAGGACACAACAGAGTGAATGCAGGCCTGGAAACAAAAAACAAAATGGGTTTTTAACATTCATAGGAAATTTTTTATTTCTAACAATATCTATGATACTATATATTACTATGATCAACCAAAATCAAAACTTTCCGGAAAAAGTGTACCAAGGGGTGGTTTGGCTTAATAATCCGTTTGGATTATTTTTTGTCTTTATTCAAATATTTTCTATATTTATTAGTCCTGCATCAATTTTTTGTAAATTACTGATTCGATATAGAGTGATCTTAAGAATAAAAAATTATCTTCAAAATTGACAAGAATTAAATAAAGATAAAAATAATCCAATTAGATATAAAAAAAACTCTATTTGGATTATTTTTGTTTTCATTAAAAAATAAGTTTGAACATAACTTTTTACTTTTTAAATTCTTCTGCCAAACCACCAGTAATACTAATATTTAACAAAGAATATGGAGAAATTTTTGGGTGCCGGGTCAGCCCATCTGGACCGGCTAAAAGTGTCTTGAATGGTCCATATTGAAATTCTTCTCTTCTCTCACCTCACCACTCTCTCTCCTCTTTCTCTCTTTATTTCTCCATATCCGAGCTGTCCAAAATCGAAATCGAAATGGACTGCCCGGATGCGCTGCTCAGCACCCAAAAATTTCTCATGAATATGATAACCCATCAGAGATTGTACATGGAATTGGAAAGTACATAACTTCCAAAGTGGAAGGGGAAAAAAGTAGAAAGAAAAGAAGAGGAAAGAGGAAATACCAAGCAAGAACATTGAAGAAAACATTGAAGAATATGAGCATCATCATTCTTCTGACTTCTGAGACACGAAAACCTAAACTCAAATAAGAGTAGTACTAATATTTTGGGGGTTTCTTCTTCTTCTTCTTCTTTTTTGATCTTATGGGGGTTTCTTCTTTGTTTCCTGCTATCGTCTTCCCATCCACTTTTTCCAGTTTTCTTTTTTCTTTCTCTTTTTCTTGTTTTTTTGTCAAACGATCAGTGTGGATGGAAAGAGAAAGAAGAAGAAACGACTTGGAGTGGACTTGAGTTTACAGGGCTACAGTCACCGACCGGGAGGGTCGGTGACCGGCCACCGACCGTGTGTGGGATCCACTCCGGGCCCCGCACGAATGATCTGAGCCGTTCAATAATTTAAAAAAAAAACCGAGTGGGCTATGTGAGAATTAAGCTCAATCCGATGCCTGTACGTGCTTGTTCCAAACTTTCATTTTTGAACGGCTCGGATCATCTAATTTTGGAATAGCTCGGATCGAGCACATACACATCGGATTGAGCTTATTTTATACGTAGCCCACTCGATTTTTTTTTAAAATTATTGAGCCGCTCGGATCATTCGTGCGAAGTCCGAAGTAGATCCCACACGCGGTCTGTGGCTGGTCACCGACCCTCCCGGTCGGTGACTGTAGTGTTTTCGGAGAGCAGTAATTGGGTCCTCTTGTATGTCCATGGGCAATAAATGCAGGAAATAATGAGGTGGGACTGGGATCAATCGACTGCTGCCGCGTGGCCACCACTTCCTTTTTTCTTTTTCCTTTTTTTTTTGTTGGATATAATGGGCCCATTGTCCCATAGGTAAGAGAAATTTTCCAGCGCCGGATGGCCACGGGTTATGTGGTGCCAAGCACACATCTCGACAGTCCAAACGTGTTTTTGACGGTCCAGATCTGTTTGGACTTGAGGAGGTGTTTTAGTAATTTTACACTAAAAAATTATCCAAATAAATCTGGATCATCCAAAATATGTTTAGACGGCCAAAATCGTGCTCGACACCACGTGGCATATGGTACTGAAAAACTTCTCCATTGGTAAGGTAAGAGAAAAGTTATTCGTGCCTTGTTTGACCAGTGATTTGAAAAAAAAATCTCAACTTAAAAAATACTCATTATTCCTACTTTCAATCATTATTTACACATATTTTCAATCATTATTCTCATTTCTCTTTTTAATCATTACCCATATTTTCAATCATTATTATCATTTTTCTCCCTACTCATAACCTTACAAAAATTTCTAAAAAAATTTATCCAAACACAACATTGGTCATCTTGGCACTGCTATAGTACCCCTACACCTTTTATGGCTCGTTTGTTAGCTGAATATGTTTTGGAAGAAATGAGGAGGATAAAATAGGAGGGGATAAAGAGGTGAATATGGTTGGGGATGATTATTTTAGAAGGGAAGATTAAAAGTTAATTTGATCTATTTTGTAGCTTGTATGAGTGGGTGGATATGGTACAATAGTGTAAAATTCATATTTTGCCCTCAAATAAGGCATCGTCTCTCTAACTAAAATGAGATACAATGAGGTACATTTGATTTTTTCTTACAATTTCTCATGTTGTTTGCTTTTCAAAATTAAATATGGTCTTAAAAAATTATGTGGATGGGCTTTGATAATCAAATGTTTACGTGATTAATTTTTATATTCAACTAAGTGCGTGTTAGCGAAAAAAATATTTTGATAGATTTTTAGTTTCTAACTTATAAAAATCAATGTATAATATTTGTGAAAAATTCTACATAACTTATTTTTTAGAATCTACTGATTTCGAGAACCTGAAAAGGCAAAAAAAATTCTAAATTCTAAAATTGGGTTTGGGTAGTTTCTGGGATTATACAACACAAATTTCAAAAAAGGAATGCAATTCGCATAATTTGGCAAGGGCAACAAACAAGTTTTCTCAACTTTTACTAAAATCTGAAATAAAAAATATGTAGTAGAATCTAAAATCTATATCAACGACTATCGCAAACATGCCCAAATAATTTTGTCCCAAAAAATAACGAAACCAACTAAACCAGTTCCCTGTTCCGTTTTCTCAAATAAGTGCTTAAAAAATAGAGACCTATTTTCAAATTTAAAAATAATGGACTTACAAAAATAATTTGTTAATTTTTTTTTGCAAGGTTTGATATATCTCATCGAAATCTATTAAACAATATCCATATTACATATTTTTTTATTTCAGTACATCTATTACTTTTAAGCTTAAAAATTGCAATTAAATACTTATTTTTTAAGGACCCAATCCAGAATTAGCTGATTTCGTGCGCTGGGGGCGGGTTTGAAAAAGTAATTATTATGTTAATCATCTTCTTTGATCATTCATAATTATATAAGGGGGTGTTTTCTCTAACCAAAAAATTGTGCACCTCAACTTTTTGTTGTCTTTATTCTAAAAAATTTGTATTTATTAGTTTTGCACCAAATTTTTATTTGTTGTTGGTTCGTCTCAATGAGAGTAATTGAAAAGATAAAAAATATAAATTTTACACAAGCATTTTTAAAAAATATCCAAGCAAAAATCCAAAATACTGGCTTTTTCGATTTTTTTTTTGATATTTTCAAAAATATTTGTGTAAAAATCGTAATTTTTTACTTTTTTTGATTCTTCTCATCAAGGCAAACCAATAATATCTTGATAGGAAAGAAAAAAACTAAATATTGCGGTGAATTTAATAGGATCAATAAATCGGAAAAATAATTGACTAAGGCTCCCATATTTATTTGGTGAATCATAATTTTATATATATATATATATATATATATATATTATATGGTTTGGAACCATAACCTTGAACGTGAATCCACAAACCAAACCATATAAATCGGATTTTAATTTTTTTAAATCATGACCCAAACCATACTACTAAAAAACCATAAAAAAACCTTTCATTTTGAATTAATTTGGACTGAATTCACGTTTTGACGGATTTTTTGCTCACTCCTAATTTTAGAGGATGTATTTGCTCTAATCCATCATTTATTCCTCCAAAACACTTTATCAGAAGAGCAAAATATAGAGATATAGTGGGCTCCCAAATATCTCAAACTGTCATTGACCTCGCCCAATCCGCTAGAAATTTGTGTCGAAGAATATATCTACATTGGCATTAAACTTTTAATTGAAATCTAATGTGATTTTGTTGTTAAACTTGCTCACTATTATTACTAAACTATCTTATTAATTGTTTACTGATATCCTCATTTCTTTCTTTTTTTCCCTCCCTAATACTGTACTCTCATTTTCACTATTTTTTTTTTTTTGAAATTTGCCACTCGGGTTCCTATCTTCCTTAATCCATGGTTTTTTTGTTTTTTTTTTCATTCGTCAAACCTAATATATTCTATTCTAGAGAATTTGGAGAGGGAGATGGGTGTTTACAATAATCAAATCCTGTCCATGTGTATGAAAATATATGGGAAACACCAACTGCACTCCACTCCACTTGCTTAATCCATGATTTGGAGTCACTCAAAAAACTCAATCAACCCATTGGTTTTATGCCTGCACGGATTGGTTGCAGATACATTCACCAAGTCCGGGTTGATTGAGAATTCGTCTCATAACCCATTGAAAATCAACTTGCGCACATTCCTCATTACCAATAACAAATGATTTTAACGAGCTTTAAAAAGTAAACTATTTCAATCATTGAACTAAGTCTGGAGAGCACCACCTAGCGTGGTTGGTTCCTTACTCTCTCTATTGAAGAAGAGGTCTTGAGTTCGAATCGCTCCACTCCTATTATAACTACCAACACCCTACCATATATAGGGCAAGACAAAAACAAAAATCTAAGGCCTCATTTTTTTAATATTCTTATTTTTAAGTACTTATTTTTCGCTTTACAAGATAATTAATTCTTTCACAATATATCATTTTAATATACAAAATAAATAGTTATTTCACTCAGCGGAACGGATCTTAAGCCCGCAAAATTTATACACACCAAAATTGAACTGTCCAGTCTGTTCCTTTCCGTAGTGGAGATGAGCCCAACCCGAATGGAAAAACTAAAGAAGAATCACTTTGTTTGTTATTGAGTTTTGAGATTTTAATTTTTTTTTGTAACACAGGAGTGTTTCCATTAACAAAAATTACAAAAAATTTAACGCATTTTATTATCTCGTTTCATTAACAAAAAAATTTCAACATTTTACCATCTCGTTTCTATTAACAAAAAAGTTGTCAACAAAAACCTTTTTTGCCAAAGTAATCATATTCACAAATCTATCAACAATTTATTCACTATTGGAAATAACTTGACATTCTCAATAACTTATTCACTACCGAAAACACCTTATAAGTTTTTAACTACAAATAAAAATCTACAAAACTTTCAGTTCCGGAGACACCCCCTAAAGTGCAGAGATAGATAGAGAAAGCTTGCGTAGAATAAATTTTTTTCTCAAAAAAGTACTCGTATTTATACAAAGTGAATCCCTCCATATTCTCAACGTGGTGCCCTCAGTTGATCGTTGTCGTTGGTACGGACTACGGAGTAACTACTCTCTCTCTCTCTCTCTCTCTCCGCCTTTTTCATGGGATATTCACCGTGTCTCTCGTCACTGCCCAACACCCTGCACCTCAAAACCACAACCCATTGCATGCATGGACCCAACCCTTCTCCCCTCACATACATGTCTTCCCCCCAAAACCCTAGTTCAACCTCTTCTCACCTTCCGTTCAAATCCAACGCCCACTTCAAAATCAACCACAGAATCACTCCCACTCGACACCGTCCACCGCCAAACCCTAAATTCTTAGTCCGAGCTTTGATCAAGCAGAATTCAAAGGCCTCATCGGCGGACACTAAATTGATCGTCATTAGCTCTGTAATTACCATGACGTTAGCCATCGCGAATCGCGTGCTCTATAAACTTGCCCTTGTCCCTATGAAGGAGTACCCATTCTTTCTAGCTCAAGTCACCACTTTCGGGTAAGATTTGAAATCTTCATATCCATAACGAAAACGTACAGGCATGTTTATTATTATACAGTGGCGGAGCCAGGATATCTGGGTAGGGGCGGCTTAATGGACATATATCTGTATCAGAACATATACTTCCTGTATCTGTTATGTCTCTGACGGTTTTCAAATGAATTTGTTTTTAAAATATTGAACTAGATTCGCAAATTGTTATAAATCTCTTCAAGCACGAATAGCAAATTTTAGAGTGTCCATTATTTTTTAGGATAATCAAAGTTTATAGTAAACCATGAACAAAATCAATTGTTATGTTTTCCTATTGATATTTTTTTGAAGGCTGTTCAAGTGCACACCTTCATTAACATGTGGAGCCTCCAGTGCCTCACCATTAGACAGGTGGTATATTATCTCCTCCATTGATAGTCCGACCAATCAAGGGGCCCCAAATTTATTGTTTCCACATTGGAATAAGAGATAAGAAATTAATCTTCACGAGTCTAAAGGTGTGTTTGGCAGCATGAAATTTGAGCCTTTGTGTAGAAATTGAAAGCCATTTCAGTTCAAGGAGGCATGCTAATCCGAATCCAAGGGTTCGATTGTGTGCTGCAATTAAGGCTTAAACTGGGGAACTTGTATGAGCTATTTTGATATTTGATGCTATTCTTTGTAATAATGGCAAACTAATGGGAATTCACTACCCGTTTGCTTCTCGAATGACTATAAAGCTGATCTCAACATAACTTTCACTATCGATGTGACCTGCAGTCGGCTTAATATATTACAATTGCATGGTAGCCATAGTTTGATTTCTTCAATGTTCTTCAAGAGTTAAAGCTCTAGTTAAACCTAGTTACTCGGAGTTTCAATATTTTTTCCCGTACTCTTAGAACTCAGAAAGGGGAGGAAAGATGTTGTAAAATTCTACTCTTAGACAGCAAAACATGATTTCAATGCCTGGACTAGTTTAAACTTAGCAAAGGTGAAGAACTACTATACTTCTGCAATTAGATTCAGAAGTCTGAAGGGATAAATAGCTTCTTAGTACATCTTATCAGGCATGTCGGCAGTTTAGTTTAGGTCATCTTCGTAGATGTGGATTAAATTGAACTTTGGATACATATGGAACGAGTGGAAGGATTTCTGTATCACAACTTTGAAACTTGTGTGGACATACTGATCTATCTCTATGTAGTATAGTTCTGATTTCTCATCCATGTTCACTTCTTTGTGAACTGGTGTGGTCTTACATATTACTGGTTTTCTGAAATACAGGTATGTGGCTATTTATTTTACCATACTGTACGTGCGATATCATGCTGGGATTGTAACTGATGCAATGATGGCCATTCCCAAGTCACCCTTTGTGATGATTGGTATTCTAGAGGCCCTAGGAGTTGCAGCTGGAATGTCTTCTGGAGGTATCACGAACTTCAAATTTTGACACTTTGATTTGCCAGAATTTTGAATACTGATTCCTCCTGAAATATAATCTCTTGAATCACTGTAGAATTTTACTTATTAGACATGGACATGGTTGGGTTTGGTTCAAAAGTCAGAGTGTTATGTCGTGTGATGTATTCATTATGGACATATTATGTATTGCATTTGGGGTTGGGTCAACAGATGTAAAGCAGGGAATCAGAAAGCAATTTTAAAATGTTTCCGCATGAGAAATGGGAAAGCTATATTTGTTTACAATGGATTTTAACATTACCTTAAAACTGAATGTCATGTATCTTTTACAGCCATGCTACCTGGACCAGCTATACCTATTTTGAATCAGGTAATATGAACTGTAATGTGTATCTCAAGCCACGATTGCTGGCAAAGTAATAACTCGTGCACTTTTTGGAAAGATTAGTCTGTTGAATCGTATACTATTGTTTTACTATATAAACCTTTTTTTTTCTTATTGCTCATTGATAACAACCATTTTGCTGTTTATCGAGATATGATCAATTTGTATAAAAGCCTAGTAAATTACTCAAATATACACTGTATAGTGTTTTGTGATTTGAGTTATTTTGGAATAGTCTTGTGGTGAATATCTCAGAATTTGCTGAATGAGTTGCTTAACCATTGTAATTATGGAACTTTTTAACCTACTTTAATATTCCAAACGCCAATTTAACTTCGACCCAACTCTTTATGTAACCCATTTCACCTCATCATATAACACCACCTATCCCTTGTTCCCAGTATTCTAGCTAGTGGTTTTGGCTATAGGCCGTAACTTGTGTGCTCCAACATTTTTCAGGTCAAACGTAGTTACATGATAGGAGTCAACCTTTATTTATGATGATTGATTGCAAGTTCCTAATGACTACCCTCACATAAATTCCTTGAAACGCAACGCCACTGATTACTCTCTCCTTAACATTGCTTCTTCTTGTGGACTTTCCTTCCAGTCATTTTTGGTGTGGCAATTGGCCTTTTCTACACTTCTCCTAGGGACAAAGTACTCGTGGAGTAAGATTGGTGGCTGCTTGCTTGTTGCTGCAGGAGTAGTTGTAGCAGTTGCAAGGTACTTCAATCTTTCTGTCACCAACATTTTAAGAAAGAACATGAATGTAGCTTTTGGAATTTTCTGTCATATGTTCTATGAGTTACCATAAAGAATTACGGTAATATGGTATAACGAGCGGCGCCAGCAAGATTCATATGGACACGGATGTTCATGTAGTAAATGTCTTAGTGTTGGTAAGCTTTGAGTGGCACTCTCGTAGCAGCTATGCTACAAATTAATGGTGGATAGTATTTTAGAACATCTTTATGGCTCATTATGGCTCATCCACTTGGAGTTCCTTTTTGTCATGTTGCCAGGCATCTTGGGTGGCCATAAAAATTAGGGATGATCTTTGGGAGTATCTTACGGATATGCTCTTTGAACACTGTGTTGATGGCCTCCTTAGGGTTTTTTCTCTCCCTTTGGTCCTGATTTGAACCTCTGCCATACTTGGATCCTCCCTTCCAACCCTTCTTGAATTCTTTTTGGCCATTACTCTTAGGGGGAGACTCCTCCCTGTCCCCCTCTGCCCGATGAATTGCTTGCATTGTCTCCCTCTTCTATCCTTGCATGTCATTCCACTCTCTCCATCAATTCCTCAATGGAAGTAGCCACTCGATAGGTGAGAGAGTCCTTGAGGTGGTTTCCATGAGGGAGCGAGTTTGAAAGAGGCTACCGCTAGCTCCTCATTGCAACCCTCGATGTCATTGAAGGTGTCCCAGTAGCGACCAGCAAAGTCTCAAAGAGGCTCTTTCTTGCCCTTCTTCAAAGTAAGCAAAGCATCCACCTCTTTGGGGACTTCGCTTTTTGCGTACCAAATCTTGCGGTGAAAGCTGCAGAGAATTGCTTCCAACTTGTAATGGACTCTGCCGGCAACTTATCGAACACCGGAATCCAGCTTCTCCTAGGCTTGATGGAAAAACTTTGCACATTAGGGCATAATTTCTACTGTAAAAGGGTCATCATCTGACGAAAGGGACCAATGTGCTTGTAGGGGTCCTCCTTTCCACCACAACACGTAAACTTCGGCAATGTGAAACCCTTTGGGAGATCCAAGGATTCAATCTCCTGAGAGAACGGAGAGTGGACTAGCCTATCCAGAGCACAAAAGGATGATTGATCGTAGGTTGCCTCCGCCCTTTTTTGGTGGAGCCAGTGTCTTCTAAGAGACCGGCACATGCGTAATTGTCTTTTGTCTCTTTGAACTTTCTTCCTCATGCATACGAGAACAATTACTATCCTCTATGCTCCAGGTTGGAATAAACTCTTTGATGATTTCTTGAACTTTGTTGAGAGAGCTGTGGCACTTAGTTTGTCTAGAGCGGACCGCCGTAGGACTCCTATTGAACTTAGAGCCTCGATTGTCAGTCCGTCCTTGCGAAGCACGACTGCAATCAGCTTCCTTTCCTTTTATCGCGCCACGAAGCTTTACGGTCTCCACTCCCCTCTTCCAAATAATTTCATCTCACTCATCTATATCCCTTAGTGAGTGCGAGCTTTAGAGGCGGAGTACTGCTGCTGGCGACAGTGTCGCCTTGGTTTCTCATGATGGTGAGAATTCCTCTCACCATTCTTCTGTTGGACCTCTTGTGAAGGCTCTTTTTGACGTTGATCTTCGTTACTCGGGTGGTTGCTAGCATGGTTGTTGTTTCCGTCCTTCTGGAATGAGTTTCCTCCTTCGGGTCCCGGCCATGAACACAAAAAGCCTATAGATATGCTTTCCCACAGAAGGCACCAATTGCGGTGGGGTAGGTTTCCACCTTAAGAAAGCAAGCCTCTGAAAGTCCTACTGAGTAGGGTTCCGGCAAGTGAACCTGCAGGATTCAAAGAACGTTAGGCTACCCGGTCGTACTTTGGTTGGAATGCCCCTCCGATGCTTAAGTCTGTGATCATATGAAGGAGAAAAGAGGAAACTATGGTTTTAGTAGGCTCTCCTTACTTAGTGTGCAAGATACCTAGTCAATTTGGGATACATGCTATCCCTATATCTCCGGAGCTTCACCCTTATTATTGGGATACTTGATAATGCTTATCAAGATAGCTTCCCCGATTTGGGTGGACTTCCACCTCGACGAGATCTCTGGTACTGCCCTTAAGCACCTTTTAGAATATTCTTACACTGTCCAGACTTACTCCGCCCATTGAGGTGGTCGATCCCAACCGGGCCCTGTCTGTCGAGGTCATGCTCTGCCCTAGCACAATCCTTTATGTTGACCCTATTAATTCGGGACCTAAAATCCGGCCCACCTCACATGGTATCAGAGCTTTGGTTGGGAGAGGTCTTGGGTTCAAGACCTTCTGTTTGCATTTCTTCCCCTGTTGCATTCCGCTCCTTCCCTTCATATTCTGTTTCACTCTATCTTTTAAAATTTGCATCTTCATGTGCAAGACGGGGTTGCACTTGAGGGAGGGGTAGCTTGATGTACACTATTGGAATCATTTCCTAACAGCTTAAGCTTTTGGGACTACTAGTAACTAAACAAAAAGAAGCAATGCTTCCTTTCAAAAAAAGAGAAGCAGCAATACTTTGATGCCTTAGACATTAGACAAGATTTTGTCTGCAATAACAAGCCTTGTACAAAAATGTGTATGTTTATACTATTGGGGATCTCCCACAGTGTTAGGCCTCCAATACAGGAAATGGTCTCAATAAGTATCTAGTGTTACTATAAAACAACCAGAGGCATAAATTGGAATTGTTTATATAGCTTGACTCATAAAACTTAGTATGGCTTGTAAATAATTTAGCCAGAGCTTTCTAACCCAAAAACCCAAAAATGAAAGGCCACCTTGGAATGCCAACATCTTTTCTTTCTTCAGTCTCATAGCCTCTTACGGATTGCAGCAAGTCTCCATGCTCTGCATGTTTTTGCTACACAAAGTAAGACAAACTTGACTAATCGAGTTGATTCAGTCAAAAACGTTGGTTTTGAGATGATTCTGAAGTCTAATACTATTGTAGAATTAAACTTCATGAACTATTCTTGTCTAATGGATATGCAGATCGGGATTCCATTAAGAAGGGAATGTTATTTCTAACCTATGAACATTCCTGATAGGGTGAAATGGTGTGCTATGATGCTATATAAAGGAAACCCTGGCGAGAACATTTTGATTTGATTGTACATATTACCATGTCCTTTTCTGGTAGTAAAATCTCTCGTCTCCCATAAGATAGTCTCTTGTTACTTCCTGTAAATCATGATGGTCCACTGGTTTGAGACGCATGGTCTTGTCTCTGAAATTTGATTTGAGTGCAAATAATTAGTCTTATACCCTTGGGATAGGAGAAGGGGGTGATGAGTTGCTTTGGGATCTTTCAAAATCAGGATCCTTTCAAGTGAAATTCTTTTATCAAGCGCTTGGCGAGGATGGTGATTCATCCTTTCTGTGGCATTCGATTTGGAAAACTAAGGTGCCGTTGAAGGTGAGTTTTTTTGTGTAGTGTGCGGCCCAAGGCAAAATTCTTGCGTTCGATAATTTGATTAGAAGGCGGAAAATCATTATCAATTGGTATTGTATGTGTAAACGGGATGCGGAGACGGTTGACCATCTGCTCATTCATTGTTTGGTGGCGTGGGATATTTGGGCATTTGTGTTTTCTTTGTTTGGGATACAGTGGATTGTGTCTAGAAATGTCATGGAACTTCTTCTTGCTTGGAGAGGTGTTAGAATGGGTAAGAGAAGGAAGAGTTTGTGGGCCATGATTCCGCTTTGTTTAATGTGTGTCTTATGGCGTGAGAAAAAATTCGAGAGTTTTTTAAGGGGTGGAAAAACCTTTGTCTAGGATAAAATCTTTTTTGGTGAATAGCTTGTACAGTTGGGACAAAGGAGATTGTTTTCCATCCCTTGACCAATTCTTAGATTGGATTGAGCTTTACTATTCTCTCGGCATTGTATAGGGCCTTTTTGTTATGTGGCCTTCTCTTGTGTACGGGTTGGCATTCCCTTAATGCCTTCTTCTTAATATAACTATTTATTTATAATAAAAAAAGGTATTTTTGTGCACTAAACTTCTGTGTTCTGTATAATGATCCTTTCCTCTTGCCATTGATTATGTCCCTCATAGTTCCTTTTGTGGTTTATAATTACAGTGGGTCAGATGCCGGCCAAATGTTGTCTGGAATTGGGTTCTTGTGGCCAGTGCTGATGATTGCTTCAAGTGCTTTTCAAGCTGGAGCATCAATTCTCAAGGTTGTATTTTGTGGTGTTGTTGCCCCATTCATAGGTACTCTTTATGAGAAAATAATTAACCTTTAATTGCCATGTGCATATCAATAGGAATCTGTTTTTATTGATGCTGCAACCCGCCTTAAGGTATGATGAGATCCTTTCCACTCAATGAATGGTGTTTATGTGTTCGTATAGTTCAAAGTCTCACAAAATTGTCAACTTATGCAGGGAAAGGTGCTTGACATATTTGTTGTGAATTCATTTGGATCTGGATTTCAGGTAATGTTTATATAGCTTGCTGGAAGGCCTTGTTGTATGTGCATATTTATATTCTTTGTTGCATGTACAATATCTCCATGTAAAAGCTTAAATGAACAATATTTTGGCTGTCAGTTTGTGCTTCTAGCAATTAACTTGTGCAATTCAAGTATTTGTAGTGGCATAAGACTATTGATAGACACCCTTGTGAGGTCTGGTGCCTCAAGTTTTAGCTTCCAACTCAGAACCTTAGAACTTCTGTTTTTCTGTCTTCTCTTATTGGTGCAATGGTTGGTAAATTTTGATTAAGTAGAACACTTCCCCCTGGACACATTGCCTACCAAGAGGGAAGGGAAAGGAGGAGACTGGGGGAAGATAGATAAGAGGCAGATAACTAATGCTTTCTGTGGCATTTTCAGTAAGAACCATATCTGCATATGCTTTGATTGGTAACATATATGGTAGCACTCCTACAGTATGAAGGGAGGGAAGTTTGTGAAGTGTTATTCCACATATGGTTACAGATGATTAACCGTCTAGTTTTGGTAGTTGGTCATAATTGTGGCCCTGTAAACTCTGCCAACTGCAAGCTTCTAAGGCCCACTAAGAATTGCAGCCGTTGGAGAGGAGATTCCTCAAAAATTTGTTTGGGTTTTGGTTATTCTATTTAGCAAATTTAAGCTGTACATTGCCCACCTTTGAATTGAGCAACTGTAGATTTAGTTGGCTGAATGACTAAGCTTTATCTTGCAATTTTTTTTTTTTTGGAGCTTTATCTGCCAATCCGTGTAACAAATACTGCTTATTGCATAAAAATGGATGGACTTTCCTTGATTTTAGATATTGGATGAAGCTCCAGGGCTTTAATACAGTATTTTGTTCATCATCATGGAATCATATCGTTTGCTTTGATTTCCAGGCTCTGTTTGTGCTTCTCTTTCTGCCTTTCCTGTCAAACTTAAGAGGCATCCCATTTTCTGAACTCCCTTTGTACATAAAGAGTGGAGCTGGTTGCTTTTTCAATATGGGAGCCCATACTATTGGTAATCTCTCTTACATTTGGAGAAAGGCGGATAATGTGTTCTCTACGGAAACAAATAGCCAATTATATTGTGGTTTTACTTCCTTTGCTCATGGACACACGCACACACATGCACACACGCGCGTATAGATGGACATAAATAGTGAAACTATGGGTCAGTCTTTGCATCTGTGTTTGTATGTGGTACCTGAAATGTGGAAATAATCGCTGACTTCACTTTATGACTGTTATTAGGCCACATAAACAGATTCTGTGTAGAAATAAATCAAGGTAGTGATTAGTAATTTTGTACTTTTGGCGGAATATATTTCTTTCAAGGTCTGGTTACACGTTTGGTAAAACTTGAGAAGTCAATTGCAATTTTGAATCCAGAACGGTGCTATACTTTGACCCATCTCTTCCACAATTACTGCAAATTTGATCTCTTCCCGCCATTAATTGACGAGTTTTTACTTTTTCTTGAGTTGACTGTCAAATTTCAACAGGTATGGAAAGCCTGTTACCTTTTATTTCAAAGGAGTTGTTACAATTAAATAAGATAGCATGCCTGGGAAGTTTTAACAGCAATGAGGAAATTTTGCAAATTGCAAGTACTGGTTTTACCTCTTGACTTGCGAAAAGTGATTGGGTTCATGTGGTTTCTTCACAAGCAGATTAGGAGTCAGTAACTACATATAAATTTTTGCGTGAACAAAAGCCACAACATCATTTAACTGCTCAGATTTTTTGGTAAATTTGGTAAATAGAAGGTCTGTGCGATTCTTATGGGAAAATAGTCTGGACTTGCTTCCTTCGAATGATACTTACATAGGCTTTAATGTTTCTCTCCCGGTCTGTTGCCATCAGGTTGCGATGGAGCTCCATTATTGCCCATCCTTTATATAGTGAACAACATAGCATTCAACATATCAGTGCTCCATCTTCTAAAGATTTCCTCTGCAGTCCTTTCTTCTATTGTTGCAATGTCCTCAGGTCCTCTCTCTCTCTCTCTCTCTCTCTCTCTCTTATTTAGTAGTTTTGTGTTACTTTTTTTCTTTCTGACTGAGGGTGTTTCTCTTACTTTGCAGTTCCAATTGCAATTTACGTTCTTTCCCTTCCATTGCCCTATTTGCCTGAAGCTACAAACCTGAGCTCATTCTTCGTATTTGGCAGCATGATTCTCTTGGCTGGTCTCATTGTATACAATATACCTCAACCTCTCAAGCAGGACTCTGAAAATTGATAAATATCATCCTGTAAATATGGATCTCATCATAGTTTCTTCAGCCAATGCATTTGCGTACATCAAATCCTTCCATACGTTATTATTGTTAGGTGGTTGCGTAAGAATTCGGACCCTCCCGCGTGATCTGCACTTGTGATTCTCATATGAGAAGATATGGAACTCACGGGTTCTATTTTGATAATGTGAGCCGTTTATTTTGCAAGTTACTATGTATAAATCACTTATGTAAAAAAATAGGTTAATCGGATATCGGTAAGCGCTTGGTCAAAGCATACTTCTTTTTTCTTTTAGGGATGGTCAAAGCATACTTGTTTCAAGAGAATTGGAAAATCAGAATTTAAAATGGATATGTAGAATTCTAACCATCTCAAAGGTGATTTGTTGAGATACCTATTAATGTCCAATTAACTTGATTATTGTGTATGAGCAATTTACACATCTACACCAAAAAAATGAAGGGATAGGAAATATAAGTAATACGTCATAGCAGGTCCTTTCTTTTCATGGTAGAATTCAATGGTTTATTATTTATTTTTTGCATTTTTATTCTTACTTTCATTTTTTTATTTTTTTCAAGTTGGATTCAATCTTGTTACGGAGATGAATGTTTGAAGAATAGTCTTGTTTCATATTTTAAAGATCAAAATAATACGGAGTACTCTCTTCTTTCCATTCTTCCTAACCATTACTCTGTCTTGTACATTGGATTCATCAAGGATATAACAAAGTAAAGAGCAACTATAGTAAAAGAAACTAACATGTTACTGGGCTGAAAATTGAGGAAGAATGAGCAAATATCTGCTTTTCTTTTTGGTTTACCGGCCATAGAAGTACCCATGTAAGGCCATCCATAGTGGCATAATAAAAAATGAATAATCAAAAATTGACACATCAACTTTTAATTATTCATTTAAGATGTTGCTAAGCTTATCAATGTTGAGATTCACAATAGTTGCTTCTAGTCCATAACTAAAATAAAGAGGTCCACAACAATTTCACTTTTTCTCTCCCCTCTGTTTTCCGCTATTCACTTCTCTTCATTTACGTTTTTTTGGGCAAAAATATATCGATTCCCTCCCTTAATTTTGGAAAAAAATTGGTGACTTTCTTCCCTTCTATTATGAATTTTTTTTGGAGGGGAAAAAATAAAATGGAAAAGAAGAGTGAAATACTTTAATCCGACGACAATGGATTGAATGGTAGATGATCGAAAGATATGAACGTCACTTTTGGAGGAAAAGAAAGAGAAATAATTTGTGGATAAAGTGGAGAAAATATAGAGTTGGCGAAGAAGAGAATAAGAAAATACCAATTGAAACATGCGTGTATATAAATTTTGAAACTAGTTAACTTATGTGATGTAGGGTTGAAAAATTGATTATTGAAAAATGTTGCAAGTTTTGGTTATCTAAAGCCTAAAATTTGATTATACCATTGTGAGCCATCTTTTGCACAAACATTGTTAACTTTAGAAACAATTGGCTTTTGATTATACCACCGTGAATGGCCTAAGAACAAAAGAACAAAAAGAAAGGTAAGTATACAGCAAACAATAAAAACTTGTTTTGCAAATGTAGTACGCTATAAGAGTACCTGCAGCCACTGGAGAATTTCTTCATAATCCCCTACGGATGTGCACGATAAAGATAGGCCTCCAAAAATAAAATAACCCGATCAAGTAAAGACGGCATTCAGAAATAAAACAGCATTGAAGTGACCCAACCAATAGAAAGCACATCGAAATTTGGCATGCTCCCATAAAATTTTGACGCAAGTTACTCAAATTACCAAGTCCTCTTTAACATTGAACAAAATTTGTCTGACAAATGAGGTCCCAGAGCCAGCAGAAACATGACATGCGAATCATGTTAGAAACCTACATTTCACGCACCAATAAGCTTCAAGTTCCACTAGCAAACAACTCAAAAGGCGGTATTGCATATTTTCCAACAGCAATAAAAACGGAGTCTGAGCTTTTTGTCCTTAGTGCCTCCTCTGAAATGAGCAAAATCGTCGAAAGGTCTGAGCACAAATTCTCAAAATGTATTTGCAATGGATAAAAGCTGAATTTGAAGCAAAAGATAGGCTTACAAAATATACTAATTTACAATCAAATTACTCCATAACATAAATTTGAAAAATGCTATACACAGACTGAAACAGTATGAACTTCTGTAAGTGTGTGCATGTTGGTGGCAACTTCACAAGGCTGGTCCATTTACGTGTGCTTTCTGAACCCGTCAAAACAACCGAATTTTCCAAGCAATCAGGCATGCTGTCTCAAATCCTACCCAATCCCAAATTTGACAGCAACCCATGTCCTTGACAACTAGCTTATCTAAAAGCTTTAGGTAGTAGAGAACTAGAGATCAAGAGGTAACTTCATTACTCATCTACATTAATGATCAGGTTGAAATATGGATGACAGGCCTAAGGTAGATCTCCGGGCAATGTCGTTCAGACCCTTAGGCCAACAAAACCCACTCTAGTTGTCGTCCTCATCAAGCAATGCAATTAGGTGCTTCTTACTTCAAAGCTAGTAGAGAAGTCATTAGAAGACTAAGCGTCCATTTGTTTCAACGTAAAATATTTCACATCCAAGATGATTTTGTAAAAATTAATCTTTTCTCAAGTTATTTTTGGATGTTGGTTTGACACTTGAAAAAATACATTTCAGAGCATATGTTAAAAATTGGTTCCTGCACGATGGCATCTGAATTCAGAACAAATCTGAGTTCGAGACAGAGTGAAGGGTGTGGGGAAGTTCAGTAGAAGGGTAACGGAGTAATGGGTGGGGTAGGGGTGAAGGAATCGTCAGTGGACTCAACGTCGAATTCAGGCGAGGGTGCCAAAATGACTTACGGAGGTTGTCACCGTAAATCATTTATGGTCATTTGCAAGAAAATGAGTAATATATTTACTTGACCTCTTATTCACTTAGGCTCTGTCTACTTTACCTCTTAATCAAAAACACTGGAAAATGATTATAATGTTTTGCAACGAAACAAACAGAACCTAAGTTGGAAAGGATGCTAATTAATGCATTAGCAAAAATTGCAAAATAATAGCCAAAATAAGGCATATTAGTTCAAGGCAGATAATTTCTAAGCACAAATATCATATAAATTCCTTTATTCAATTACCTTCCACTTCCTTTGTCTTCTCTCTCCACCACTGTGATTACCAAAGCTTGTCATTTGCTCACTAGCATTGTCCTCCAAGGGTAAACTTTTAATTTCATCATAAAAGCTGTCTGTGAGACCATCCCACCTGTGTACAAAAAAATAATGTGGCACATACGGGAACAAATAAGCAGAGAAAATCAATATTTACAGGTTGGGTGGAAAAGAGGGAAACATAAATACCATGAGTTCAGGATTATGAGACTAATAAGCTCGTATGGAGCATGGTTGGAAAGACTGCATTACATTATTTTTCACATTTTACTGCACTTACCCGTTTCCCGACTTTTTCACACGTTTCATTTTCAGCTTCTCCACCTTGGTGAGAGGAGTACGGGTAAAAAGCTCCTCTTCTTGCCTGGCCCGCTCGTCCATCTTGGCCATATATCTGGTAACTTCCCTACTTTCATTTCCAACAACTTCTCTCACCTGAATTTCATCCATAGATACTTGAAAATCAATTCAATAATACTGCAGTCATCCAATATTAGCAAACAGTTAATGCAAATCCTCAACATACCTCTTCGGGTCTTCCCTCAAGATCGTCCATCAATTCTTTCACATATCCACTCTGGCTAGCTTGTCGCACATCTCGTCTCTCTTTCCTCAGTGCATTTCTTTCCTGTTTAGAGATCTTCTCTTCCTCCATAGAAGTTGGGGCGAATTTCGGAGGTCGATACAGATGGACACCATCCTATCATATTTGATGGGGATGAAATTTTAGGAAAACGTGGCAGAAATGACCAACCACGTCAACTTCATATACAAACTTAAATAATCGTTGAATTCCTTAGTACCTTAATCTCCTTGATAATATAAACGTTAAAAAGAATGCTAAGAAAATAAATAATGTAGACGTAATTCTTCAATATGGTTCACTCACCTCAGGAGCTATATTCACAAGCATGTCTGGGTTTGGGCGGTATTTCAACAGATCCTCTTCCTTCTGAGTTGCAGTTGCATCCTCCTCCTTCTCACTCAGTCCTCCTTTATCGACTACACTACTTGAAACCCTTGTGAGCTTCTGAATTTGGTATTGCAGCTTTTTGTCAATTGGACGAACCTGAATGAAACAAAATCCTGGTGAATTTCGTGAGTTACTGATTAAGAACAGACGAAACATAAACAATAATAAATTGATCAATACCTTCTCCAAAAATAATCTTATCTCCACAAGGCTCTGAACAACGGGGTGTCCCTCAATTGATAATCCTTTTGCCTTGCGAAGCAAATAATAGACAATTGACTGGCAATAGTTTAGAAGCAGCAAATGTTTGGCCTCAAGGTAACTTACCCCATCAGCAGTTGGATAATGGTTTGCTTTCACCTAACAAGAAAAATTTTCATTATAGTAACCACCTACTCAAACCTACGGTTTACCATTGCCCATATACTGGCCAGTAGGAGAAAAATGAACAAGAGATGTGATATAACCTCTACAAAGCAAAATCCCAAATAAAGCACATCAATGAAACTGTTTGAAATGAAAATTTCATATGCAGGAAGAACAATCATCTGATTGGTGTTTCTCCACAACAAAACGTGCAGACTAAACTGCTACTTCGAACCATGCATTGGAGAGAGCAATGATATTAAGAGCAATGCTGGTAGTAATTGAGGTAGTATCAACCGCGGAGGGAGTACTGATGGTATGATTGCCATCTATGCATGATGTGTTAATGGTGGATTGACCATGTGCTATTTACAGAAGCAAGGAGTTTGCAATGATGCAGTGTTAATCACAAGGTTTTGCAATGATGCAGTGTTAATCACAAGGTTAAATTGGTAAGGAAAGTGACTGTATCTTGATGCTTTTGAACTGGCATCTGAAAGGAACAATGGAAAATACAATACTTGCCTCTTTCTCTGTTTTCCTTTTCCAGTTTAAAAGTGAATATATGCTCATTTTTTGAGGAGCAACATGCCTCAAATGCCCAATCAAAAGATGAAATTTTTACCTTTGCAGTTATGGCTTGCACTTTACTTCTCACTGCGTCTAGTCCATCCTTCATTTCTTTCAATAATGCACCTAACTGGGGAGCTTCTCTGAAACAACCCAAAGAAAACAATACATCAAAACTTAACCCCGTCACGGTACAACACAAGAACCAACCCTAACCGAGTTCGAATGTCGAGTTCTTGCTTAAACAAAGTAATAATTGAACTATTAAAAGTCCAATAAACATAAGTGAACAGCACTAATACAAACGCACGCACACAAATAGATACAAATATCTACATAAATATGTGTAATTGAGCTTTACTGGATTAGTCTCTGATTGAATCCCTCTGAGTTATCTGTCTCGTCCATGGTGTCTTCAACCAGTTGATTTCGAGAGCAATAGTCGTTCGCCGGTGGCCAGAAGTTGATCACCGGTGGTCGTATGACGTCGGAGAGAAAAGGGCGCCCTAGAGAGGATCTGATACCGTCGTATTTTTTCGGAGGAGAAGGGATACCGTCATATTTCTATTTTCATGGTACTAAACTACCCTTAAGAGGGAGATTTTTTGATAGGTCCGATATTAATAGGTCCGATATTAAGGTTCTTATAAAATAACAAGAACCAAAAGCCTGAGGTGATTTGGCAAAATAAGCTATTTTTTTTGTGTTTATTTAAAAAAATTCACATTTGTAAGAACTCATTCAGCTTAATAAATTAAATGGTATTTTTTTGTTCTTATTTAATTTTTTTTCAAATTTGTTAGTTCTTCATTAATTTTTTTTAAAATTATTGTTTTATTATGACGAGAGAAATCTATAAAGTAAAAAATTACAATCGAACTTAATTTTTTTTGTGTAAAGACGAAAAAATTAGTTTATTTTTGTCTTTATTTAAAAAAATAAATTTAATAATAAATTCATATTTTTTAGATTCGTTTTGTCATGAAGAAGCAAAAAATCAACAAAAAACTAACAAATGAGGAATTTTTTTAATAAGGACAAAAAAAAGGATCATTTAACTTATTTTGCCAAATGACTCCTTAATACTACGTTCACAGTTTTGAGTTGCTGAAAAAATTATTCCATCCATTACAGAAAGCACGTTACAATAAATAATCTTCCAAAATCACCACCAACCTTAGTGTAATATTAGTACTTACGGAAATTTTAATCGTAAGAAAGATTTGCAGAGAACCACGCAAAGAAAAACGTGTTTTGGCCAATTCCGAATTTTACAAAAATCTAGAAAAATATCCATAAATTTTTTGAATATTATTTTTATGGGACCCTGTAAAAAATCAACTCTAACGGATATCGATAAGTATCATTTTTGGATTCGTAGTGGTAAAACAGTTCAGCTCGCCCCTACGAATTCAAAAGTAAACTTACCGATGTTCGTTAGAGCTGATTTTTTATAGGACCACATAAAATAATATGGAAAAATTTATGGATATTTTTTTAAATTTTTGTGGGACCCAAAATGATCCTAAACACGTTTTTTTTTCTTTGCGTGGTTCCTTGTAAATCTTCCTTGCAAATAACAGATCTCTTTAAAAAAGTTATACGACATCTACATTATCACCGGAATACAGATCATGCTGTATATTTACATTTTTTCACCCGAATATAGAGATATAGAGACACAGCCAAACCATAAAGTTAATGATATACATAGCCAAACCCTAAAGTTAACGATATACAGGAAAAACAAAGAGACGAAGCTAATATCTAGCGCCTAAGTAAGAGTCATTGCTCATTCCACACCGTTATCAATAAGGATCGGCTTACATGGAGCTAGTACCCAGACATCATACACCTCAGGATGGTGGAGCTCCATATTAAAGATATCATAAAAAACCGATGGAAATCAACAACCTACCAGACTAATTCTGGACAAAAATCGGACTAAATCCGAACAAAAACTAAATAAACAAAACATACACTCCCCTCCGTCACTAAGCAATCCTTCTCTTGCCTAGCCTCCTACCGATCAAAGCTTTCAAGCCTATGACTCAAAGAAGCCATTGTTGACCATGCGGCAAGCGGAGCGATAGGCAAACGGCAAGCGATTTGGATGGAGAAGAGGAAGGGAAAACCAGATCTAAAAGCAGAAATTGACTCCTTCCCTCCCGCCGCCCAAAGTTGGGTATAAACCCAAGGGAGAGAGAGGGGAAGGAAACAGAGAAAATGAAGTGAGACGACTATTTTAGGGTTAGAAAGAGCTGCTCCCGTTAGTCAAAACTCTATCACAATTAGAATTCATGTTATAAAGTTCAATTATGGGTATTTCATCACAATGGCAGTAGTCAAAATAGGCTACACTACCCCCTATTATTCTGGTGGAGATGTACAATCCTACAAACCTCCATCATGCATCTCCATCTCTATTGTAAATTGACTAGAGATAAGATCTTTATACAAAATAAGGGAAAACATGACATTGTACTCACGTAAGTATGTTTAAATATAATGCGAGCCTTAGTTTGGTTTATCACAAAATCCAAGTGAACCTTAGTCTAATAATCAACTACAATTACCAAGCAAATAGACTACATTTCATAGGACTATACGTAGGGCTTCATAAAAAGAAGAAGAAGAAGATGTTCATGGACAAGTGTGAAGGGGGAGAAGTTTGAAGACAAATCAATGAGGCCCTATGTTTGCATGTGGATTATGTGAGAAGATGAATTCCTCGTAAGTAAAGTAAACAAAGGTTTCATAATGGAGAGGTTCGCCAGCCTTCACCCTCAAAAGCCACACCGTTGTCAATAGATACAAAAAAATGCAGAATGATAATAATTTGATTTCAAGTTTAGATAACTAATTAGGTTGTTGCATATAAGATCAGTGAAATTCTCGAATCCTCTTACTCATCTAAGAACTCTAATTTCCTCTTCACCACAGGCTAATACATTCGGGTTCTACCCTGTGGATCCGCTACCATTTAGGCACCAATTTTCCTCTGAAATGCCATGTTACATCCACGTTCTATAATGGTAGCTGGTTGTTATGTCACAGATTCCGTTTGTTTTTAGAAGGAAGTTGACGACGGGTTTTTCAACAGTACAAGTGTTTATTTGACATATTTAAAATATTAGGTGTCTATGAGTGATTCTGATGAAAGACTGGGGTTGTTTTGAAAATTTTCACGAGAGAAAATGGGTCCTATACCGTTGTAGCCGTTTCCGCACTTTCCGAAAACGAAACACAGAACCAATACCAAAACGACCGCCTCTGATCAACGTTCTCTCTCTCTCTCTCTCTCTCTCTCTCTCTCTCTCTCTCTCTCTCTCTCTCCTCGTTTTCGCCATTTCAGTTTCAGGAAAAAGATCCAGCGACATTCACAATCGAAAAACTGATGAAATCCTAGGGTTATTTTTCTCAATGCGAAGTTACGAGAGTTTCGCTTGAATTATTGATTTCGGACAATGCATGGATCTTAGAAGACGGAGTACAAGAGATCGACCCGATTTTTGGTGGCAATGGCGGCCTCTCCCGTCAAATTCTTATTGGGATTTCTACTAGCCTCGTTCATTTTATGGCTGGTGTTCATGTAAGTCATCAGTTTCGACGTTTTTACTTACGTACTAGCGTCTCCGGCACAGGCGATGAAAAAAGAAGAAACAATCACAGTATAGATTGCAACACATTTTTTGAAGGATAGCAGTAAACAGAAAACCATTGAATCAAAAACGAAGAGTGAATATTTTAGTTCAGGGGAATAAAATGTAGAAGAGATTTATTTTATATAGAATAGTGTATAAATAAATATATTTACCTAGATCTTATTAGTCCCAGTTTACTTCGTTTTATTGAGTGGTATGATCTATTTACTGGCAAATTTAAATATGTATTTACTCTGGACTTGGACAAATGATCCAGTGCAGACAATATTATCTAAAAATCAAATTATATGCACAAATATATATAATTTGGTGCATTCTTCGAGCGAAGCGAGGCCCTGAAACCCCATTGGAGCTGCCCATGCCGCTGACCATGGAATGACTGAAGAGAACTGAAGAACCAAAGAAAGAGGAATTTGGTAATATGGGGTTTTTATTACAAGTACCATTCTGTTTTATCTCCTTTGACTCTGTCAAGATACATATCTATGGAAGCATAGTTGTCTCCTTCAAAAAAGATAGAAAATTGAAGCGGTTAAACAATCAAAATTTGTAGATAAGCGTGGGGCAGTTATGTATGGGAGATTGTAATTACCACTTTAAAAAGTAAATATAATATTTTTGCTAGATAATTTTGGAACAAAAAAGTATGAGCCAGTATTAAAATAGTGTTCACACCAAGTTGAGTGTTCCCTTGGTAAAAGTAATAGATAATAGAATCCCTTCATAATAGTAGTAAATTTGTATGTATGTCAGTAAATTCAGATAGACAGAAGTGCCTGACAGGCCCTTCGTTGGTTAAATGCTGTGGCGTTTGATCACACTTTTGCAATTTAGAGATGTTGCTTTGTTGGATTCGATGTTTTACTTTATCGTTTTAAGTGTTCTGTGGTCGCATTTAGCTCATATTACTTTGTTGAGTACAAAGATGTGAGGATTAGATTTTAAGTTTCATAATATAAAACATGTTTTATTTGTTGGATTCGACGTTTTACTTTATACCTGTCAATGTTACATCCACTAGGGTCCAAAGTAAAATTGTATTTGCCTATTCGGTGTATGTGAAATGGAAAGGGAAAGCAATTGGGAGAGAGAACTTTTTAGATTACTTTTCACTGTTGGTTTGCAAGCTTTGTTCCTTGACTTCTTTGCTCAGTCAAGCTTCCTTGTTCCTTAGTGTAGTCTCGGTCCATAGTTTATGACTCTGTTCCTTATAGCTTAGCTGCAAGAAAACCCATCATACTTGCTACTAAATACAATTAAGGAAAAGAGGAAAGGAAGGATGAAAGAAAAGAAACAAAAGTGAGGAGGAAACTTAAACTTCCTCTTAATTTCCCTTGGGTTTTGTTATTTTCGCGTGATAACTAGGTACCAGACATGGAAGGAAGAAGAAAGGAAATTTGGGAAGGGAAACAAGAAAATGGAGAATGAGGATGAACACTAACATGGGCAGTCCAACTTCTTGTGAAGCCTTTTGATGTCTTTTGTGAACACATCAAAACATATGCAATTGTGATCCTGTGGTCAAAAGTTTTACGACCCAACATAGATACCACAATCTAAAAGAACCAATACTTTCAAAAGTAATTTGTGCTCATCTCAATATTTGTGTCGAGGATAAACTATTAAAAAAAAAGCCTCAAGACCTTCGAATATATGCTTTACCCTTCAGTACTATACGCCTTGTGTATGGGATGTTCGCACAAAGTGCACCTGCGACTTTCTATGAGAGGCTTATTCTTCCTTAGAACCAAATGGCCTATGTATTGTATGAATTTTTTAACTCAGGACTTCAAATTAGGGGAATGTATAGGCATAAGCATTAATTGGGATAGGCTGATTTCAGTGTATCCCTAACGTGCTTGTGTTACTAGTAGAAAGAGAACTGACATACAGACTTGACTTAGAGACATAACTTTAGCTAATGAGCTTTAACTGCATTGTTTATATTAACATATCTGTGGGTGTAGGAAGCTTTCACAACTTTTATTTAGCATGGTTATTATCCTCTCTTTCTTCTTAATCTTTAATGACCTTTACTTATTTACAAAACTCAATAGGTCTTGACGCATTAGTGCCTACACCTTGCCTCATGGGGGATAAAACGCCTCACATTGCACATTTTCCTTTAAAAAACTGAAAAGACCTTTGAAAACATGGCCATAGAACTCGAAATCCAAATATAATGAATCGCTAGTTTGAGAAAGCAACAATTCTACATGATAGTTTTGCTTTTTCCAATGAATTTGGGGTAGGGTTCCCGTGCTCGGAATCACAACTAAACAAAGATTTGTTGGCATGAATTGGCTCGTAATTCTAGGCCCTTTTTCGGGACAAAGAGGCATGGAGAGAGAGAGAGAGAGAGAGAGAGAGAGAGAGAGAGAGAGAGAGAGAGAGAGAGAGAGAGAGAGAGAGAGAGAGAGAGAGAGAGAGAGAGAGATGACTCGTTGAGGAAATGGGAAGCCCTAGGATTTGTTTAATCTGAATGTGCTGCAGTATTTTGCTTTTTGTTTGAACAACTTCAATGGATTACAGGAGTTCTAGTGACTTTGTCCGTCACCAGCCCTTGTACTAGGAAATTCTGCAGTTAGCGGTTCGTTAATAGTTAATACAGGTATGAGCTGGTTGCTATATCAAAGCCCATACTACTGGTAGACATGAGTAGGGAAAGTTATTGACATAGATGTTGACACACTTCTTGCAATTCAAGGCTGCATACTTGATGTATTTATGCTTCATCCATCTCTTGAGGTGAATTCTTTCAAAATGATGTCCTTATCGTTCTGTTTTAGATAGAAAAGGTGTGTTTGTCTCTAAGATGGTTGATAAATGGTGATCTATGGTCATGGATGCTTTTGAATGTGTAAATATCTTTGTTCGACACTCATTTAAATGTATGGGATCCCTGAAATGTTTAGTGGGAGATTTACCAAGCTAACACGTTTTGTAATCCGAAAAACAGTGCTTCTATGTTGTGCATGAACTTCCTGAGGGTCTTTTAAACACCAGTTATCATACGAAAAAAGAGAAATAGGTTTAAGAATATAATATTTCAGTTTTTCCCATGTCCTTGAGATGAAAATTAGATGAATTCAACACCTAGACCATACCAATATCTGAGTCCATGCAAACATAGGTGGCAATCATCCTTATTGGTAGGTGCTTCTAACATTACCATCCTAGATGCATCGTTACGATCATGTATGCCATCTTTATGATCATCAAAGTGATGACAGATAAATGTCACAGTGGTTTGAATTCATTTGGTCCCATTTTTATTTCAGATCACTTATTATACGTACTATTTTAGGTTTGCGTTGAGGTTGTTGGCTTGGATCTTAAGCCGGCTTATGGGAGCATCTGTTGGATTCCGGATTGGAGGATGGATGTGTTTAAGAGATGTTGTTGTCAAATTCAAAAAGGTTATTTTTTTTGCTTCAGCTAATGGGTTCCACTTATTGTTGAACAGTAAGCATTGTGGCTTCTGTGCTTCCATTTTGTATTCCTTATAACTGAACACAGCTGTAACTGTTCGTCTGTTTTTCCGAACCACTATATACTTCTTTGAGTGGACAGTGATTGGGTTGTAGGAATTTTATTAAGCTGAGAAGAATTAGATGCAGGATCATATAATGTTTCATCAGAGTTTTCTGTAGCTGCCCTTTGGGTTTCTTCAATTGGTTTCTTGCCAATTGAAGGATTGGGTCTCGGATTGGGCATGTGATTTTTCTTAGCTTTGTTAAGATTTTGATGTTGTTCTCCTTGTTCCTTTTGGTTTTGTATCAATATCAAAGATTAATGAAATTTTTTTGCCGTTCAAAAAAAAAAGAGAGTTTTCTTTAGCTGTATAGTGGGTTTTATTTATTCAATATTGATGGAATGCATCAATTATGTGCTACTTTTCCTAGAAAGTAAAGTTTTAACACCTTAAGTTATCATTATATGACACAAGTGTTTCCCAGGATTTTTTTATCGTATGTAACAAGTGACAGTGCATCTGTGTATTTATCCTGTAGTAGTTACATTAAGGTATCAGAAGATGGGAACACAGTGTGGTTGGAAATTAAACCATAACGTTAATAGATTTATCAATTTGACATTCCCTTGCAGGAGTCGTCCACTTATCTGTCCATTTATCCCATGGTAGTTAGATTAAGGTATTAGAAGAGGGTACATATGGGTTGCATAACTATTTCAGTTAATTATCTGAAAGGAAAAGGAAAAAGTGATACCTGTCTACCTGGACGTGAATTTTCATCAATGTTAAATCCAACAGTTAATAAGATAATCATGAACAATGTCGGTAATTTCCAATTTTAATCCATGTTGTAGGTCGAGAAAGAAGGAAAAGTGTTTAGGGTGTTAATTAAGCCAAAAACACCTAGGTTATTATATATACAATGTGTGAGTTCAAAATCAAATTACAAGACTGAAATACACTCTCACTAATACTTAAATTATGTAACTTCTAACACTCCTCATCAAGCTTGGGAACAAATATCACTAAGTCCTAGCTTGTTACACACTATGACTCTAACCGAGGCTTGAACAACAATTTTAGTAACCATGGCTCTGGCAGTTGTCAACCAGAAGGTTGAAACAGGAATTTGAGGGAGAACAATGCAGATTTGAACAGAGACAGCAAGTTGGAAGTGCTGAAACTTCAGTCCGGGTGCTGAAGCTGTTACACGGTCTTGGGTAGAACTCAACCCCAAAAGCTAGCTATTGAAGTGAGGGTGCCCTCACGCGTAGCGTGCTCAATTGCCAGCACCTGCTGCGTGCAGGCCGGAGACACACACCCTAGCCATCTCTGGTACCTAGCTGATACCATGTTACACTGTCTAGGGTAGAACTCAACCCCGAAAGCTAGCTATTGAAGTGATGGTGCCCTCACGCTTATATACTTCAGATACTTCATTGTATTACTTTGGTACTCAAGCGATGTAGGTGATGTGGGACTTCACTTCACAGAAACTGCAGTCCGCTGAAACAAAGGTTGATGTTTGGCTGCTCCAGTGAGTTGGATGCTGCAGTTTAGTATCAGAAACTGCAAGAAAGGGTGCGCAAAGCTGCAGTTTTGTTCTTTTTGCTGCAGAGGTGGCTGGAAGCTGGGAGTGCTCCGGCAAGGTTCACCAGAGGTTGGCGAAGGTACGAAAGTTGCAGATATAGCAGTGATGTTGCAAAGTTCTGCTGGAGAATGTGCAGCTTCCGAATAGAAGTTGTAGATGCAGATGCAATGAATCCGGTGTAGGCAGCCAGTGCAAACAGTGTAACCTATGCTCTGATACAAGGAAACAATGCAAAAGAGAGAAAGAGAGAGAAAAAGATATATTGTATATTGCTTATAAAAGAGAAAGATGAATACAAGTCTAACCATTAAGGTATATAGAAAAACCCTAGTGAACCCTAGGAAACACGAAGTCTAACCTATGCTTAATGAATAACATAAATGACAACAAATAGAGAAACCCTAGTGAACCTTTGGAACCATAAAATCTAAACTACCCTAAATGAATAATATAAATGACAACAACCGCAAAATACTACTCTATATTCACAGAAAGTGTCGGGCTTGCCCTATAGGAGTCAAGGTTAGGAAAGGGGTTAGAAAGATCAGGTGATTGGGTTTTAGTTTAGAACATAAAGGGGCAGAAATGAAATATTTACCAATTGTTTGGGTTAGAATTCATTGCACGACCCCAAGAGACAAGCGATGAAGTTTTGTCCAAGTGGCCTCTTTAAACCTAAAAACCCCAGGTTTACAGACGCTGTTGGAAATTTCTCTGGTTCTAGGACTATGACTTTTAGTTGGAAATTGGAATCTTCCACCAGTGAAATCACATAATCCAACTGTACATCATGCATGAAAACCCAATAATTCATCCATCATATCATCCACACCACCTTTATAGCCCATCCCCAATGAATTTTTGGATATTAGCAAGATTCTCGTACTCTTGAAAATAATTAGCATAAAGTAAATTAAGTACTTAACTGCTCAGAGGAACGTAGGATAGGACCCAGTCAGACTAAAACTTGGACCATTGGCTGCCCCATGTGGTCGTGCTTCCAAACCAAACAAAATATTGAAATTAACAATTTCCCTTACCCTTGAAACTACCAGCATAATATAATTATATAAATCAGCTGCTAATTTAACACCCTCACTGGGATGTAGAATAGGAGTGCCATTGAAACTTAAACATGGACCATTGGATGCCTTGAGTATGGATGCTTTGAAACAAAACCACTTTACGAGATTGCTCCCATTTCTTAGCCTTTTTTAAAGCACTGCAGCAATACTCGGATTCCCAACAAGAGCCACAGTGGAAGCCGAGGGAGGTACCAAACGTAAGAGCCTCCAACTATAATGTAACCATTTGAATGGGCATACAAACTTTAGAGGTGGCTCCCACTTAATGTAACACTTAGTTTCATATAGGACTTTGTTCCTGCAAGCTACAATCTTGCCAAAAGCCACCCAGAACTGAAGTCTTAATTAAGCTATATTCTGTGGATTATTTTCCTCAGCATTGCTCTTTGTAGGCTGCAAGTCTTTGTAAATTTTTTGTTATATTGTCTCTGTAATAAATTTCTTTGGAAGGCCATACAAATGGCCTGCAATGACTGTCGTCTGTCGCACATATCTTTTGTTTGCTTCGTAATCCTTGGTACCATTGGCTCTTATAGTTTTGCAAGCTTTCCAGCTGTGTCACATATTCTTGTTGCTGCTATATTTAAGTTATATTTGTTCCTTAAAATTTATGAAACTTCATTATAAATGGTCTCCTTAACTAAGCCTGAAAGAAACTTTGGTTTTCAAAGGTTGTAGATGAGATTGAGTTTTGGACATGTCACTATTGGTCTTTTTGCTTGAGTTTTATCAAGCATCACTAGATTCGTTTGGGGAAAGAGTTGGAACATAATATTTAATATCGGATCAATTTTTTCATGTTGTTATGGGTTTGACGATTCACAGGGTGTTGTTGAATCTGTATCTGTTGGTGAAATCAGGCTCAGCTTACGCCAATCCTTGGTTAAACTTGGGGTTGGTTTTATTTCTAGGGACCCAAAACTGCAGGTGTTAATATGCCATTTACAAGTTGTACTGAGACCTTCAGGTAGAAGCACACAGAAAATCAGGTCTCGAAAGTCTCACACTTCAAGCAGAGGAAAGTGGAGGGTTGTGGCTAATGTGGCAAGATATTTGTCAGCTTCTATAAGCGAATTGGTTGTGAAGGTAAGTGCTGTTTAATGAAGTCTTTTTATTCATAAATGTTCTTATTGTATTTGTCTTTGTTGATTCGTGCCTCCAGTACTTCTTCAGTTCAGTCTGTTGCATGGAAGAAGGCCAAGAAGGTTCTTCATGGCTGTTTTGCTTCCAAAGTTACAGAATGGCCTATGTATCCTGGAAATATGGAATCATTAGAATTTACAGGCAATTATAATGTCTAATTTACTTAGGTGGATAATTTTGGATTTCTTAGGAAATTTCCAAGTCTACAATGCTGTCTATTTTATTTTCTATATGAAATTCTTTCTGGATCATCTCTTATTAGCTTGCATATTTTCATGCTGAGATGATTTGTTTCCTTTCTAATATTAGCTTAAATGTTGCAGATGCCCAGAGCAACAATTGCTGTTAAAGAACTCAGAGCCGGTCTATCTAAAGATGGTGGATCCAAGCCAGCTCTGTTTGTTAAGCTACACCTTTTGCACATCCTCGGTCACTTGGGAGGGCCATGGGTCAATTATGATCAAGCATCCAACTTTAACCGTGGTGGAAACACTTCAGCTAGCCCCACATTCTTTGCCTTGTTGGAAACGAACCCTGCTCCTTTCTACTGTGCAGAATTAATTCTTTCTTCTGAATTTCGTCATGATGGGTAGGTTTTGTTGTTTCTTTTGAACTTTTTCTTTGTGTGAACATGAGTCATGAGTCCTCATCATTCTTCTCTCTTTTCCTTTTCTGAATAGTTTCCAACCCAGATATATTATAATAGGCATGTTCTTTGGGCATTTGTTCCTGCATAAGTTGTTACCTAGTTGATTTATAACTGTATGGCATTGTGCTTTTCATTTCTGCATGTGCTGGAAAACCTAAACAAGTGAATTTCCACAATGCAAGGTTGTATCCCCCGGCACGTTCTCAATTACGAAGTTTTCTTTGGTGCTGATAGAAAATAGAATAAAAAGAATAGATTAGAGAGAAGTACACAGACAGGGGGAAAAATCAGGTATTCTGAAATTTAACTTCAATTATGCCAAAAACCTGATAGAGTGAGCACTCGGCATTCATAAAACTAGTTAATAATTGTTACAATATGTATGCGAACTGAAAATTTCCAAACTTCAATTTCTTGTTATGTTTAATCCAGTTTTTTTTTTTTTTTTCGCTATTTCTCTCTCCGTGCTTTCTTATTCTTCTTCTGGTTCAACTCTTCCTGCTTCTACGACAGAGCTTTATCCTCGACTGCTGCTGCTTGTGCAAGGAGAAAATAGAATCAATCTGTCATCTATTTATTCATTCTCCCGGTGTGAGGGGTTCCTCCACTTAGCTCTGATCAGGGTTTAGTTTGTCGCTAAGATCTTCTATTGAGCTTTGAGTTTCTGTATGTTTGGAGGGGAATGACCCGGCTCATGCATTATTCCTTTGGCGGTGTACTCAAACTGTGAAATTTAACTGGCTATTTTGAATTGCCATTCTTTTAGATGAGTGGTGATTCAGTTTTGGTTAATCGCGTTGGATATTATTGGTTGATACAAAGTACGTTTGTTCAGTTGTAATTAGTCCAAGGATTGAGACAGTTATATTTGGCAATATACTTTTTGTGTACATTGGTTGCACCCGTTGTGCTAACTAGTAGATTACTTTACCTATGAAAAGATCAGAAAGTAGGAAGGTTATCTGTCCACTTAGACATAATGGTCTCCTTTGAAACTGTGAATCTGCATGTTTGACTGCTTTTACTATGGGTATAGCAGGATGTGATTGAATTCATTTTCCTTTCTCTGTTCATAAAATTTGAGAATTTGCACATAACTTAAGGAAAGAACATGTGTAGAAAAATCTCAAAAAGCCGTTTCATTGAAGCGTATACCAGGATTTCTAAAGGCTCCTTAAACCTAGCCATCAATGGTTCAACATGCCACTATTTATAATTGAGCTCAGCCAAACGTCTTCTTATCTCTCTTATTTTGCCTGACATTACTGAATTATCTTGAGATCATCTGTCCATGGCCTCTCATTGTCCTCCCAAGCATGATTAAACAATGAGTAATAAAGAAGGAAAAAGTTTATCTTTTAACTGTCGTAACAGTGCTTTGTTTTTCAACAGAGCTCCTTGAGTTTGATACTTCTGGCTGCAGGGAAGCAGGTGTAGTAATCAAGAATGTGGACATTTTAAGTGGAGAAGTCACGTTAAACTTAACCGAGGAGTTGGTTCATAGAAAGAAGTTTTCATCTGACGCGTGCTCTCATGCTGCGGAAGTTGCATCTAGCACTACTAAAGAGTCACAGATAAAACAAGCTGCACTTTTGTCTGTGAAGATGAAGAAATGTATTTCAATGATTCCAGAGAAGGTCAGGACATTCAAATTGTGAATTCATACTATTTCCTCTCTCTTCAACTTCTACCCTTCTATTTTGACATCGTCGCTCTGTATTTGTTGCTTTAGGAATTATAAAGATTCTATTTGTTATGATATATGCGTAAATTTGGTATTAAAGATACATTTAGGAGCTTCATGCTTCACAAGAAATATAATTTGACTTGTTAATTGCAATTTAACTTGGACACTTGGTTATTGCTGATCTTTTTGTATCTTTACTCTTTGAGGGCAAGGGAATTTTTGTCGATACTTTTGCTCGTTGACAATGGAAGAGGGTTGCAGAGTAATGAATCCTAATCTAGAGTGTGCTGGACTGCAAACATAAGAAGTTTTAAACCAATGGGAAGGAAGATGAAGTTTACTTAAAAAAAGTATTGCAAAATAGTAGGGACGTAAGCGTTTCGTTTTTAAGACAATTTGCATGAACCAATTATATCGGTTTCGTAGTTTTAGGAACTGAAACCGACCAGTAATTCTAATTAACCAAACCAATCATTGTGCATTGAGGCAGTTCGGTTTGGTTCAATGCCATCAATTTAGGGCTCAAAGTTGGGTACAACTCCAAGAGCAAAATTTTATACCCCGGGATAGAAGCTCTAAGTCCAATGACAATGCTAGAAGGGGCAAGAAAAACTTAACTGTTGAAAGGGATGGCGATGGGAGAGTTTTATCTAATGTCAAATGTAGTATGGAGAAAAGGTAGAAAGAATGTTTCACATACAGGTTGTTAGAGCTATTCTCACATCAATAATTTTTACCTCTCAAGCTAGCATATACCTTGGGCATCGTTTCCGGTCTTTACCAATTGGATTTGAGTTGGATGCTTTACTGTGGTAGTAGAGGTAGGATTTTTGGAGGCTTTCGGACAAGACTATCTTGGTTGATTTCCCCATTGTTTGGCGTTTAGTCCACGTTGTTTCTTTTGTATTCCTATTTTATGGAACCTTTGTTAACTGCTCAGCGTGCGAGTTAGGGGTCACACCTGTTGGGGAGTATTAGAGCTTGTCTCATATTGATTAATTATTACTATAGGGGGGCCGAAATATCCGAAGGATAGATAGATGCCTCACCGAACGTCGCGTGTCTTTGCCGAACGTGGACATTTGTGAGTTCACCCGGTGATCTTTCCTAACGCTCGGGATTTCTTCTTGTTCGGATAAGTTGGTCTTCGGAAAGAACATCCGATGCTCGGGAATTCGTCATGTATCAGAAGAAGGTTCACCGAGTACAGATGATTATGGAACCTTCCAGAAATATCTTGTGATAAGTGAGCTGTCATTTCTGATATTCGAAGTGACAGCTCTGAACGATGTGACTTTTCTGACATCGACCCATGTGACTCTGTAAGACTTGGTAAGTAGAGCTCATTAAATGGTCCTGCGACTTGACGTCATCCGAGCAATGCTTGACGCGTGGAAAGCAAAACAATCTTGCTCAACACACAACCCCTTTGCCTATAAATTGGGTGGGAGGGTGGTGGCTAAAGAAGAACGCTCTTTCTTTTCCTCCAACATATTCTTCTTGCTAAACTTCTTTTTCTTCTCTCTTCATCTACTGACAAGATCGTCGGAGCTTCTTCCCGGAGGAACAACTCCTTCCGGTTCTGCAGGTACATCAAGACCGGCGTCATCTCTTACGGCAACTACATTAGAAGGGATCACGAAGAAAACCCACCCCCACAATTGGCGACTCTGCTGGGGATGGTTGATAACTCTTGGGGTGTTCTTGGTGTTCTTCTGTTCTTAACCAGTCAAGGTCCTAACAAGATCTTCATCTCAAATTCAGTCTGCTCCTCGTGTTTGAGTTGAACAAATGGCCCAACGCCTCTCACCTCTGGGTCCGGAGAATTTCACTTTGGGGCTCGAGGGTTATGGATCTATTAGCCTCGAACCCCATCAAGCGGCTAGGACGGTTCCACCAGTGGCCCGCCAACTTTCTTTCCCACCTACCAAGTTGGATATCGCACTGGCCGAACAGAAGCGCCAGGCAGCGGTCATTACCATGCTGCAACGACGGCTGGAGGAGCAGGATACAGGGGTGATCATAACCCCTGCACATGAGCATCCTGCCGAGCCCAGCCGGCCGAAGAAATCCAGCAAACAAGGCAGGCCTTCTCGTCCAGCCAAAACTGCCGAAATCGCTGTTTCCGAGCGACGAACTGTCTTTGAACGTCTTGACCAAGGAGCTTCACGACCTAGGTTGTCAAGCATTGTTCGTGCCAAGAGTTCTCGATCCTCGGCTGCCGGCTCTACAGCCGGAACCAATAAGGGAGTTGCGTCGGCTAGAACGCAACCTCGCTCCGAACGACAATTAAGTCCAAGAAGTAGGAAGAGGCCCGTGGATTTGAATGATCCACCTCGGCACGCATGCAGTAGCAACCAGGAATATTCGGTTCGATCCAGACACGATTCCGAACGCCATGACGGGAGACATTCGGCAAACTCTGGTAGTCGGCACCGAACGGAAAGCCGAGGAAACCGTTCGGAGCAAGATAATACGATTATCCTGTACGATCAGTTCACAGGCTTGCCGACCATATATCAACCCGTCGACCTAGCTCTTCAGTCTCGGCACCCTCCTTTGACAGGCTCGAGAGGAGAGGCGCGTGCACCTTCGGTCTTAGCCACTCGGCAACCAAAGGAGAAAGAGGAGCGTCATCGGCACCATCGGCGGGAGAGAAGAAAGGCTCCAGAGCCACATACTGTGACTCCTCTCCTTGTTGTTCCGCAGATCCCAGCTGAAGATAATTCGAAGCTCGGGAAGGCAAAGGCTTCCCCCTTCGTGGATGCTATTCAGCAAGAGCGGCCGCCGGACAGGTTCGTCATGCCGAAGCTAAAATGTTATGAGGCAAAAGAGGACGCAGTCTCGTTCGTTTGTCGTTTCAGACAAACCATGAGCCTCCATAACTTTTCTGACGCCCTTATGTGTAAAATCTTCCCGCTCACTCTCAGTGAACCAATCATGTTGTGGTACAATCAGTTGAAGCCCAAATCCATTTCTTGCTTCAATGAGCTAGAATTAGAGTTTAGTAAACGCTTCGTCACCAGCAACATTCAACCGAAGACATTATCGATGCTGGTAAACATGCGGAGAGCGGCGGGAGAAACTCTACGGCTCTATACCGAGCGTTACTGGGAGGTGTATAACCTTATTCCCGACTGTGATCAAGGAGTCGCGACCGAGTCTTTTATGAACGGGTTGGATCCAACCTCGGCAATGTTCCGTGACCTCTCACGTAATCCGCCTAAGACGATGGGAGAGCTCATGATAATAATCGAGAAGGATTGCGTTCATGAAGAAGCCATGGCCAAGCGAAATACGTCAAGGCCTCCAGAACCTGCCAAAACAATTGGGCCGAAGAAGAAAGGATCGAACGTTCGCCAAGGGCAAGGAGGCCAGGGCAGCTCAGGCCAGGCATCCAACAAGCCGAACAACAAGGGCCGACCTCCGCAGCACCATCAGCCACAATCCTGGACACAGGCAAAAAGAGAACCACGGCCGGACGAGTACGTGGCCGAGCATACGGTATTCACCGAACCTATCTACAAACTCCTTAACATCATTGGCAAATTGCCATTCTTTGTTTGGCCAACGGTACTCTTGGGCACCGTCGGTAGCGGACCAGGGATGTGCACGTATCACAAGGAGCGCGGCCATTATACCACGCAATGCCCACCTTTTAAATGATATCTAGAGGAGCTGGCAGCAGCCGGTCATCTCAATCAGTGAATTGACGTTTGGAGAAATCCACTTCCTCCACCTCCCCCTCTTATTGGCAATCTCGTAAGCGTTATACAAGGGTTGGTTTCCGAAAGAAGGGCGGCCGAGCTTCGTTCGGAAATTGACAGAGCTGTCACCTCTTTATCTGTTTGCAACGTGGGCGCTTCGGGAAAGCGAAAATGGGAGGATCCGAACTTCGGCAGCACTATTACTTTATCATCCGACGACTTGAAAGGTGTGCAACTCCCTCACACGGACGCCCTCGTTGTCACTGTTGCAATTGAAAAGTCAACCGTACAACGGGTATTGATAGATCAGGGAAGCTCGGCCGATGTGATGTTTTACTCCACCTATCAGAGCCTCGGGTTATCCCCCGCTCAACTTCGGACAGCGTCTACTCCCCTCGTCAGTTTTACGGGAGCCCCGGTTTGGCCACTCGGCCTGATTACCCTCCCTGTGCGAGCTGGGTCACGGATCCTAGAGATCGAGTTTGTGGTGGTCGCTTCGCCCAGCCCGTATAACGTCATCCTTGGCCGAACTTGGCTACATGAGATGCAAACGGTTGCCTCAACCTATCACCAGGTGGTAAAATTCGTTGGATGGAATGGGCGTCAGGAGATCCTCTGAGGAGACCAAATCCAGTCAAAGAAATGCTACATCAGCACTGTAACGAACAAACAGAACTGTATGGAGGTACAATGCGTGGCTACCACTCTTACCCCAGTGATTGAGGATGTTGGTGTACCGGCCGAACAACGGTCAACCGAGGAGCTAATACGTTTTTCCATTCCTGGGGAAGAAGGAAGATATTTTTTGATCGGGAGTTCATTAAGCGTGGCCGAACGTGAGGAGATGTATGAATTCTTAATGAAAAACATAGAGGTCTTTGCTTGGACTCCATAAGACATGCCGGGCGTGGATCCTTCGTTCGCCATGCACTCATTGAATGTCGATCCGAATAGGCGACCGGTGGTGCAAAAAGTCCGACGCTCGTCGGCCGCACATACCGAAGCTGTGATAGCAGAAGTGAATCAACTGTTGGAAGCTGGCGTCATTCGGGAAATGCTATATCCCACCTGACTTGCAAATCCAGTGGTTGTCCCGAAGAAAAATGGGAAACTCAGGGTTTGTGTCGATTACACAAACCTCAATGATGCCTGTCCTATGGATCGATTTCCTCTTCCTCGGATCGAGCAGATGGTAGATGCAACGGCAGGATGTGAACGTTTGAGCTTTATGGATGCGTATCGGGGCTATCATCAAATAACTTTGGATCCGGAGGATCAGGAGAAGACGGCCTTCATCTCGCCTCGGGGAACTTACTGTTACAAGGTTGTCTCGTTCGGCCTAAAGAACGCTGGCGCAACCTTCCAGCGCTCCATCACAAAGATGTTCCCTGGCATGCTTGGCCGAAAAGTAGAAACCTATATTGATGATCTGGTTTGCAGGAGCATATTCGCTCGGGATCACCTTCGGGATCTGGGAGAGGTCTTTTCTGTTCTAAAACATAGGAAGTTGCATCTCAATGCCGAGAAGTGTGCATTCGGCATTAGCTCGGGAAAGTTCCTTGGGTACATGGTAAGTCGCTGAGGAATCGAAGTTGATCCTACACAAATCTTGGCCGTGCAAAAGCTCCGCGCTTCGACTACTATTAAAGAAGTGCAACGACTTACAAGAATGGTTGCTGCCCTGAACCGTTTCATCCGAAGATCGAGTGATCTCTGCCGCCCGTTTTTCCGAGCAATCACAACTAGCCGACGTAGATTCATGTGGACCGAAGAGTGCGAGCAGGCTTTGCAATCTTTAAAGCAATACCTGTCCCACGCTCCTTTGCTTGTCAAGCCCCTACCAGATGAAGACCTGTATCTTTACCTTGCTGTTTCTGATCATGCTACAAGCGCGGTTCTTGTTCGGAAAGAGGGAATGGAGCATCAACCAATCTTCTATTCTAGCAAAACGATGACGGATTCTCAGGCGAGGTATCTGCCTATGGAGAAACTGGCATTGGCTCTTGTTTCGGCTAAAACGAGCCTCTTGCCTTATTTTCAATCCCATAGGATTGTGGTCCTCACTGAGTTTCCTCTTAAAGCTGTCCTTCGGAAGACGGACACGTCAAGCCGGATCCTGAAATTCTCTCAAGATTTGGCTAACTTTGACATCCAGTTTGAACCTCGGACAGCTATCAAAGGTTAGGCATTGGCCGACTTCTTTGTTGAACTTACTCCCGGGTTGCAAGACGAAGCCAATGCCTTGACCACCGCTGCTGAAGAAGCTCGGATAAAAGAAGAAGAAGAGGTTTTGGAGGGACCACGTGATCGTCCCGTCGAGCCCCTTCGTGCTCGGTACTCCCTCGGACGGAAGAAACCAAAGCGACAATGGAGGCTGTTCTTCGGCGACGCTTGGCGACTGAACGTGAATGGAGCATCTAACGTTCATGGAGCTGGCGCAGGCATCGTCCTTGTGTCTCCGAGTGGGACGGTGCACGAAAGCGTCGTCTCGATTGGATACCCGACGACGAACAACGAAGCGGAGTACGAAGCCTTGATTGCAGGCCTCCAACTTGCTCTTCGGCTGGATGCAGATTCGGTTCATGTCTTTTGTGATTCTCAGCTTATTGTGGGTCACTTGAACGAAGATTATCAAGCCAAAGATCAGCGTATGAATGCTTACGTAAGCCACGTCTTGGCCTTGTTCGGAAGATTTGGCCGAGTAGAAGTAGAATGGATCGCTTGGGAGCACAATACACATGCTGACGCCCTTGCAGGTCTTGCTTCTGTTTACAAGACCTCGGGCGGTCGCACTATTACTTTCGATGAAGTGGCAACCCCGAGCTTTGAGCAGCCGTGCGAACAAGTGATGGCAATTTCCCTAGGTATAAGCTAGCTGGATCCAGTGATTGCTTACTTAAAGAACCAGGTGGTACCAATGAACAAGCGTGAAGCCTATAAACTCCGTTGCCGAGCGGCTAATTTTTTTCTAGATCCGAACGACAACTTGTACCGACGGACTTTTACTGGCCCGGATCTGCGTGTCATCCACGACGACCTTGTACAAGCTGTTCTGGAGGAACTCCATTCGGGAAGTTGTGGTGCGCACTCAGGCGGACGATCCCTTGCACAGCGAGCGTTGACACAGGGCTACTGGTGGCCGAAGATGGTGAAGCAGTCCGAAGACTACGTCAAGCAGTGTGTTCGGTGCCAGAAGCAAGCATCTCTCATCCATCAGCCTGCCTTCCCCCTCAAAATGATCACTAGTTCATGGCCATTTGCGGTTTGGGCTTTTGACATAGTGGGCAAGATGCTGAAGGCACCTAGGGGATTTGAGTATATGCTCACAGCCACGGATTTGTTCACTAAATGGGTTGAAGCCCCCCCCCCCCCTTAGTCAAAACTACAGCCGGTGACGTGGAGCGTTTCATTTGGAAGCACATCATCTCGAGGTTCGGCGTGCCGTACGCCATACTTTCTGACAATGGCTCCCAGTTTGTTGCATCCGCTATCAAAGCTTTTTATGCAAAACGCCACATCACGATCCACAATTCCTCAGTGGCCTATCCTCAGGGCAACGGACAGGCCGAAGCATCTAACAAGACCATCACTCGGGGGCTGAAGCGTCATCTGGATCGGAAGCTCGGTAAGTGGGTGGAAGAGTTGCCCCACGTCTTATGGGCCTACCGTACCACTCCTCAGCGATCTACCGGCCGTACTCCATTTGCTATGGCCTACGGTATGGAAGTTGTCCTCCCCTTGTATACTCTAATCCCTACGGCCTGAACCGAAAATTTTAACCCAGTGGATAACAATGCACTTGTGGGGGCCGAGTTAGACTTTGCCGAGGAACTTCGTGACAACGCCAACCTTTGGCACGCTGCATATCAGCAAGAAGTTGCAAGGGGCTATAACCGGAATGTCCGCGCTCGTCCGTTTAATGTTGGCGACTTAGTCCTTTGGATGGTTACCAAAGCGTCCAAGCTGACGAAGCTGAAGGATCCCTACGAAGGACCTTACCGGGTGGTGGAAAAGATTGGCCATGGAGTTTATAAGCTTGCTAAAATGGATGGGACGCCAATTGCCAACCCATGGAATGCTCAAAAACTTAGAAAGTTCCATGGCTAGTATTAGCATCCTTCACTTTTTATTCTTTTTCTTCACTTGTATTTATGTTTTTATCAAGTAACTACGCCTTTGAGCGTCATGTACTTAATACGAGTTTGTTTTTACCATATTGAATTCTTTTCTCGGTACGTTTGGCATACCCTACTTTCGTTCGGGCGAAAATCTCGTAGCCCGTGGTGATTTGTTTGTTCGGGCGAAAATCTCATAGCCCATGGTGATTTGTTTGTTCGGGCGTAATTCTCGGAACCCTTGATTTGTTTGTTCGGGCATAATTCTCGGAGCCCTTGATTTGTTTGTTCGGGGGGAACTCTCACGGCCCTCGGTATATTTGTTTGGTGATCGCTCACATAGCCTTTGAAACATCACCCATTTGCACTATCTATGTCTGGCTTGGTTTACCCATTCTACTGCCTTATTCTATTCCCACGGTAATACAATAAGGCAGGGGGCTACTATATGGGTAAACCCAAGTTTATTTCCTAGTAACTCCAAATCACATATTCACTTCTTTCGAGTAAAAAGACTTGGACAATTTCTGAGTTATGATGTGTCTACCGAATAAAGAGACTTGGTCAATTTTTATACTTGGAAACAAAATCTATTCCGAACGAAAAGACATGTAAAACAAACATCTTTGCAAGATCGTTCAAACGAAGAACGGAGATCGTTATCATTCACCAAAGGACCCTACAACTTGTGTTAATTACATCCAATGGTTTGGCAAAGTTCCAATTGTTCGGAGCCAACCATAATCAAAACAGTAAAAACAAACAAAAAAAAATGAAAAACAACAAGAAGAAGGGAGGGCCAGTTCAATTCGTTGGATTTGTTGGAGCATCTGCAGGGGCTAGAACGGTGGTAGAGTCGGCAGCACCAGCTGTTGTGTCTTCCGCTTCAGCTTCGGCAGGGGCGAGGGGAGGTATTTCTACCAGACTCCTCCTCTCATCATCAGGCTCGATTCCTGCATCGTTGAAACCCCTGTTGTAGCAGAGCATGAAGCTTTCTTTATGTTGGCTTTCTTTGATCTCACCTTGGACTTCCAAGATTTGATCAGCCACGTCTTCTTCAGCCTGGGCATACCCCCTTTCATACTGCCCCTGCATCTCTTTCTCCATTTCCTTTTTCATTTCTTCTCGCCTGAGGGCCTTCCCTTCGACCAGCCCCTCATCCTTCCCTTCGGGCCTCATTCGCTCGGCCGACTCTTGCAGCCCCTTGATTCGGTCATTCAGGTTTGTAACCTGAACTCCCAGG